>CM052813.1:50374520-50414680 GCA_028533885.1 Nasua narica | reverse complement strand
CCCTCCCCCCACAGTCTGTCTTCCTATATGTTGCCTCGAATTCACTTCTCTGCACGCCCTGCCTTCCAGAAAGTGGTTGATTTTCTGTTCCTAGAATTGTTGCTGTTCTTCTCTTCTATCTCCTGTTGAGTTTGTAGGTGTTCAGAATGGTTTGATAACTATCAAGCTGAACTCCTGGGACCTGATGATATTTAGGTATCCTACTTTTCTGCCATCTTGCCAAGTACTATTGCTCAACTGATTTTCGGCAAAAGTGCAAGAGCAATTCAATGGAGAAAGGATAGGCTTTTCTACAAATGGTGCTGGAACTGTTGGACAACCATAGGCCCAAAAAATGAACTTCAAACTAAGCCTTACACCTTAACCAAAAATTAACTCAAAAAGGGTCACAGACCTGCATGTAAAATGTAAAATTATAAAACTTTAAGAAAAAACATAGGAGAAAATCTTCAGGATCCAGAAAAAGGTAAAGAGTTCTTAGACTTGATGTCAGAAGCACAGTTCATAAAAGGAAAGGAAAAGTGTCAGAAATGTAGTGCTAGTGTGGTGCTAGCATAAGGATTAATGAATAGATCCTTGAAATAGAATAAATCACCCAGAAATAGACCCACACTACTGTCATTTGATTTTCAACAAAGGTACCAAAGCAACCCAACTGGGGAGAGGAGATTCTTTTCCACAAATGGTGCTGGAATAACTTAATTTCAACCACTGCTTCATACCATAACAAAAATTAATTCATGTTGGATCATAGATCAAAGTATAAAAGTTAAACCACAAAGCATTTAGAAGAAAATATAGGAGAATATCTTCACGAGATGGGAATTAGTAAAGCGTTCTTGGTTAAAAGGGATCAGTCATTTGAAAAAGGTGAGTTAGACTTCAGCAAAATTTCAAACTTTTAAAACTTCTCATCAAAAGACACCATCAAGAAAATGAAAAGAGGGCGCCTGGGTGGCTCAGTTGGTTGAGCGACTGCCTCTGGCTCAGGTCATGATCCTGGAGTCCCAGGATCGAGTCCCATATCGGACTCCCGGCTCTGCGGGAAGTCTGCTTCTCCCTCTGACCTTCTCCCCCTCTCATTCTCAGTCTCTGTCTCTAAAAGAAAATGAAAAGATAAACTACACACTGGGAGAAAATATTCTCAGAACAAATATCTGTCAAAGGATAAATTAGAAAGTCCTACAATTGAATAATAAAAAGATTACCCAATTAAAAAAATAGGAGATGTGAACATAATCCTAAAAGGAGATATATGAATGTCAGTAAACACATGAAAAAGTGTTCAACATCATTAGTCAGGAGGGAAGTGAAAATTAAAACCCAAATGAGATGCTATTGCATACCCACCAGAATGATAGAATTAGACCAACAACAATAAATGGTAGTGAAGTTCTAGAGCAACAGTATTTCTTATACATTCTTGGTGAAAGTGTGAAATGGTACAACTTATTTGGAAAGAAGACCCAGCCATTGCACTTATAAGTATTTACTTAACAGAAATTAAAATATATGTCCACAAAGCATTTGTGTAAGAATACTCCCAGCAGCATTATTCATAATAGCCCCGAATTGGAAACAGCTCAGTCTTCTGTCTGTAGGAGAATTGATATTTTAAAACTGATATATCAACATATTGTACAATGAAATAACTACTCAGCAATGAAAAGAGATGAACTGCTAATACATGCAACAAAAAAGATAAATCTCAAAAATGTAATATTAGGTGAAGGAAGCTTTAATACAAAAGAATACGTACTGCATTTTCCATATATATGAAATTCTAGAACAGACAAAACTAATCTATGATGGAAAAGTCACAACTGTGGTTGCCCCTTGGGATTTGAAGTAGGAATTGACAGAAAAGTCATGAGGGCATATTCTGGGGTGATGGTAATATTCTGTTGTTGATATGAGTTGAAATTACATTGTGAATACCTTTGTCAAGATTCTGCAGATGCTCACTGTCACACATCTGTACCATGGAATGCTCCTCAGCTTTATAAAGGAGACTAGTGATGCTCACAACTTGAATGAAGCTCTAAGAAACTATGCTGAGTGAAAAAAAGCCAATCCCAAGAGATTATGTATTATATGATTCCATTTATATGACATCTTAGAAGTGACAGTGTTTTAGAAATGGAAGACAAGCTTTACGCAGTGGCAGTATCATAGCCAATGACGTTTATCCGAGGCGCGATTATTGCTAATAGAAATGGAAGACAGATTAATGGTTGTAAAGGATTAAGAACAGGGAAGAGGAGAGGCACCTCGGTGGCTCCATCGGTTAAGTGTCTGCCTTCGGCTCAGGTCATGATCCCAGGATCCTGGGATGGAGCCCCGTATCCGGCTCCCAGCTCCACGGGAAGCCTGTTCTCCCTCTTCCCCTTCCCCCTGCTTGTGTTCCCTCTCTTGCTGTGTGTGTCACTCTCTCTAAAAAAAAAAAAAAAAAACAATAATAATGAAATCTTTAAAAACGTAAAAATAAAGAAAAGAACAGGGAAGAGGCATCAGGATGGTAGGTGTGATTATAAAAGAGTAACATGAAGGATCTTGCGGTATCAGGACTTTTCAGTGTCTTGACTATGGTAGTAGATAACTGAACCTACATAAATGACAAAATTGTATAGAATATACGACAGACAGACACAAAAAGTGAAGTCTAAGTGAAACTGGAGAAATGCAAGTAAGGTGGTAGGTTGTATCAATGTCACTATGCTGGTTGTGATTATAGTTTTAGAAAGTGTTGCCTCTGTGAGCAACTGAGAAAGTATACAAGAGATTTCTCTGTATTATTTCTTATAACTGCATATGAACCTATAATTAGCTACAATTACCTCAATAAAAATTTCAATTAAAAATATTTTTTAAGGGCGCCTGGACAGCTCAGTTGATTAAGCGTCTACCTTTGGCTCAGGTCACGATCCCAGGGTCCTGGGATTGAGCCCCACATCAGGCTCCCTGCTCAATGGGGAGCCTGCTTCTCCCTCTCTCTCTGCCTGCTACTCCCCCTGCTTTTACTTTCCCTCTCTCTCTGACAAATAAGTAAATAAAATCTTTAAAAAATTTTTTTTCTTGGGCCCCTGGGTGGCGCAGTTGGTTGAGCGACTGCATTCGGCTCAGGTCATGATCCCGGAGTCCCGGGATCGAGTCCCACATCGGGCTCCCAGCTCCATGGGGAGTCCGCTTCTCACTCTGACCTGCTCTCTCTCACTCTCTCTCTTTCCTAATAAATAAATAAATAAATAAAATCTTTTAAAAAAAAATTTTTTTTTCTTACAGAAATGTCTAATAGCATGTCTGGGGAGGAAATGTAAAAACTGAGTCAGGAACATCTTGACATACTGCATGGCAAGGAAGCTATCGATGATTACTGAGATTGTGTCAAAATGACCGAGGAACCAAATTGATGCCAAAGATGTCTCAATTTGAGCTTCAGTATGAATAGCAGTTTCAGAGACTTGAAACCTGTAAAATAGGTTAAATCCATTAATTCATCATAATAGTTTAAACACACATAGATTGGTTACCTTCAAAGAATAATGGAACCAATTCATTGTCTTGACACCTGGAAAATGAAAGAGGCCTTTCCTAAGTGTATGGTACAATGGGGTAACCAAATGGTATTTGAAGAGAAGCATCTCCTAATATAATTTCTTCAAAGAAATCAACCAAATGATACAGTTAGAACTATCACCATTTTGTTACCTCAGGGAATTAATGGTTCTAGGTATTGAGCATCAGTGGACACTAACATCAAAAAAAGAGATAGCCAGACTTGTAGACATTTGCTGATGAAAACATGAAATACCACTTGTAGCCTTGTTAAAGGGATTGCACCTGAGTCTGATCAAGCCTCTGGATCCAGCTGTCAATGTGCAGAAAATATTGAAGATAGGCAACAAGTTGAACTCTCTCATGGGAAAGCATGCAGTCAGCAAAATTCAGACTGAGACTGCTCAGATGGTTGGGCTTCCTCAACAGGCAACTTGAAAAGAAAGGAATGGAAGGGGACCTTGTCGGGGAATGAGAACCAAACATTTCGAACTAAAAACCTGAGAACAAAAGTAAAACTCTAGAATCTAAAGATGCATACTTAGGTGGTAAAACCACAAAGACCTAAGGAAGTAATACTACAGAATCAGGAGTATGTTTACCTTTGTGGGGAGAATTGGAATGGGGCACATGAGGAGGCTTCTAGAATAGCTAACAAAATTCTGTTTTCTGATTTTGGTAGTGGTTAGCAGGATGTTTTCCTTACAAAACAAATCACTATGCATTTGTTCCACGTACTCCATTTTGAGTCACACTTTAAAAAGGCTGTGATAGAACTATTCTCAGGTAGCTCTGGAGGCCAAAAGAGGCATTTGATGTCTGAGGAGAGAGGATGAAGGAAGGCCCTCTGAACAAGGTGCTGTTGGGAGAGTGAGGGTAGGTGGGATGAACATCAGTGATGAAGCTAGAGAAATAGACCAGCTCACGAGCGGTCGTCTGTACTAGGTTTTATCCTGGAAGCCGTGGAGAGCCATTGAGAAATTCTAAGCTGACAAGTGGCATGCCCATATTTATATTCTAGAAAGCTTCCCTTGCTGGCTGTATGTGAAGTGGATTGGATGGAGGAGGCAGGGCTGGTTCCAGGGAGACGGGATGAGAATCTTCTGTGGTAATCCAAACTAAAGACGGTGAGGCCAGAGCTCACTTTGTTGTGACAGAGAAAGGAGAGAGGAAAGGACTAATTTGAGAGTGCTTAAGGAGGTGGAAACACACAAGGTGAGAGAATATCTGGGAGAGAGCAGGAGAGAAGAAGAGAAGAGAAATCATGGAGGTTTCCCTAGTTCCTGACCGGGATGGCAAGGTGGAAGATGATGGTGCCATTAACTGGGACATGTAGAGCAGGCCTAGAGAGATGATAATCTATACCAGTTTGTAAATTGAGATAAAGTTTACATACAATAAAATGCACAGAACAGAAGCATGCAGGCCAGTGAGTTTTTTCAGATGTGTGCACGCGGGTGACTAACACAACAGTGAAGATGTAAATGTTTCCTTCACTCCCGAAGTTTCCATGCGACCCCTTCAAGCGGTGTTCCGATTTTTCTCACCATAGATTATTTTGTCTGTTTTTGAACTTCACCTATATGGAATCATACAATATGTTGTCTTTTGCGACTAGTTTCTTTTGCTTAACATATTTTTGTGGCTCACCTGTCTATTGTATATATTAGTAGTTCATCCTCTTTTACTGCCGAATAGTATTGCATTGCATGAGTACACCACAATTTATCTACTCTTCTGATGATAGACGTTTGGGTTGTTTTGGATTTTTATTTGTTTTACTACTAAGAATAAAGCCTCTGTAAACATTCTCATATAAATCTTTGTGTAGATGTACATTTTCATTTATTTTGGGTAAATATCTGGGAGTGGAATTCCTGGGTCATAGCATAGGGGTGTGTTTAATGGCAGAAGAAACTACCAGTTTTCTAGAGTGATTGTAGTATTTTGTGCTCCTACCAGCAATGTATGAGAGTTCTGGTTGCTTCACATATCAATGCTTTGATGGTTTCAGTGTTTTTCATTTCAGCCATTGTAGTAAATGTGACACACACACACACATACTTACATCTATCTCATTATGGTTTTGATACAAATCAAGTAGTGAATACTAATGATGTTGAGCATCTTTTGAACTTACTGGCTGCTTGTTTTTCTTTTGCGAGGTTTCTGTTCAAACCTTTGCCTATTTTTTGTTGAATTTTTTTTATTATTGAGCTGTAAGATTTCTTGATATATTCTGAATATAAGCCCTCTGTCCTGTATGTACATTGCAAATATTTACTCCCATTCTTTCACTTGTCTTTTCATTTTCTCAGTGATGTCTTTTGATAAGCAGAAAGTTTTAATTTTGAGAGACCAATTTATTATTTTTTGTCTCTCATGATTATTGCCTTTTGTGTTTTCAGAAATCTTTGCCTATCCTGAGGTTGCATATTTTCTTAGGTTTTCTTTTTCTTTTTTTTTTTTTTTAAGATTCATTTATTTATTTTAGAGAATATGTGTGTGTCTCCCAGGGGAAGGGCAGAGACAGAGGGAAAGGGAGAATCTCAAGCAGGTTTCCTGCTGAGCACAGAGCCTGATGTGGGGCTTGATCCCGCAACCCCCAGATCATGACCCAAGCCAAAACCAAGAGTTGGACAGTTAACCAACTGAGCCACCTAGGCATCCCTTATGTTTTCTTCTAGAAGCTTTATAGATTTGGTTTTTGTTTTGAGGTCTAAAATCAGTCTTAAATTTTTGTACATGGTATATGTCAGAAGTTCATTTTTTCATAAGAAAGTCAAGTTTTTCTAGCACCATTTGGTGAGAAGGCTTTTGTTTATCCATTGAATTGCCTTGATATTTTATCAAATCGGTCTGTTTCTAGACTCTCTATTTTTCTTATACACATACCGCACTGTCTTGTGGCCGGCATGTTGAGAGAATCTACATTATGTTGTTCTTTTTTTTTTCTTTTGAGTAGGAAGTAGTATTCTAACATTTAAGTTACTGGCAGTGCCCTTCGATTCTATCAGGCTTGCTTTTATTCTAATATGAATCTGTTCCTGTGGCATATCCTTTCTGAGTCTCAACCTACACTCCCTATTCTGGGCTGGACTACCATTATCTCCCCACTCTGCATGAGCTCTAGTATCACCATTTACCCCGTAACAGGCCATCTCTGCTAAGTCCGATGAAGGCATGCCCTATGCAGTCCTGCTTTGAGCCAAGAAAGTGCCCACCCACCCTACCCTGCCTCACAGATACCAGCCACTTGGGCATCACAGAAATCAGATCTGCCTGCTCATCGAGACCACCACTCTGCTTGGGTGCCATCTCCCTATCCCACAATGAGAAGTTACCCCCGGATGAAAGCTAGAGCAGTCACATGTTCCCCTGCTATATTTCCCTTCTCTCAAAGATTTCGGTCTTGTGCAGTTTACTATTCAATGCCCGAAAGCATCTATTCAGCCAACTTTATAGTTTTTCATTGCAGGAGGGAGAATCTAGTTCCTGTTATTTTGTAATGGCCTGAAGTGGAAGTTGAGGTTCAGTTTTGGATATAATGTGGAGTTTTTAGGATCTGTGGAACATCTAAGTAGAAATGCCCAACATGTGTGTACAGAAGGCCAGAGAAAGACTGTTGGGTCTGGAGAATCAGATTTTATAGTTGAAGCCAAGGGAATGGATGTGATAACCTAGGTATACTTACCTTCTTAAAATAGTTAAAGAAGGAGTAGAAGACAGTTTTCTCTTAAAAAGCCTGAGAAGGGGGATGCCTGAGTGGCTCAGTGGGTTAAAGCCTCTGCCTTCGGCTCAGGTCATGATCTCAGGGTCCTGGGATCGAGCCCCCATCGGGCTCTCTGCTCAACGGGGAGCCTGCTCTCCCCCCTCCCTCTTCCCCCTGCTTCCCCCCTCTCCCTCTGCCTGCTTCTCTGCCTACTTGTGATCTCTCTCTCTCTGTCAAATAAATAAATAAAATCTTTAAAAAAAAAAAAAAGCCTGAAAAGGTATGGCTGAAGAAGGGGGTGAAGAACAGGAGACATGGGTATCACGGAGAGCACTGTGAATAAAGCAGTGTTCGTGTGAGGAAGTCACAGCTACCAGGAGCCCAGCCTTTATTCTGTGATGCTTACCGTCCAGAGCGTGGCTTTTCTTCAGCGTTGTCAAGGACTTACTTGACTTGACCTAGTAAGTAAAGTCTTACTAGGAGACTGTTACAGAAAAACCTACATACCCAGGCCCTAATACTAATCTGTAGAGTTAAAGCCAGACCTGTTATGGTGAAGCTCAGAATTCTTGCAGACATAGTCACATACTTGTGCTTCTAGCCTTCCTGGACCTAGATAGCTGACAGGTATGATCATCATGTTCATAAAATGGAGAGGAAAACCAAGGCCTTGAAGAGGCTAACAAACTTGATTATGGTCTATTATGAAGTCTGCCTGTTCCCAGTTTTAGTTTCTAGTTGTCTAGAAACTTTATAGGATTTCAGACTTGGAAGTTGCTCTAGGTCGTTTAACACAGTCCCCTTGTGTTTTAGGTGGGGAAACAGACACTCATAAATAAGAGGGCTTTAGCTAAGTGTAAATAACAGAAATTCAGTGAAGCCAACTTGAGCAAAATGAATTTGTCACAAGAGTACAGAGTTAGCTGATGGAATTCAAAAGGCGAAGATAAAGCTGAGTTTTGAGCATAGGCTGGAGCCTATAGAGTGCTATAGAGAAACTGGGATGCCCCTAGTTTCTACCCTTTTCTCTGTTTCTGTCTCTGATTCATCTTCTCTCAATGTAGACTAACTTCTTCTGCCCCACTCCCTCACCTCCACCCCTTCCCCAGCAGAGAGAACGCTCACTAGCAGCTTTTCCTGGGTTTATAGCTTAGGAAAGAAGCCATTCATTCTCTTCCATTCAGGAAAGAAGTCAACTTGATTCTTTTTTTTTTTTTTAAGATTTTATTTATTTATTGGACAGAGAGACAACGAGAGAGGGAGAATGGGAGAGGGAGAAGCAGGCTTCTACTGAGCAGGGACCCTGATGCGGGTCTTGATCCCAGGACTCTGGGATCATGACCTGAGCTGAAGGCAGATGCTTAATGACTGAGCCACCCAGGCACCCCAGAAATCAACCTGATTCTAAAATTGCAACTCCTATTCCCCTGGAGATCTCAGTGGCCCCGTTGGAGCCAACCACAGTCCAACTATTTGCTGCCAAGGGTCTGGGGTAGTAGTATTCTACAGACATAGCTACCAGGGAGCCCTGCATCTCCAAATACGTGGTGTGAATTGTTGGAAGAGGGCAGAGAGCAAGGGGGCAGATGGCTGGGCAGCCAGCAGGATAGGTGTTTCGGACAGTAGGGTTGCAACAGTAACTAGTAGCAGAGCCAGGACCAAAACCCACAGCCTCTGATCCAGCATCAGTCTTTCCCAAGGCTGGCTTACATGGGAAGACAGTGGTAATTATTTGATCTGGTAACCTGAGAGGCAGACCGATGGATACTCACTGCCTCAGTTCTTATTCCTCTTGGTGTGAAGAAATAGAGATCCCTTGAGAGTCTAGGGAATCCAGAGCTCTAGGACTGTAACGGCCAAAGGTGGGTTCCCTCTGTATTGGTCCAAAATCTGAGTGACGAGTCATAGAAACCCAAATCAAACCAGCTTAAGGAAAAAGGGGTATTTATTAGAAGGTCACTAGGTACCTCATAGAATTGAAGAAAGAACCGAAGATTCCAGGGCAGCTTCAGGAATCTGGACTCTGTACCACCAGAACACATACACTTGTGATCACATTTTTCTTTCTCTTTTTCACTTTTCATCTTTCATCTCCTCAGTTCTGCTTGGCTCCAGTACCACAAAGTTTTCTCCACAAGTGGAGAACATGGCTGACAGCAGTTCAGGGGTCATACCTGCATGGTGTCTAACCAAGAGAAAAGAGAGTTTTCCCTGCTGACTCCAGGTCGAAAAATCCCAGAGGAGAATTCCCGTTGAGGGGCTGGAGTCCTACGATTGGCTAGGCCTTGTTCCCTTGCACACCGTTGGGGTCAGGAGAAGGCAGAGAATATTTTAAGAAGGGAGAGCTGTATGCAGGGTCAGCAAAAACCTCTTTTGTGTCTGTCTCGCAGGTGACCATGGAGGCTGGTGGCCTCCCCCTGGAGCTGTGGCGCATGATCCTAGCCTACCTGCACCTGCCCGACCTGGGCCGCTGCAGCCTGGTGTGCAGGGCCTGGTATGAGCTGATCCTTAGTCTCGACAGCACCCGCTGGCGGCAGCTGTGTCTGGGATGCACCGAATGCCGCCACCCCAACTGGCCCAACCAGCCTGATGTGGAGCCCGAGTCTTGGAGGGAGGCCTTCAAACAGCATTACCTTGCTTCCAAAACCTGGACCAAGAATGCCCTGGACTTGGAGTCCTCCGTCTGCTTTTCTCTGTTTCGCAGGAGGAGGGAACGCCGTACCCTGAGTGTTGGGCCAGGCCACGAGTTTGATAGTCTGGGCAGCGCCTTGGCCATGGCCAGCCTGTATGACCGAATCGTGCTATTTCCAGGTGTGTACGAAGAGCAGGGTGAAATCATCCTGAAAGTGCCTGTGGAGATCGTAGGCCACGGGAAGCTGGGTGAGGTGGCCCTGCTCGCCAGCATCGATCAGCACTGTTCCACCACACGCCTGTGCAACCTCGTCTTCATGCCGGCCTGGTTCTCCCCCTTCATGTTTAAGGTGGGTGCCTGCATCCAGATGGGTGGCCTCTCCGGGCCTGACTTGGGCCTCTTCTCAGTGGGTTTATAACCCCTTCTTTGTTGGAATTGAGGGTTTTGTCATTGTTCCTATAACACACTCCTCGGAGTTCTGCACCCGTTGAGAAATAGGTAAGGGATCAGTAAAAACATTCTGCTTTATTTTTGGCAAAACTGTATTAAAAAATAAGCCGAAGACTCAAGACCCAAACTGCTTTGTATTTCTTTCCTTCCACACTGGACGAACTGGCACCGCAAGTGGAGTAGCTCAGTGTGAAAGCCAGGTCCGTGTGTGTGTCACATGGTGACAGGAGCGGAGAACACTCCGTGCCCAGAGACAGCTGAAGCCAGGGGACGCGGTGCAGGACCAATGGCCTTTAGCAGGTTGGCCCCATCCTGTGGAGGAGGGTCAGGGAAGGTCAGACTTTTACCAGGGGTGACTGGGGAGAGGGTCAGGAAATCCCAGCCCAACACTTGCCTTCTAAGAACACAGAGCACAGCTATATTCAAAGCAAAGTATGTATTGAGATGTTGGTAGCTCCCGGCAGAAGAGTCTTTACCTTGCCTGGAAACATTATAGTATCTGGACTTCAAACCTAGTCGGTAATAACTATATTGCCACTGTGACTACTAATCACAGCACATGGTCTCTCGGATTGGCGATGATCATCATATGACCACGGTGCACTTACTGTGTGCCTAGTGTCTGCTTTCCAGCCATGAGTGAGAGGGCTTGTGCCATCTGGTTTTCTAGATGAGCAAACTGAGGCTCAGCAAAATTATGTGACATGCCCAGGTCTCAGACTCAGTAAGGGACAGACACAAGCCTATATTCCTAATCTAGGTGACTTTCCATCTGTGACTTCTTTTGTTCCCCACAGCAAACAGTGGTACACAGTAGACATGGTATCCCCATTTTTCCAATCAGGTGCACTAAAGCTCAGAGATGCTATAAGTAACTTTCTCAGGTGGATAATTAGTGAGGTTAGAACTCAAATTTTAAGTACTTTTGAAATTACATAGTGCCGGATTCCTTGGAGACTTAACAGCCTGATTTTTAGGCCTAGAATGTTTCAGAAGGACTGATGAACAACTCTTGTGCTGGTCTGCAGACCCAGAAGAAGAGTTTGATTCAAGACCCTTCATGTTTCATGTGACATTTACTCTTAGAGGAATATGTTCGTTTCAGCCTCTCCTCCTCCCTCAGAAGTGCAGCTGCAGATGCTCAGGGGGTGGGGCCTGGCATATATTAGCGCTCTGTCCATGATCGTCTTTGAACCGAAAACAGGACAAGGGGTTGGGATGACCTTGCCTGAAGAGTGCAAAGGCCAGGGTCATTTCACAGCGGTTTTCAGTGACTTCTGAGGAGAACCCCAGCAATGGCTCTGCATCTCCAGAGAGCTGGTGTTCTTCATCTACAGATCGGACCCAGTAAGAGGAAAATGGACTTAAATTGCAGCAAGAAAAAATTAAGTTAGCCATAAGGAAGAGCTTCTGGGGTTAAGGTGAGTAAGTCCTTGGCTAAGCTCTCCAGGGTGCTCACTGCTATAGAATATAAAAACTATTCAGGGGTGAAGGTGTCTGGATTACTCAGTGGGATCAGGAAACACTCTCTCATTTCATGGTTAAAATCCTTCTGTTGGAATTTAGCATGACATCCAGAAACAATTCTTTTTCAGGAATATAGAGTAACTGGGCTTCTTAGCCAGGCTTGGGAGCTAAGGGGCTCGGGTGAGTGGTGCGTGGGATTCAGCACCTCCCCACTTCAGAGGAGCCTCTGCTCTTTGTGTCCCCGATCCCAGGTCACGATAGCTCATGTTCAGTCACCTGGCTGTCTACCTTGCACTTTGTTAGCTGGCAAGCCCCCTATTGCATACAAGGAGCCTCAGAGAGATGAAGTCCTGTCCAAAGTAACACACCTGAAAGAGGCTGAGCTGGGAGTTCTCCCATGCCGCCAGACTCCAGAGCCCTCTGATCTACTGCTCAGTACTGCCCGGCCGTGGCAGCATACCTTGTCCCCCTCTTGAGGGACACAACCTGCTGTCCTTTGCTGTGCCCCTCCCCCACACGTAGGTACCAGTTGCCACACGGGCCAGACTGGCTGGCCTTCCAGCCAGCGGCTGGGCTTCCGTCCCTGCCTGCCCAGCCCAGGTAGAGCTCAGCCCCTCCGGGCCTGTCTTCTGTCAGCTCTCAGGCTTCTTCCCGGCTCTGTCCTGAGTGCAGATACCAAGCTGGTGTTCCATGGGGTGCTCAGGGCTGAGAGAGGATGCTGAGGGGCTGAGACCTAGTGAGACACCTCACAGTCGCACACTTTCTTCATGTAACCGAGACACCAAACCGGGACTCCCTCGCCCTTCATGGGACACGGTGCTCAAATCCCAGCCAGTTCTTGGGTTTATAAATGTCCAAAGCTCTCCCTGTCATTCCTGATCTCCCTAGAGTGATGCCTGCTCCGCTGGTTCACCTCCTGTGTTACCATGTTGACTCCATCTCACCCAGCATCCCTCTGAGCATTCAGCTTCTTCCCTCATCCCCATCTTCACCCCTCAAAGTTTATATTCTCACTAGATGCTAATTGAGTATTGGGAGAATTTACCTGAGACTTGAGGTCTTTAGGAAGGGCCGTGTTGCAGAGCATGAACTTTTCTGCCTTTAACTATTTCCAGTCCCTTTGCGATTGGAAGGAAGGCAAGGCAGGCAACTCCAAATTCTCCTCCCTCTGATGCAGAGCAGCTTCCTGTCCCTGTCCCCTCTGCACGGGGAGCTGACCATGCCCTTGGGGAAGAGGAGAACAGGATCATCTGGACGAATGGCCTCTCCAGGCTCCACCCTCCTTAAAGAACAATTAGGGTACTGACTAGCGAAACAGTTTTGTCCCTGTTTTATCCACTTTCTCTTTTCTATTCCTCAGACAACATCGGGTCATGTCCAGTTTGACAACTGCAACTTTGAGAATGGGCACATCCAGGTCCATGGCCCAGGCACCTGCCAAGTGAAGTTTTGCACCTTCAAAAACACCCATGTTTTCCTGCACAATGTGCCCCTGTGTGTCCTGGAAAACTGTGAATTTGTGGGCAGTGAAAACAACTCTGTGACTGTTGAGGGCCACCCGTCTGCAGACAAGAACTGGGCCTACAAGTATCTGCTAGGGCTTATCAAGTCTTCACCCAGCGTACTCCCCACAGAGGACTCTGACTCTTTAATGTCCCTAGACCTGGAGAGCAGGGACCAGGCTTGGAGCCCAAGGACCTGTGACATTGTCATTGAGGGCAGCCAAAGCCCGACCAGCCCAGCTTCTACCTCCCCAAAGCCAGGCTCCAAGGCTGGCTCACAGGAGGCAGAGGTGGGCAGTGATGGGGAAAGGGTGGCCCAGACCCCAGACAGCAGCGATGGAGGCCTGAGTCCTAGTGGTGAGGATGAGGACGAGGACCAGCTCACATACAGACTGTCCTACCAAGTGCAGGGCCCGCGCCCTGTATTGGGAGGCTCCTTTCTCGGCCCACCACTTCCAGGGGCATCCATTCAGCTGCCCAGCTGCCTAGTGCTGAACTCACTGCAGCAGGAGCTGCAGAAGGACAAGGAGGCCATGGCACTGGCCAGCTCTGTGCAGGGCTGCCTCATCCGCAAGTGCCTCTTCCGGGACGGGAAGGGAGGCGTCTTCGTTTGCTCCTATGGGCGAGCCAAGATGGAAGGAAACATCTTCCGGAACCTGACCTACGCAGTGCGGTGTATACATAACAGCAAGGTGCCGTCATAAGGTTTACTGTACAGAACATGAGGCCTTACTGGGTCACTAGGAACACAATTTTGATTAGTGAGAGAAGGTTCCTATGGCTATACACAGGAAGGCTTTGGTGGGGCTGGTTTGCATTTTTTTAAATCATCTTTTCAGCTTACAACACACCCTTACCTTATGTCCGTTATCTGATATGGATAGAGCAGAAACTATTCTTCCCATTTTACAGAAAAAGAAACGGGCCCAGAGGGGAAATGTGACTCACTCAGGGTCACACAGCAAGTTAGTAGCAGAACTGAGACTAGAACTCAGGTCTTTCAGCTCCTTTCACTAGGTCATGATGCTTCTCAAACATGTTCCCAAAGCCTAGTAGAAGGAACAAGGGCTCTTTAGCCTAGATGAGAGAAAATTGAGGGACACCTGATCACGGGCGTTGATCCAAACTGGAGCAGGCTTCTAGAAGAGGTATCTAAGCTGTGTAGGATGAGTAGAGGACAGCCAAGGAAAATAATGTGCATGTGGTGAAAGGGTCCAGAGTGAGGGCATTCCAGGCAGCCAGAACATTCTGTGCTGGGGCCTGGGTGTGCGGCTGTATGCTGAAGATGATGGAGTGCTTGAAAACGAGGCAGGGAGGTGAGCAGAACCCACCTCGCCTTGGGCCTGGAAAGCCCCTTTGAGAGACACTGGGACTTTCTGCTGAGAGCGGGCCGTCCTGCCACCGGTGCTGTCATGATCCTGCAGGCTCTTTGGGGTCCTGCAGGACCGTCCACAGATCCTGCAAACTACTGAGCACAGGAAGGGCTTCTGGAAGGAAAGGCAGGGCCTTTTGGAAGAAAGCGTGGCCTAGCTCCTGGGTTCGAGTCTTACCTCTCCACTGACTCACCGCGAGCATCACCATCCTCTTCTGTAAAATGGAAAGAAGCATCCCGGCCTTGCGTCTCTCACTGGGGCTTTGTGAGGATCCAACGCCCTGGTACTGGTGAAGCGCCTCGTAAGCTGAAGGGCGTCGTACGTGTGTCACGTGTGAGTCGTGCAGATCTCGGCAGGCTGCCAGGATGGTTAAAAGCAATCACATTTCATCGCATTTTGCCCAGCCCACTTCCAAAAAGGATTCGAGGCGGTGGTACCCTGAAAGAACAGCAGAGAATAAAATATGGAGAATAAAAGATAATGGGCAGATCAAAAAGATGGATGATAGTTTTGCTCTCAGGTGCCACAATGAAAGGATCTGGTCTGAGCCCTCAGGAGGGTCTTCCCTCTTGCATAGTTACTATGAGTGCGGCTTGAGTCAAAGCGCTGCCCCTTATTGTGTCCTTCAGACTAACGATACTATCTGCCTCCAGGGAGTGGTAAGGATTAACTAGGGTCGTAGATACAAAGTGCTTAGCAGTGTTTCTGACACAGAGCAAGTGCTCAATGGATATTTTTTTTTGTTTCTTTTTTAAAAGCGCTACTACAGTCCGGTATGACAAGTGCTGTGGGTGGCATAGGAGCCCAGCCTCAAGGAGAGGTTTCCTGGAGGACAGATAGTGCCTGGGCTGAGCTGCCCAGGAGGAGTAGGGGCCGGCAAGGGCAAGCTATAAGACAGCGGAAGTGTGCTTGAAGGAAGGCTAGATGTAGGGAAGGGCACCGCATGTTCAGGAAGTTACAAAGAACTCAAGCAGCCGGAGCATGAGCTGAGGGCTGCGACAGGAGACCAGGGAGTCAGCAGGAGTCAGCCAGCTGAGACACAGAGGTCCTGCCACACAGACTGGAGTTTGCTGTGAAGGCAAGGGGAACTCACAGATTTTAGGCAGAGGAGAACTATGGTCAGATCTGTATTTGGAAAGCTCATCTGTCAGCTTTTGGGGAAATGGAATGGAGGGGAACGAGGAGCAAGATCAGTGAGGGGGGTTGCAAAATTGTGGTCCAGAGATGGAGAGGAGGGGACAGAACACTCGGGAAATGTAGAAAGAAGGGCTTTCGGAGGGAGCAAAGGCATGAGGCCTAGGTTTCTGGCCTGAGTGGCAGAGGCAACAGCAGGAATATAGGAGGTTAGGGTGTGGAGACAGAGATGCTGAGTTTGGGGCATTTCCAACACCTAGCAGAGAGGCCGTCTGGTTACCTGGATCTGGAGCTTTGGGGAGGGATATGCCCCGCCAGGCAGACTTGGGAGCAGGTGGTGGTTGGGAGTCATCAAAAAGGAGAAGTGAAAAGTTATATAGCCTTATTGTAGCCCTTTTAAACTGTTGTCTCCAGGGGCTTTTGGCAGGAATTGTGCAGCCGATAAATTCCTAGTGAGTCTCTAGCAAGGAACCTAAGAAACTAATATTTAGGATTTTTTACTTAAAAAAAAAAAAATCCACGTATCTCATGAGTACCCAGCATCAGGCACAACTGTATGCTGAGTGGCATTCATACCAGCAGCGATCTGTGGGCGGGGGTGCCAGGCCTGCTGAGCCGACCCCATGCCCAGGAGCAAAGCCTTGATCCGGTGGCCAGAGGGCAGCCACCCATCCTTGCCCTCTAGAACGTCCCCAGGAGAGTAAGGCTGCCAGAAAGAGCCCAGTTGCTTCGGGCTCCAAAAAGAAAACATATTTTTCTTGCTATTTTGTGTATCTTGTATAGGGACCGAGGTCAGTAGCGTTTATGTGTGGAGATGGACACACCTCTTCTCTTGCCAGGCCTTCAGAGGACCACGTTTTAGGTCAGTCTAGTGAGGACTGAGCTGGTTTAGGTTTTGCTGTCCTCCGCTTACCATAGGCTTCATGTTCTTTACCTTCTGCTGGTTTGCCAGTAGGCTCTGCTCTGCTCCTCAGAGAGGGCTGTCTCCATGGCCTTGCCCCCCAGCGGTAGACCACCTTCACTTGTGGCTCTGCGCCGGTGCTAGGCCTTCTCTCCGTACCGATTTGTCCTCAGTCTTAGGGGCTGTGTCTGGTGGGTCTTGAAAGTAGGTCGTGCCTCACCCCGAGCATGAGGGGGCCTCTAATGATCGGGGCCCGAGGTAGGGTTTTTTCTTTCCCTTCCTTGAGAGTGACAGAGTTTGCTGCCCTTCCGCCAGCTGCTTCAGGCTTATCCAGCAGGAAGGTTGGGGGGAAAGCTCCAGGAGGGGCTTAGTGCTTTCTCCACAGTGGCTGTGCTGGCTTTCCCCCATGCCTGCGCCATGAGGGAGGCTATCCCCAGTCTTTCCCTGTGAGCACCTAGCACGACCCCTGGAGAAGTGAACAGACACACCTACTCCCAGAATTTCTGCACTCTCACACTAGTTCACACTTGGCCTTTAACAGTGTAGCTGGATTCTTACTGGTTCGTGGGGCACCTGCTTCTGCGCAGGCAAGCACAGGCTCACAGCTCGTCTCCTGGGAGGGGCCTCGTGTCCTTGGAGTTTAGCCTTGTTGGTTGTCCTGCCACCTCGGTCCTCTGATGGGTTCAAGAAAGTCTGTGTTGTTGTACATTATCTGATTCTATTCTTTTTTTTTTAATAAGATTTTATTTATTTGACAGAGAGAAAGATCACAAGTAGGCAGAGAGGCAGGCGGGGGGCGGGGCAGGGGGGAGGAAGCAGGCTCCCTGCTGAGCAGAGAACCTGATGCGGGGCTCGATCCCAGGACCCTGAGGTCATGATCTGTGCCGAAGGTAGAGGCCCACTGAGCCACCCAGGTGCCCCTGTCCGATTCTATTCTTGTAAGTGTGGGAGCATTGAATGCTCTTACCATCTTTCTCTATCCTAAACAGAAGGCTTCTCTTAAAGCTGTACTTCCATTCTACTTTATCTCTCCCGGGCTTTTATTTTAGTGTAATCTATTGTTGGTTAGTAGCACACAGTTTATCCTAATGTAATATATTTTTACTATGAATACACAGTTGCTTAAAATAATACAGCTATATTCTGAATTTTTAATATGCTTCTTAAATAGGGAAAGAAAATGTGAGAGGCATTAGATCCCCTTAAATAAGCTGTGTGCTGGGTTGTGGTACTTTGTTTAAAGGAGGGCTCCTTGTACCAGTACTTCTAATTGCCCCGTAGTTTGGAGTACCGGTGGCTTTTCCACCCCTGGATCATACACCCAAGAAAGATTCAGAATGGACAAGAATAGGACTCCGTCTTACAGTGTGAAAGAGAAAGTAGGAGGTTATTGTCAAGTGTTTTCTCAGGCAGGTGATTTTTAGCAAAGGCACATGTGGGAACTTGATTCCATTCATTGTAGCTGTGCCCTTGGAACCTGGGGAGATCTTCATGTAACCCCAATCCACATAGAGTTTGAAGACCACCAAATCCCATCTTATCTGATGGTCCCTTCCATCCCATCATTCAGTTATTCTGCTCACAAGTTGTGAATGCGGGACACAGGGCCAACCTTCAGTCCAGGTTTTATTAAAAAAAAACAAAAACAAAATCCTGCGGTTGGTAAGGAGCCTGCGGGGCAAAGCCAAGCAGGGCACGGAGCTCACTCCGCTCCTGGGAGCACACAAGGTGGCAAGAGGCGGTCCTTGCCTGCTGGTGGAACAGCAGATGGTAAGAAAAGGACTCAAGTGTTCCCCAAGTGATTTTTTAAAAACCTGTGACAAGAAAACAAATGTTTTTCTCTTTTCTGCCTAGATCGTCATGCTCAGGAATGACATTCACCGCTGCAGAGCATCAGGCATCTTTCTTCGCTTGGAGGGTGGAGGCTTGATCGCTGGGAACAACATTTACCACAATGCGGAGGCAGGCGTAGACATCCGGAAAAAGTCCAACCCACTCATACTGGTACTCCTCTCTGTCTTCATGTCTTTTCGGAGTGGCTCTTAGTTCTCAGACCTTTTCTAAGATTATTTAAATGAGTGTTGCCATCTTGAGTTTATTTATTTTTAAAGACTTTATTTGAGAGAACACAAGAGGGGTGAGGGTCAGAGGGAGAAGCAGACTCCCGCTGAGCAGGGAGCCTCTGATGCAGGGCTCGATGCCGGGACTCTGAGACCATGACCTGAGCCAAAGGCAGACGCTCAACTGACTGAGCCACCCAGGCGCCCTGCTATCTTGAATTTATAATGCTTCCTGTTTGCAAGTGGCTCCTGCCCTTTTCTCTGGGTGTCCTTATGACTGTGCGCCTCCCTCTTTCTGTATTAGGAATGGCTTTGAATACGTCCCCTCCCTGCAGTCTCCTTGTCAGTAAGAAACAGGACTGGGTAGACAGGGAAATTTCACAGAGCATATCCTTATCCCTGATAGGCTCTGGTTGGCTTTGAGTTTGATGAAAACAAAGATACATCTCCCCTACAAGACACCTGAATCAAAAGTAAAGCACCAAGTTAGCTCATTCTTCACTAGAAAAAGGACATTTTAGATACTTAGTTCTGAAGAATATTTGTTTCATGGATATTGTGAAGTCATGTGAGTTTGATTTTACACCAATGCAAAAAGCCACTTAAGATGGTAAAATATGGGACCAGTGATATGAGAGAACAGCCCCTTTTTCTACTCTGGGCTTCCCTGAGAGACACATTTCCTAGAAACTAAGAGATGTGTTGGACTTCTTATGGGCTTGAAAAGATAATAGCCACCCTTGTGCATAGTGCTTATTGTATGCCATATACTGTTCTAAGCACTTTGTATATATTTACTTATTTATGGTTTAATCTCTTCACAACCCTTGTGGTAGAATTATTGTTATCCCCATCTTATAGATGAAGATATTGAGGCACAAAGAGACTAAAGATGTTGCCCCAAATCATACAACTAATGACAGAGCTGACAGGCAGGGTTGATGTTCTTGAGCCGTTATATCAGACTGCCCTTGCAGAATGCCGATGAAGGAAATTCCTGACTATATTTAAAGACATGCCTAGCCAGTGTCCTCTTTCAGCCCCTCCTCCCACTGCGTTTCTGCCGTGCAGCTGGCACGTGATGCACAGCCTTGGCTGAGGAAGTTATTACCACTGTCACCAGAGAGACAAGAGGAGTTTGCCCCCTCCCGGGGACAGAGGGGACAGGCCAGTTTAACAGGGGGAAGGGGGCGTTTCTGTCTTGGCTTCGAGAAAGGGTGTGAGGGATGGAAATGCCATTGCTTACGCTTCCCTCTCGGAGCTTTCCAACCATGTGAGGGATTTCTGTTAGGCAGTGGTTGCCCGGGTGAGTCTGCCAAATCCTTCAGGAGAAAATCTGGAAAGTGAATAAGAATAGGAGAGCTTACAGTGTGGAACATTTTCAAGCAAGCTAGAACTTTGTTTTTGTGAAATCGTTTTGGAAGAGAAACCGTTAACTTCCTGGTTTAAGTGCAGGAATGTATTTAGGCTGTAAATTTAGAGCAAAAGCATTTTATTATCATTTATTAAGATCTAAAAATTTTGTCCCTGTGCAGAAGCAGGTAACTGGGAAACTGAGCCTCAGGTCTGCTGGCTCTGCCGCACGCTGCGTGACCCCGGGCCTGCTTCCCCGTTCGTACAAAGAGAGTTCGAAATAAATCTAAGGGTCTTTGTAGCGCAAACACCTGTGGTCTCATGCCCCGCGGAGCAGTCAGCTCCCCAGAGGCCCCAGCTTGCCACAGGCCCTCCCTGAATGGGAAGTGAGGAACAGGAGCCCAATGGCTCTCCCCCTTCCTTGAAGGTGGCCCTCTCGGGACGACAGGTGGCCAACATTGTCACGCAGTGGGGTGCTGCCCTTCCCTGAGAGGTGGGCTCCCTGGCCCCGGGTGGTGCAGACTGGCTGGGTGATGGGGGGTTGTCTCTGGAGGCCCAGCAGTGTTCAGTGGCATGCTTTGCGGGTGCGGAGCAAGGGGCTAGGTGGCGAAGGTTCCTGTGTCCGAATTGTCCCTTACAGCCGTGCGTGTGTGCGGGGGCAGCAGCCTGGTCCATTCGCTTAGTCCTGCGCTAACTCGGGGTCTTCGGTGGCTCTGTCTGCCCCACTGCGTGTGTTCACCCTGGCCCAGCTGAGGGGTGGCCGTTGGGCACTCTGCTTCCCGGGGCCGGACTGATCTGTCTTCGGTGCTGTCTCATGTTCCCTTGCAGTGTAACCAGATCCACCACGGCCTTCGTTCTGGCATTGTCGTCCTTGGCAATGGGAAAGGCATCATCCGGAACAATCAAATCTTTTCAAATAAGGAGGCTGGCATTTATATCCTGTACCATGGAAATCCAGTCGTGAGGTATGTATGCTGCACCCAGGCCATCCTCACCTGTGGGCCTTTCTTTCCTCTCCGATGTCTCTCTTTCCTACTCCCTGGCTTTCCTCCATTTGAAAGCATTATTGTTTATTAACACAACTGTACAGGAAAACAAGCAAAGACCAGACTCCACCCTGATCCCACCGTAGTAACACAAGTGCTTTCGTTTACATTCCCTTCCAATTCATGGCGTGGCCATTCTATTCAGCCGACATTACTGAGCACCTCTGATAACGGTAACAAAGGTGAACAGGGGCACTCCCCGCCTCCCCTCCAGCTTACTCTAGCATGGAGGACACTTGTGACCGGAAATAACTCTAAGATAGAGATGGCATAAAGATTTGACCTTTCAGACCGATGAGTCTATTTGGTTGAAAGCGGCTACCTGGGATGCTCCGTTAAGATCTGGCCTCAGCACAGAAGCATGCTGTGGCCGACCAGCAGGGCGAGCTGTAGGTGCGAGGGGCAGGGGCACCGTGGGCACCGGGGAGCTGCCGTCCCAGCTCTAATATGCAGCAGACTGTGGTCGATGCTATCATGGCAATCCTTCTACCACGGGAATGCAGGACGCCCTCATTTCCAAGGCGGCATGAGAGTTGGACTCTAAAATATGGGTAGCACGTGGGCCATCACAAAGGTGGGGAGTGGACATTCCTACTAAAGGAAACCACACAAGCAAAGGCAGCAGAGACTGGATTCAGGGCTTAGCTAACCGTCCACTGTGGCTTGAGAACACGTCTGACACGAGTTGTTAGGTCTTGCTTTAGGAAAATAACTGGCGCGGATGTGCAACAAATATATTCTGAAGTGGTTTTTTTCCCTTTAATTATTCCGTACGCACTCTTCCATATTGCATGGCCTTCGTCGGTTTTGGAGAGTTTCAAAACATTCCATTGCTTTAACATTCCATTATTTTTTTGAACCAGTCCTATTACTGTTAGACATGTTTTTCACTGTTGTTACAGGCAGCTTACTGAAAACAGTTAGTGGTCCCAGAGCTCTTTTTCCATCTTTTGCATTATTGAAGAGTATGTGTTTGTACATGTCTTGTTCCTTTAACACACATTTAAGTGTTTACTCTCTATGTAAGGGGACAGTGGTATAAAAAGTGTGTAAGAACAGCCTCTGCTCCGTAGAATTTACAATCTCATGCCGAAGACAGACGTAGAAATAACCAGGAGGGAAGACCCACCAAAATGGGTGCTTCACTAGGCCTTCATGTAAATGCCACAGGAACCTGCCACGATTCTAGCTGGGCGAGTCAGGGAAGGGCATGAGGGGAGCTGACATTGAGTTGTGGGTAAGTCGGATTTTGTGGCCAGGAAGATGGTATTCTGGGCCCAGCGGCAGTGAAATTCACAGTATGTCCTGAAAAAATGGGAACAAATGTGTGTCAGCCACGAGATGCTGGGGGGGTGGCGAGTAGATCAGCCTACAAAGCAGGTTGCTGCTGGGACACAATGTCAGATACCAAGTAGGATATGCAGCATAATGGCTCTCCAGATCCATCCATTTACTGATCTGTGGAGCCTGTGAACATGTGATCTTATATGGTAAAAGAGACATTGCAGATGTGTCCATCAAGGACCTTGGGAGATTATCGTGGATTATCCAGGTGGGCCCTGTGTAATCCTAAGGATCCCTTAGAGGGAAGCAGGAGAGTAAGTTGGGAGGAGGAAATGTGACAACAGAAGCAGAAGTCAGAGTGATGAGGCCAGAGGTCAAGAAATCTGGGTGGCTTCTAGAAACCGGAAAACTCAAGAAATGGATTCCCCTAGACCTTCCAGAAGGAACATATGTCTGCTGACACCTTGATTTAGCCCTGTAGGACCCATTTTGGACTTCTGATCTCCTAAACAAAAAGGTAATAAATTGGTGTTGTTTTAGGGCACTACGTTTGTGTTAATTTGTTATAGCAGCCCTACACCAATGTGGAAGGTTTGGACTTGACCTTGTGGGTGCTGGTAACAGTTGAAGAGTTTTGAGGAAGGACTGGTTATGGTCAGATTGGTGCCCTGGTTTTTAAAACAGAATCTGTGTGAGGGGCGCTGGCTGGCTCAGTTGGTGGAGAGTGTGACTCTTAATCTTGGGGCTGTGAGCTCCAGCTCCACACTGAGTATAGAGATTACTTAAAAATAAAAAGAAAATCTCTAAAAAATAACAGTAACAACAACAGAATCTTTTTGAGAGAATGTGTGTGTGTGTGTACGTGCGTGTGTTTCCTTTGTTTCTTTGTGATAGAAAGTAGGAATCTGGGGAAGGGACAGAATCAATTTTGAGATCCCTGAAGCAGCCTGGAT
Organism: Nasua narica; assembly: GCA_028533885.1. Taxonomy (NCBI): domain Eukaryota; kingdom Metazoa; phylum Chordata; class Mammalia; order Carnivora; family Procyonidae; genus Nasua; species Nasua narica. The sequence goes on along the minus strand of CM052813.1, from coordinate 50,391,258 downwards.
AAAGCAAACCCCAGCAGTTTTCTTTGCCAGTGAGAGTTGTATAATCTTTTGTGTTTCTCTTTTTGCTTTGATGCAAGGAAGCCCAGGGCTCAAAAGGGCTCATCTGCAGCAAACATCTCACCCTTGGTTCTTGGAACAATCATCTGTCCCCTTTTCCTAAATATTTTCTGATACTTCTTTTATCTCTATTTTGCCCTCCCTGTGAACACACCCATACCTCCTGTTTCTCCAAGTGGCCATGGAGTCTTTCTGGAGGTGAGATTTACAGTGAGAACCCACTGGCCATGCATTTGCTGCTCTGGCGGCACAGCTTGCAGAAATGTGGAAGAGGCGTGCCCTAGCCTAGGGACGGTCTCTGACCATGAATTCTAGAAGTCCACAGTAACCATCTGCTGATTCAATTATAACTAGATCAGAGCGCACTCTTCAGATCTAAGGGCAAAAATGGGGATGTTTTTAACAACGGATTTCAGTTCAAATCAAAGGCATGGTGTGGGCGCAGTGGACATTTGGCTTACCCAGCATCAACATAATTTGCTGGGTTTTCTCCCCAAGGGCATAAACCATTTGGACTCTGCCCTAAGAAAGGGAAAACTTAGCCAAATCCTACTCAGTTCTATGGGGTGCCGAGCCCTGTGTCAGACTCTAAAGAGCCAGGTGAATACTTGGGCTTCAATCCTGCAGCCACATGCCTAGGAATCAGGAGGGCTGCCTCCCGAGACAGGAGGCAGGTACCCTTCCATGAAGAAAGGAGGTCGCAGCATTCTGTTAGTAAAAATAACGAAGAGCAAGTGTGTGTTCTCCGGGGATAACCCAATTGTGCTAATGTCTGGGTGTGACTGGCCCTGTTTTAACAGGCAGGAAATCAAGTTGCAGAGACGGGAAAGCAATGCATGTCCTTCAATATGCTTAGGTTTTTCATTCACAAGGCCTGTCCATGGCAGTGAGGGCTGTGTGTGTTTCTCTGGGCAGGAGCGTGTTTTCCTTTATCATCCTTATGTAGCTAACCCAGCCCATGAGATTTCATGTTTGTTACACATCATCTGTTATTCTTTTCTTTTTTTTCACATTGCCCAATATTCTTAAAAGCCCATTTTTAAAAAATCTGTTTTTCTTCTTTAAAAGCATGTCATTATTTTATGTTGTCATTCAGTGTCTAGGTAGTTAAGGTAACAGAAAAGGTAATGAGTAGCTGTTGGATACAAACAGGAGATTGTAGGGTCACTGTAGGCAGAGAACTGATTCAGGCTTTGGACACAAATCACGCCCAAATAAGCTTAACGCAGTCTCCTGGGGATTCTCGACACTACCACGACCTGACTTGTCACCTGTGCACCACGATGACCTGCGTTTCAGACAGTGTTTGTATGTGAGCGATATCAAGAGAGGCCATAGATGCGTGAATGTCGTTGTGCTCGTGTGGCATAGTTGTAGGTTTAGTTCTGGATCAGGTTGTCTCCAGGATAACTGACAATTTTTAAATGCCTGGCTGTTAGGACTTGAGAAAATGCTTTATGCCCCTGTGGACTTGAATCATCTGGGGAAAGCCACAAAAGAAAGAAGTCACCTTGGGCAGGCTTTGGTTTTGACACATGACATCGGTCTGACCTTACTCTTTTCTTCTTCCATTTTAGTGGGAACCACATTTTCAAGGGCCGTGCAGCTGGCATAGCAGTGAACGAGAATGGCAAAGGCCTCATCACAGGTAGGAGTGGGAACCACCTAGAGCTGTGGCCAACCGAGCAACCAGCAGCCAGGCCAGCATCCCTGGCCTTGCCCCCAGCCAGGCCTTCACCTTGACAGACTGGCCGCTGTCTCTGAATCGTGGCCTAGCCCTCTGGAACGCGGGCCCCATGCACTGGCCCTGCATGTCACAAGGAGGGCCTGACAGGGAGGGAGCGTCTGTCTGCTCTTTGCCAGGCCCCCTGCTTACAGGCTCTCCCTGGATGGCTCACGTAACACTGTCCGCAACACTTAGGCACACACGCTGAATCCCTCCTGTCTTTTGTATGGGCTTGTGCCTGTTCTGGAAATCCACCCCCACTTCCCCTGCCTCGCCAATTTCTCACATCCTTCAGGTCTCAGCCTAAATGTCCCTTCCTCAGGGACCTGCCCTGCCCTCCCGTTGCACACACAGACACTCACTGTACCCAGCAGGCATGCTCTGTAGGACATCTTACTTTCTTAGTGATCTGTGTGAGGTCAGTCTCCTCTACTGTAAGGCAGCAAATTCTCTAAGACCAGGATCAGGTCTGTGTGGCACATGACTGACTGTGGGCTCAGCACAGAGCATAGCCATACCTGCGACATGAGAGATTGGTCCAGTGAATCCCTCTGACTGAACCCAGATGTCGTTCATTCACCAGACATTTACTGAGCACACACGGTATGCTGGGGAGCTGGGGATACAGCAGTGAACAAAAGCGATCTGTGAAACCGCTGCCTTTGGGTTCCTGCCATCGGGAACTGACATTTTAGGAGGGGAAAACAAAAGCACACGCATACACACAAAAAAGAAACGTATCTCAGTGATAAGTGCTCTAGAGATCAAATAATTACAATATATGTAATTTTATTTTTATTTTATATTTATAGATTTTATTTATATATAATTATGATATATAGTTATAATTAACTATTGTATATTTTCAAAAATATTTTTTTAATATTTGATATATTTTATTCATAAACATATATAAACTATATGATTTATTTAAATTAAAATAAGATGATAGAGGGACTCTGGGTCCCTCTATCTAAGATTGTGTGGTCCAGGCAGGCCTTTCTGAGAAGGTGACATGTAAGGCAGACCTGAGTGACAGGACAAAGCCTGGGAAGAGAACCAGAATCCCATCCAGGGCTGCCTGTGGAACACTGTCAGCGTGCCTGCGAAGCAGGGAGACCGCTCGTGTGACCGGGTATAGTGAAGGGGGCAAGGGGTGGGAGAGGGTCACAGAGGCAGGAAGGGACCACACAGGGTCTCCCGGGCCACTGCACTCCAATCCCAAGAGCCTGAGAGTCTGCCCGGCCATAGCGCCAGGGGCATCAAGGTCCCAGCACAAGCCCCCCTGACTTGTGACTCTTCGGCCCGCTCCCAGAGAGGTGGTGGATGAGGAGAGGAGAGGGAGGCTGTGGTCAGTCCAGAGCCGAGGCTGACAAGGACCAGCTCGTACCTCCCCAGGCTGGTGGGGGAAGTGGCTAGAGTGGGCCTCAGCCCTCCCAGAAACAGCCCCCTTGGTCCAGGGCCTCCAAAGCTAGTTTATTTTTAGTCATTGGTCTTGAGGGCCACTGGATACAGTGGATCCTAGGGCTATAAGAGAGCACAAGACAGATACAGACCTTGCCCTTGAGGAAAGCCCACAGCACTCGGGTGCCTGAAAAGTCAAAGACCAGTGCAGCCTGGATGTCCTGGTTCAGAAGGTCCTCTGAGCTGTCCCAGTCTAACTGGCCAGGGTGGGTGGCCCTTGGGTCCTGATCCTCTCGTCTGCCTCTCCACAGAAAACGTCATCCGTGAGAACCAGTGGGGAGGTGTAGACATCCGCCGCGGAGGGGTGCCGGTCCTCAGGAGCAACCTCATCTGCTTTGGCTACTCGGACGGTGTGGTCGTGGGGGATGAAGGCAAAGGGCTGATAGAAGGAAACACCATCTATGGTGAGGCGCATGTTCCTGGGGGGTGAGGTCTGGGGTCCGGCCCGGACAGGGAGGCGGGAAGCCCAAGTTCCAACCTCTAGCTGGTGCGTCCTGAGAAAGTCACTGCCTATTCCCTGGGCCTCGAAGACACCCTGAAGAATAGCGTCAGTCTCAGGCCATAGACACACGGCCCCTCTCAGAATACAGAAGCCCCTCCTGAGTCCCCTTGTAACACACGGGGTCGACCAAGCAGACAGCCTCATCCCGATTAAAGACAGCAGAAGGCGGGAGTTGTGTAAGGACAGGGCCATTTAGGCTCTGACACGTGGGCATCTACCTCTTACCCTTTTTTCTGCTCCAGAGAACTAGAAATCTAATGGGAGAAGTAGGATGGCCCTAGAAAGGAAACTGTTCTCGCTCCTGCTGTGACTTTGAACAAAGCCTTACTCTCTGGACCGCATCTCTAATGTAATAATAAGAGCTACCGTGGTTCTCGGCTAGGTGATTGAGATGCGTGACCACATGCAGTCATGACTGCTGTCTGAGGGAGATACGGTTATTGACCCCATTTTAAAGATGAGAAAACTGAGACAGAGGGTTCAGTAACTGCTCAGCGTCACACAGCTAGGAAGTGGAAGGGCTGGGACTCAGACGGAGGCCACCTCCGTCTCTCTGCTGGACAGGGTTGTGCTGGATGACCCCTGAGAACCCTTTGGCGCCATCCCTCTGGGTTTGTGTGCTTCCGACCTAGAAGTGTGGCCCTCACAGTTCTCAGAGCACTTTTAAACCCTATGGAATGATCCTGGTTGTGAGACTGACCTGACGGTTATCCCTCTTGTATGAAGGAGAAGCCTCCAGCCATGAAGTGACTTGTCTGAGGCCATTAGCACACCAGGGCCTCCGTCTCCCAGGCCGGCACTTTCCCCCTTGGGCAGACACTGGGTGCCGCCTCAGCTGCGGCTCGGTGTCGGTGACCAGCCCCTTTCCCTGTCCCAGCTAATAAGGGCTGTGGCGTGTGGATGATGTCGTCCAGCCTGCCCCACGTCACCAGCAACCACGTCAGCTACAATGGCCTGTATGGAGTGGCAGTGTTTAGCCAGAAGGATGGTTCTGGGGAGTTCCCTGGAGGGCACGGGGCCCAGGAGAACTTCAGCGAGGACGGGGATGCCATCCTTTGGGAGACCGAGCTAGAGAAGGATGACGACCCGCTGCGCCGGCCAGTCACCATAGCTCTTGTTGAGTCTAACAGTATTAACCACAATGGAGGTGAGTGTCTCCCTGCTCCAGAGCCTTCCGTGCTCACGCTGCCGGCCTTAGTAGGCCACTCTTCTCGCTTTGTTGGCCACTTCTCTCAACCACTCACCCACTACCCTCGGGACATCATCTTCCCTGAACTTAAAGCCACTCTGTCCTGCCCCCACCCCACCCAGCTCATGCTGTTTCTCTTGCCTGAAATTTCCTTTCCCCTTATCCACACATCCCAAAGAACTGGAAGTTCAAAGCCCACTCTGAATGTGCCCTCTGTCCTTACCCTCCTCTCTCCCACTTACTCTCATCCCGCTGGCACTTAGAGGGCCTGGGACGAGATCTGGTTCTGTGGCTGTTTCATCAACTCTGATGGGCTCTGAATGTGAGACGAGGAGCCAACCCCCACTCCTGTTTGCACCCCTGCCCCAGCATATCCCACCCCCGACATGCGTGTTTCTAATCCGCTCTGAGATACATTATCCACATTTTAACATCTAAGGACATGCATTTGCTGTTGATGGCATATCATAGTTTGGCGATTTTTCATTCTTATACAGAGAATAAGTGTGTTTTAAATCCACAGGTTATCTTAAACTGGACAAAAACTGATAAACACTCAGTGTTTATGGAATTGAGGGGGGGAAACATATGAAGTTGATCCAAGTCCAGGGCTCCCGAACCTGGCTGGTCATCAGGACCACGGTGGCAGCTGGTGGAGGCAGTCTTGTTAAAAGGAGGCTCCTGGGTGCTGGCGAGCTCTTGCCCTGGGCATAGCAGAGGGGAGGGAGAGTGGGAGCGGACGGAAAACGAGTTCCTTCCCCTCCCAGTTCAGGGCTTTCTCCGTGTGGCCCTGCTGTCTGTAGGAAGGCAAAGCCATATAAATTCACAGATCTTGATTTGTATTGGCCCTTCCCCACCAGGCCGGGAGCAGCAGCAGGCAGGTGGCACCAAGAGGCTGGAACCTGCAGACTCCTGGTTCCCATGTGACCCCTGTTGTTCTCCGCACAGCCTCCTCCCTGCACTGTCGGTGTCTCTTGTTCTTGTGATGGGCCGACATCACCACGGGGGAGTCCTCTCCTCATCACCCCCAGGTCCCCCTGCCCTGCTCTTTCTTCTGACCAAGTCATGGAGCTCTATGCCTGCTGAGTTTTATGCTTTTCTTCTAAAAGCATGTAGTGTCTCTAAGTATATACAACCCCAAACACTATTTTCTTTCCAAAATTTCTGACACATTTTAGATACTTAGCTTACAAATTTTTCTATTCAAAAATTACGGAATTTCCCTTGTGAAGAAAATGTCCCAAAACAATAGGGAGGCAGATTCCAGCTCAGTCCAGGAGGAAAAATGAAGCAACTGGCCAGCCGGTAGCTCTGTGTGGAGGTGAGTGCCCCGTCACAGGAGGTGCGCACAGCAGATTGGGGACCCGAGAGGCAGGTGAGCAGGGGAGGAGAGCCCAGGGAGTCTCGTGTCACCTTTCCTTGTTTACTGAGCACTTAGTTCAGGAGGAACAGAGTTTCCTCGAGGTTCCTGGGTTTCCTCCCACTCAGTTTGTCATCCGTCTCCAGAGATGGAACTCCCAAGGGCTGGGTCTGAGTATGGCTGCCTCTTCTTCCCCACCTCTCCCCGGGTGCACAACTGCACGGCGGTTTTTCCTGACTGGTGTCGGGGCTGACCCTACTCCCACCCCCTCCACCCGTAGCCTCAGGCCTCTACGTCCAGAGCAGCGAGGCGCTGCACGTCCTCACCAACGTGATCCACGCTAATGGGGACCGAGGTGTCACGGTGGCCCAGAGCAGCCAGCTCACCCGCGTGGCCAACAACAGCATCTCCTGCAACCGCCAGAGTGGGGTCAAGGTCGAGGCCCAGTGCAAGGTGGAGCTCCGGGGCAATGGTATCTATGACAACAGAGGCCATGGCATCATCACCAAGGGCGACAGCACCATCGTCATCGAAAATGACATCATTGGCAACCGGGGCAGCGGGCTGCAGCTCTTGCCCAGGTCCGACACGAAGGTGGGTGTGTGTGCGCGTGTGTATGACACATGGTGGCAGCACAGGGCGCAGCCCTGTGACCGTCCTCACTGTCCGCTGAGAAGCCCGAAGCACTCAGCACCACCAGGGACGCCCTTCCTCCTGCCCAGACACACGTGGGGCTTCACACGGGAGGGGGCACGTGGACTGAGCCCTGACGGAGAGACAGGAGCTACCGGCAGACAGCCAGGGTGGGGGTGCCCCTGGGGGCCTCTCGTGGTCTCCCAGTAGAGCCTCCCCCAGGACGGAGTATGCAGTGGGTGCTTAATGAGGAGGGCCTGTGTGTACCTCTTCCCTGCATAGCCAGCATACCTCCCCTTTCTCTACCTCAGTCCTGTGACTGGGCTGTCACTCTCTTCAGGAAGCTTCCCTAGAGACCCCAGGCTATCCGAGGTACCCCGTTTCTGGACATCAGGGGTGCTTATGCCCACCCCTACCTCACAGGGCACTTCCCACAGTGCTTTGCATCTGCTCCTCTGCCTGTCTCCCCAGATGTGAGCTCCTTTTGTTTGTAAAGCACTGCACTGGGTGCTAGGGTTTCAGCGCTGAGCCCGACCCACCCAGTCCCTGCCCTTGTGAAATTACCATCCCAAGGCCTTTTTTTTTTTGTGGCTCTGCAGCTTCGTGAGTAGTGACTTAGGCAAGGAGGAAAGAATTCCTTGGCTCTACATCTGAACACGGTGGAAGCAGAGGAAGTGGGGGGGGGGGGACACGTTGTTGCCTCAGTCAAGTTGCCAACGGTCCTTGCCTCTGGTACAAGCTCCCCTCTCTGCCAGGCCTTTGCATGTTGTCCCTTCTTCCTGGAACAGCCGTCCCCTGCTCTGCGTCTGGTAAGCTCCTGCAGCTTACCCATCATCCCGTTCAGGAAGCCGTCCTTGGTTCTCCCCACTTGATCTCGATCGCCCCTCCGCGAGCTCCCACGGCACGGTGCCGCCCAAGCACGCTCTTACCACTCCGTTTTAGAACTGCTGTTTCCCTTACCTGGTCCCCTCACCAGCCGGGAGTCCCCGAGGTAGGACAAGCTCTGATGTTCTCTTCTAGGTAATCAAGAACCGGATCCATTCGTTCCGGGCCTACGGCATTGCAGTGCGGGGCCGCGCCAAGGCCCTGGTGCAGGAGAACACCATCTTCCAGGGCAAGACCAGCAAGACCATCTTTCAGCAGATCTCCAACAACCGGGAGTGTGTCCTGCAAAACAACAAGTTCTTGGTGTTCAAGAAAAAGTAAGTGTCGGCGGTCTGCCTCCACCCATCTTCCAGAACCACAGTGAAGTCGCTGGAGGAGCCAGGCCCCGTGACTGTGGCCGCCCCTCGCAGTCCCGCCAGCTCTCAGCCCCGGCCAGGTTGTTCAGGCCGGTGCTGAGGCCCTGCGCCCGCCTCCCAGGAGGGGACAGGCTGTACGAATCTGGGGTGTGTGGTTGCAGACCTCAGCCCCGCCAGTCACTGGCTGTGGAACCTCGGGCAAGTTACTCGGCACCTGGAGCCTTAATACAGTCCAGTCACCGCTGAATCAGGCGTAGCACCGAATTGAGATAAACTCGGGGCACGCGACCTAGCAGGTGGAGGTCGTCCCAAAATGTTAACTGCTGCTGTCGCTGCTGCTGCGCCCCCCCTCTTGCTTTTAATACCTTTGCCTCTGTGTAGCACGGTGGCCTCACACTCTTCTGCTCCGAACCTCCTTGTCCTTCCCTGTCCCTCATTTCAGTGACCTCACCATCCCTCCACTCCGTTCTGGCAGCAGAACCTCTGCGGCCATCAGCTTCTCTCCCTTACCCCGGTGTACCTGACGTTTGCCTGTGGTGTCACAGGCCATTCTTTTTGTTGCCAAGTGGCATTCCATTATAGGGATGTACCACACTGTTTATCCGTCACCAGCTGACAGGGTGTGTAAGCAGTGTCTGGTTTGGGAAGACTGAGTGAAGCTTTTATACACATGCACGTCATACTCTTGGGTGGGCGGGGGGAGGGTTGGGGAGAAGGGAAGTCAGTGATGTTCTCCAGATCCTTATAGAGGTCGGGGAGTCAGGCTTCTAGAGGGAGCTGGTCCAAGGGTACGTGCAGAATTGCAAGTGTAGCTGGAACTAGAATGCAGGACTTTTGTCCCTTAGCTTCACAGGTGTGTCCTACCACCTACACCTGGATCCAGCGATCCTGAACCAGAGGTGGGACTGTCTCGGGCATTCAGCCAACGCCCCAGACTGTCATTTTGCACCTGCAGGTCTGATACGTGGCGCCTGGTGAACCCACCGGCACGGCCTCACCTTGAGAGCTCTCTCCGAGGCCCCTCTGCAGCCCACAGTGGGCAGAAGGGGACAGCCATGGCGACAAGGATCACAGCCCGTGTGGAAGGTGGTTACCACAGCAACCGCAGCGTCTTCTGCACCATCCTGTAAGGACGGGAGCCCAGGCGTGGGGCGGCCGGGGGGGCCGTCCCGACTCGGGAGCAGCAGCCCCTGCGCTCTGACGTGTGTGCGGCCGAGCTGGCAGGTAAAGGCAGCGTCGGGATGGAAGAAGCGGCATCTGAGGGGCTCTGGGGCCCCCCTTCTCACCGTACCCCGGAGAAAACAGGCTTCCAGGCTTCCTGGGGACTAAGAAAAGAAACAGATTGGCGGGCTTCCTGTCACTCGAGCTTTTATAGAGGTGATGAAGGGTTGGGGGAAGTTGATAGTAAAGCTTCGGTCAGGTTTTTCTGTGCGGATGACAGGGAAGTGTTTTACACACACCAAATCGGGACTCTAGTCAGAGAAGAGCCAATGGGCACCTGAGGGAGGAGGTGAGTCTAGTGAGGGCGAAAGAGCCCCAGAATTTTCCCCTTTCCCGGGCCGCTCTGGATCCCTGCAGGGCCACACTCTCTGGGCTGCGTCGGGGGGAGTTGAGTTTGGTTCCCTTCAACTTGAGCTGTGAGGGGGACGGAGCCTCTCTGCAAAGGCTGCCTCAGGGATGACAAGGGACCTGCAGAAAACTCAGGCCTCCTTTGAGCCGCCCAGGTGCCGGGCGGGGCAGGAACACCCGAGACTCCGTCTGCCCTCAGGGAGCTCCCCCGGGGATGCTGGCTCGGGGCCGCCATGCACCCGCACCGGCTGCCCCCCTGGCCCGGGGCCCCTCGTCTGTATCCGTGTGAGAACACGGATAACTGTCTGCCTTTACAGACCCTACCACGGTTCCCCACTCTGTGCCTTGGCCCACACCCTGTCCTCTTCTTGGCATGCCCTTCTCGCCGTCTGCACGTGTCACATCCCGCCTAGTCTTCGAGGTTTAGCTGAGACACTGCCTCCTCCACAGAGCTCCCCTCCCTGCAGTGACCACGCTCTTCCCGCCGAGGCTCTGTTGCCCTTTCTCTGCCCCTTCTCAGGTACTGAGCACTTTCTGCCTTGCTTTGGGGTTTTCTAGGTCCTTCCCTGTCCCACTCACTTGCTTGTAAACTCCCAGAGGGTAGGACCAGGTTTCCCAGTCCAGGCTTGGGGCAGGGTCAGTAGCCTGAGTGAGGGGAGGAAGGGCCTCCCAAAGGGCTTTACTGACCCGTACTGTGAATGTGTGAGGGTCCCAGAGCCAGGTGGGCTCAGATCGCACCTGCTTTGGAGGGGACTGAATGCAGGACTGGCTCGGCGGGAACAAACCCCCTCCCACTCGGCCTTTCATGCGGGGCCTTCACCAGCCTGTTGGGGGCACTGTTGTGCACCTTGCCCTTGGCTTCCCAGGCTGGTTCTGCCAGGCCCTAGGTGCTGCTCTCCTGGGTGGGGTGGGGTGGGGGGTGCCTGGAGGGAGCCAGGAGCACTGGCTTCCCCCTGAGGACTGTGGGCACAGGAGCACCGGCCCCCTCCCCCAGCACTGTCCTTTGCACTTCTCTGGTGGCCCCCATGTGAGTCGCTGTACAAAATGCTGCCTTTATTTTGTAATGACTTTTCTGTGAACCAGCTGCTTATGAAAATCTCTGCAACCAAAATAAAGTTCTATATTTTAAAAGCCGTCTCGGGACGTTTCTTGGTCTGGGCACGTGCTCGAGTGTCCAGGCAGCTGGGTGCAGGTGCCTGCTCGGCCTTCCCGAGGCGGTGCACCTGCGGCTGAAGGAGACGGAGGCCCACACTGTCCTGTCCCCTCAGCTCGTTCCCACGCTTCTGGGTCCCAGGGGCTGGGCTGGAGGGCCCCGTGTCAGGGATCGCACTGCAGCCCCCCACCCCCCATGGGCTCTGTGGAGATGAGCAGAACCTGGAGGAGAGGTACCTGGAGGAGAGGACTTTACGGTGTGCAGAACGTTCTGAGATCACGAACTCGTTTTTCCCGTATGTACATGCCACCTGAAGAGAAAGGTAGTACTTAATATTTTTCTTCAAATCCTCTTTTTAAGTTATTTTTTAGAAGAGTTTTAGATTTACAGAACAAATGAGCAGCTGGGTAGTACAGAGTCCCCATATTACCCTCTCCCACCCCACATTGCCCTGCTCATGTGGCATGTCTGTCAGAGTCAACCGATATGGACTCGTTATTACCTGAAGTTAAAGTACTTGTTCCCTAATACCATCCAGGATCCTAGCCAAGAATTTAACCTTGCTGAACTAAAAAGAAAGGTTTACATCACTATTAAATGCAAAGTTAGTGTTTTCTAATCCACATTTAAAACTATTAAAATGAAAATATAATACCACAGGCAAATAAACCTTTGCAGGGGGGGCGCCTGGGTGGCGCAGTTGGTTGGGCGACTGTCTTCAACTCAGGTCACAATCCAGAGTTCCGGGATCGAGTCCCTCATCAGGATCCCAGCTCCACGGGGAGTCTGCTCCTTCCTCTTTCTCCCCTCTCGTGCTCTCTCACTCTCTCTCAAATAAATAAGTAAATAAAATCTTAAAAAAAAAAAACCCCTATGGAAACCAGACATTTGGGGGAAATATGTTACTGAAGTTTATCCTAACCAGCAAGGCCTCGTGTATTTTGATACACTGAAATGGTCTTATGTTCCGTCAACAGTATGCCAAATACTGACTTGTATGGTCATTGCCCTATTTTTTACAGAAGGAATTGAGGCTCTGAGTGGTGATGCTTGTTAAGGCCCAGCAAGTAACAGTTCACTGTCAAATGTTCAGAGCCTGTAGGCAGGAGAGGGGTGGGTAGGGGTAGGGCTGTTAGCTGAAGCTCTGGCAGCAGAAAAAAAAACAGCAGACACACACAAGGTGCCCATCGCCTGCCAAGTGAGTTGGCGGTCGGACACCCATCCTCTCCTCTGTGGGGCAGGGGTTGGGGAGAGGAGCGTGGGACCAGGTCCGCCCTGCAGCAGCCTGCACGAGTGGGCAGCGCTGGCCGTCCCACGCAGCAGGCCACACCTGCCCAAGAGAACCTGTTCTGATTCTTTTGTCCCCTCAAGTGAGCCCCCTTCAGGATCTGACTTCATTATCAGTCCGTTTCCGATCCCTTCAAATCTCATAGTCCCCCTCCCCCCATGTTACCCCACGATGACACCGAACCCTCCATGTTGCAAAGGTCGGTTGAGTTGTCTGACCCCCTCCCCCGTGCCCTGTGAAATCAGGCTGTACTGATTCTCTGTGTCTAGCACAGACCACGACTCACCATTTGGATGTGTGGGTGGATGGATGGAGGGATGGAGGGACAGGCGAAGAAATAAACCCACCCCTGCTCCTAGCATCTCTACTTTCTGGAGCCTCTGAAGGACCATCTTCCCCGTGTGACAACCCTCCAGGGATTTGCAGACAGCAGCCGCATGCCTGCTGGGGCCTCCCTGCTCCCGGCCTCCTCGCGTACGTGCCACTCTGCGGACCGTCTCGCCGCCCTGGTCACTGCTCGAGACCCACTCCAGTGGTCTGGCTGTGTCTAGGAGAGCCCGAAGGCAGAGTGGAGGGGTCCTGCCCTGCATCTCAGAAGGGCTCTCCCAGCTCTCTGGGTAGCAATTATAGATCTGAAGATCAGATTCTCCAAGGGTGCCATGTTTCCCTGGGTCACCTGCTTTCAGACTGCAGTTGAGGGTTCCCCCTCCACTGGGTGGTCACAGGTGAAGGCTTAACCCTGGTATAGCGCACAGTAGGTCTTGGCTGCCCCCCACCCCAAACAGCTTAAACTGCGGCCCCCCTGGCCTTTCCTGCTGGTCAGTCAGGCCCAAACACTGAGGCCTACTGACGCTAGTGTACAAGCCCAATAAAGGGCAACACAGCTCCATCCGGGTCTCCAAATCCTGTTGAGGCCACTACCCAAGTGTCCCGAGGAGGTCCTGAGTACAGGGACTGGTGGACATGGGGTGGCCAGACCAGACACGAGCCAGCATTGTCTTAGAACAGCACATGACCCTACCTGGTCACAAACACAAAGAAAGCCTCCTCTCCGAATGGTTCCTCAAGGTAGGCTCCTGGGACCTGACGGCTTGTTCCAGCCCTAAGCAGTTTCCAACGATTTGAACATGCTCATCCCATTAGCTCTTTCTCCCTTGTCCAGAAATTTGCACGGTATGGTTATGGCCATGGGGCTGCAGAATCATTCCTTTTTAAGTGAAGTCGAGCCCAGCATGGCCCTCCTGGTGCAGTCTCAGCAACTCACAACAACACACAACAACTCACAACAACACAGCCGTCAACACCTGCTTGGAACGCTGTTCTTGTCTGAGTGCGGCTAAAGGTCCCCTCTGTCAGGCTGCTGTTTCACTTCCTGGTTTTGGCCCCTCGTTCGTGTCATCTATTTGGCCTCCTTGGCTAAAAAGGCTGATTCCAGGGCTAGAGCAGTTAAAGTACAAGATGGCTGGAATATTTTGGGCCGGAAAGGAAGCACCCTTAAAATGATGGGGATACAGGAGCTAGTTTGAAGGAACTAAGAGTGGCCAAGTGTGGTACAATCTGAACATCAAGATAAATAACAGTACCAACGTTCATAGAATAAAATGAGAATCTACAAGTCTATCCTGATCACTGAATGAACAAAAACTATTTTAACCGAAGAGGAAAGAGGGTTTCCTCTGTGTAAGAAATGTTAGGGTAAGAAAATAATTTTGCAACCATCCTGGTAATGGATTTACCAAGAATCCTCAATGAAGGCTAAAACTCAAGGTGACCTCGGGATGGAGAGAACACAACCTAACCAAGCCACAAAAGTTCACATCACAAGGACAGAACGAACATCACGGGCCTCTACCTCTACCAGGGTACCACGCCCTGGGAACACAGCGTGTCTGCTTTTCTGGCCGAAAACGTACATCCTGAATCTAAATTGTGAGGAAACCCCAGACAAGCCCAACTTGAGGGCCACCCCACATGATAACTGACCTCCCTCTTCAAAACATCAAGATCAAGAAAGCAAAGGCCAAGGAACGGTTTCAGAGAGGTTAAGCCAGACCAGAGAAGTGTGATGGGCAAGAATTGAAGACCAACTGCGGGGTTGGACACTAGTTTGGGGTCATTGCTCTGTTTTCTGCTACTGATGACTGTGCCCTGGTCGTGGGAGAGAAAGTCCTTGTTCTTAAGACACACCCACAGTGGATCTGACAGGTAATAGGGTAGGATAATATTCTCAAATTTTCTCAAAAGGCTCAAAAAGAAAAATGCATAAATAATAAATGGGACAACATATCAATAGTGGGAGAACCTGGGTAAAGGATATACTGTACCATTCTTGCAACTGTTTTTTTTTTTTAATATTTTATTTATTTATTTGATACAGAGAGAGAGATCACAGTAGGCAGAAAGGCAGGCAGAGAGAGAGGAGGAAGCAGGCTCCCTGCTGAGCAAAGATCCTGATGTGGGGTTCGATCCCAGGACTCTGAGATCATGACCCGACCGAAGGCAGAAGCTCAACCAACTGAGCCACCCAGGCACCCCATCTTGCAACTGTTTTCTAATGAAGACATTATGTAAAAATAAGTTTTTGAAAGAGGACACTTTGTTTTTGTTTTTTTAAGATTTTATTTATTTGACAGAGAGAAACACAACGAGAGAGGTAACACACGCAGGGTGAGTGGGAAAAGGAGAAGCAGACTTCTTGCAGAGCAGGGAGCCTGATGCGGGGCTCGATCCCAAGACCCCAGAATCATGACCTGAGCTGAAGGCAGATGCTTAATGACTGACCCACCCAGGTACCCTAAAAGGGGACACTTTGAAGAATTTTATCTAATTAGCTCTTTCCAGGTCGGGGTCCCCTGTAAGCGTGTTAAATATAACTTCTCTGACCTCATCACCATTAAAAGCGTCGACCCCTGAGAACGCACCCCCGCATTGGGCAAAGCCCCCGTGGTTGGCCCACACAAGGGTATATTTGCCGTCCTACACGTTGGCCCGTCAGTCCACGCCTCCGTGGGAGCAACTGAAGACAGGCTGCCTCCCCACCCGCACAGAGGTGGTTCCGCCCCTGCTCACGGGCTGTGATGCCATCGGTCCTGGGAGTTAAGTCTCATAGCGTCATGCCCATCAGAATCTACAAGTATTCCCGGAAGCACATTCTACCCCGTGAGCCCGCCAGGAGCGCTCTCCCCAGAGATCAGGACATTCTCTTTTCCGATGCACCATTACATACTTGATTTTCATGACCACTTAAAGGAAAACAATGTATTTTGATCTCCTGCTCACACTTCTGTTGGAGGGAGACAGAGGATGTATTGATGCCCCTACCCAGGATCAGACACAAATGAGACACATCAGAGCAGAGCCCGGAAAACATGCGTGGGAGGCATGACCTCCGCTCCAAAGCAGCCCGCTAACCGCATCCCGGACGAAAAGCCAATCCAAGGACGACCGGTCCCAAATGAGTCATCCCAAGACTCATCTCCACCACGTCTTCCCTCACGGTGGGCCCAGCCACTGTGTCAACGTCCTCC
Organism: Nasua narica; assembly: GCA_028533885.1. Taxonomy (NCBI): domain Eukaryota; kingdom Metazoa; phylum Chordata; class Mammalia; order Carnivora; family Procyonidae; genus Nasua; species Nasua narica. Next base: position 50,375,549 of record CM052813.1, on the reverse strand, counting down.
CCTTGCATTCTCACAGAGAACGGATCCCGCGGGCCCTGGATCTGGCTCCCCAGTCCTGAGGACCGCAGACCTCGGCCACTCCCACTGCCTCAAAAGCGCCCCAAGGATGTCACTTGGAGCGCTAGTCCCGTACCTGTCTCTCCAGATCTTGTTCCCGCTCCTCATAGACCCCGCCGGACATGACTTCCCTGTCGCCCGGGTGGCAGGTAAGGCGGGGTGGCGCTCGGTGTCCTCTGCCATCGCCTGGGGGGGCATCGTGTCACTAGAGGCTGGGGAGCCGACAATGATTTCCAGACGGCCTCGCTGTTGGGGTTCTAGGTACAGATCACTCGAGCCTTGAACAACCTGGGTCTGAGCTGCACAGGTCCGCTCATACATTTTTTTTTCAATAAATATAGTGCACTATTGTAAATGTGCCTTAATATAATTTTTGTGATAACATTTTTTTTCTCTAGCTTACTTCATTGTAAGAACACACTATATAATACATAGAACATACAAGATATGTGTTAAACAGCTGTTTGGGCTTCGAGTCAACAGGAGGATATGAGAATTTGGGAGGGGTCAGATTTAGACTGCATGGGGGGTGGGCACCCCGAACTGCCACGCTGTTCAAAGGTCACGTGACCAGATGAACCTCAAACACGTACGCTAAGTGAAAGAAGCCACACAGAGAGGGCGGCATGCTGTGTGATTCCATTCACATGAGCCATCCCGGTAAGTCCGCAGGGACAGAACACAGACAACTGGCCTCCAGGGAATCAGGGGAGGACGGGACACGGTGTTTCTGCTTAATGGGCACAGGGTTTCCTTTGGGGGTGATGAAAAAAATGAGGAACTAGATCGCGGTGATGGTGGCACAACACTGAGAACGTACTTCATGCCGCCGAATGTGCGATCTTCGATGGTTTTTCAAGGTAAAGTTTATGTGTATCTATTTGACCAAAAGACTATGGGACCAACCCATGTCAAACACAGCCGAGACGGCCCGAAGATCCACCCTGAGAGGGGCCACACACTTGGCGACTG
>CM052813.1:50350484-50374020 GCA_028533885.1 Nasua narica | reverse complement strand
AAAGCTTTCATGTCTATAAATACACTCAAACAAATGGACCCAAGACCACTCTTCCTTATGGAAACACTACCTGTCTGGCATTGGCAAGATAAACCATAGTCCAGCGTTCATCTTGCTTTCAATGCACTGAAGCTCCAATAATACCCTCTAGCAGCTTCTCTCTTCTTCTTAAGTAATACTACCGACCCCTGCGGATTACAGAAGTAATACCTGTGCCCGGTAGAAAATCGTGAGATTGCAGTTGAGTCTTCAACAGTATGGGTTTGAACTCCGTGGGCCCACTGAGCACGTGAGGTTTTTTTCAATAAAGAAAGCACTGTATTTTCCTACCATCTTCTTTTTTCTATGTTATTTCACTGTAAGATCACGGGATGTAATCCGTGTAACACACAAAGCATGTATTAACTGTTTGCCAGTAAGGCTTACAGTTAAGAGCAGGCTATTAGCAGAGTCAGGCGGGCGTGAGAACGGCACACGGATTGACCGTGCGAGGGGCTGGCGGCCCTCACCCTGGGTAGGTCAAGGGTCAAACATTCACAGAAGAAGGAAGCAAGATGGAGGCCAGCTGCCCGATCTTCGGGCTGTTCGTGCCGAGCAGCCCAGGAGGCCCAACAGGGGCGTCGGGGAGCAGCGGCGCGTCCACACCTGCCTGAGGGCGCAGCCGGGGGCTCTCAAACCCCGCAGCTCCAGGGGCCACCGCCTGACTCCCACGGGCGCAGCCCTTTCACAATCCTATAGATTTCTGTCCACGCATTGAATCCCTTTTAATGAGAGCTAGAACAATGTGAAGGATGCTTCACTCTGATTCCTCTCTCTCAGGAATGAGCTTTCAGAGCTGCCCCCTGCCCTCTGTGGCCTGAGCCAGGCAGAGCGAGCGACGGGGCTGATCTCGTCCTCTGATCTGGCTCCACTCTGTGACGGCAGCCTCAAGCTCACGGGCGCCCTTTGGCAGCCCCACAGCCGGGCGGCGCATAGTTAGCTATTGATGAAGGCTGAGGCCTCCTCTCCCAGCCCAGCTGGGCTCTATCCTCCTCACCATGGACTCCAATGGCACTTCACATTTCTCTTTGTTAACATTTACCCATTAGATGGGCCCTAGGGTGCAGCCTGTAAGATGTGCCGACTCTGACCTCCCCCGCCCTGGGAACCGGCTGCCATTCATAATCACAGCAACACCAAAGAAGAGAGGTCAAGTCCAACACGGCCATCACTTTATGTTTCCTCTGGAGACCAGCACAACTTGAGATGCTGCCTTCTGGCTTCATACCCGTGCCAACGCAAGGCTTCTTTTTCCTTCTCATTTTAAAAATAAAAATGGAAGCGAACAGAGGTAGTGGCCGCATGTGGCCAAAATGCTCCACGCAGAAAGCACGCCTCTAGGTGATTCTCCTCCGCTTGGACTGGCGCTCCGAGGTCTGGGCTGGAGGTAGCGGGATGGACAGAGTGCCCAGTTTGTGATCCTCCTCCCTGCCAGCTGCTAGAGACACCCTCCTTTTAGAGATCTTCAGCCTCATGGCTTTGGCGATCTCAATCATCCTAAGGAACAAACACAGAACAAACCAGGGAGAACATCCTCAGTAGGTCTGCTCAGGGAGGCCTGACAGGAGGGAGCAGTGCGTTCATGCTCCTGGCCACGAAGACTGAATCCCCAACGCGGCCACCAGGAGCAAAGCAGAGAAGGAAACAAGATCCAGAGCCAACAGAAAGACAATTTCAATTTAATGTCTCGCCACTAGAAAATATGCATATAAGTGATGGAAAACTATGCAGACACTATTAACAACTTTGTTTACTTCTCATAACCAGGACTGAGCACTTGCTAGAATTTTCGTAGAACTTTTACAGGCTCCAAAGACCTTTTTTGTCTTTTATTACTCACTGCCTGTGAGAATGCCTTCTGGGGACAGCCCTCAGGAGAACCCCTGCAGGGACTGCTAGATGAGTCTAGACAAGGGTGTTCTCGCGGGATCTCCCGGAACACCAGCGGCAGCTCTGGACACCAGGTGCCTCTAAACCACCAACAGAGGCCAACACACCCCACAGTTCATGATCCTGGAAGTTCAGCCCCTTACTCAGGCTGAATCCCTCTTTGCAAGGCTGGAAAGGGCCCAAGCCCATGACTCTGCCAACTGTCCCAGGACCCCCCCAAGTCTCTCCCTGCTGCTCAGCAGGGCTGCTGGGTCATAGAAGCCCCCTGTGACATCCCTGGCAAATGGCAGCCCCACTGTGCCTCCAACACCTTGCCTGGCAGCCCCTTCCATCTGACTCAGAGAAAGTTCTTTTTGCTAAGCTGAGATTGGGTTCTCTTACAACTCCCAGCCCTGGGCTCCACCCCTCAGGACCACACAGGCCCCGTCTCCCCAGTGAAAGCAATTCCGAGACTGCCTGTTTACACAGGGACAGAATGCTATGGGAAGGCTCAGGCTTGAAGGCCAACTGCTCCCCTTCTTGGCTGTGCAAGCCTGGGAAAGTCACTGACTTCTCTGAACGGAGGGTTCTCCCATTGTTTTGTAGGGGAATCACTGAGATCATCAGAGACTTAATGCTACGCTTCACAAGACAAGGGCCCAGATGTCCGGTTGCTCATGTTTACTCACTCATGCACTGACAGCTGGCCCCTGGTCCCAAATCTGGTCCATAACACACGTCCCCAGTGCCCCTGATGGCGCACCCTGCCTTCCGGTAGTGCTAGAAATCCACCAGGCCCCGCGCAGGGAGCTTGGGGCTCTGTGCTGCTCACCTCCTCTCACTGAGCTTCAGGTCCCTCTGCAACACCGTCAGGTCAATCTGGAAGTCGCTTATGTGCAAGGCAAGTACGATTACATACGCAGTGATCTTCGCCTTCATAGAGTCCGAAATCAAGTTCCGCAGGCTACAGAGGCAGGGGCAGTGAAGGAGACAGGGTGAAACTCTAAGATGAATATTCCGAAAGCAAAATAAAAACAGCCAAGCCTGTTCTCGTGCATTCAATGTCTTCTCATCTTGGGGAGAGGAAAAGAAAGCTGAGCACCATTCCGGGTCCTGTCATGGTGCCCGGGCCGTCCCACACGGTGGGGCGGTGAGCCAACCCCAGCGTCCCCTCTAGGTGGGACCGAGAAAGCCACACATATACTTTCCCCAGGCACAGAGTCTCGCAATGACAAGGACCCTCCGAGCCTGTCCCCGCTGCTCAGCAGGGCTGCTGGGAAAAGTCATCCCAAACCCAGCTGCTGCTGTTTCCGAGCACACTCAGAGCAGGAATCACATTCCGAGCCAAGGGCTGGAAAGTAGGCCAGATGTGCTGTGGGGGGTCCTTTCCCCAAACTCACCACACGGCCCCACACTTTTCTGCTCACTGCCTTCCCACGGAACGCCGGTTCTGTGGGGTATTAGGAGGTTCCTTGAAAGAATTCTCCATGGCAGGACTTCCTAGCGCCTCTAATGGGAACTTCTCCAAGGGGGACAGAGCATGTAATATATAGGGTTTCCTCAACTGACTTGACCTCAGGCCCCTGCAAAGGGCCGTGGGCGCTCTCCTCAGCAGTGTCTGCGGACACAGAGGCCAATCCAGGCTCCAGTCCCTCTCCCCACCCGCCCTGCCTGCTTTCTCCTTTAGAGGCAGAAGCCCCGGAAGTCAAGCCCCGACCTGCCATTGTTGTAGGTCAAGCAGGTGAAGTGCTTCAGCAGTTTGGTGCTGATGATGTGGGGGACGCCAGGTCCCAGGGCACCTGCAACACAAAGGTGAGTTTGCTCATTTTGTTTCCAAACTGTCGAACCACACAGTTCTGTGAGCTGGGACAAGAGGCCATGAGCTGGGCCACCGCAAGGTACAGGACTGTGTGGGAAGAGAAGCAGGGGCCCTGAGCCCGGACAGCACCTGCCGACGCAAATGTGCTCGGAGTGCGTCAGCCTGCAGGCCGCCCGCGCCCGAGAGATGTCTATGCCTGGGCAGCGGTGAGAAGGCAAAACAGACTCCAATGAGGCCTTAACTCGCAAAATTCGTAAGATGCAAAAGACTGTGGCAAAAGCCCAGGGAGAGGGAAAGGAGAAGTGACTGGAACGTGAAAACGAGCAGCAAGCAAGTGCTGACAACATACAGACTCTCAGGAGCCCCAGCACCGTGACAAGACGGCACCAGCTTGTGCCTGAAACCACAGGTGGGCTTCCAACTCTGGGGAGATAGGAGTGCGGGGCAACCCCCACCCCGCGGCCCTCGCCAAGGTGACACGGGTCACTAGGGGAAAAGGACTCTCTTCTCTCTCGGTCGGAAATAGCTGACACAACACAGCCCGGCCACCGGCCTTCATGTGAGCAAAGCCGATTTTTCTCCCCACGGGATTGATGTCTGTCCAACCGTCTCTTAAAATTTTCATTTGATTTGCCTGGATACTATGCTGTGCCCAATGCAGAAGAAATAGCGAATGTTCGCTCTGAACAGTCGTACAACCCAGCCTATCCACACTTTCAGGTGAGGAAAGAGCTGGGCCAATCGTCTCGGCATGCTGGCGGCACCGTTACACAGCTGCTGTGTAACGCAGCACAGAAATAAAGATCCCGTTACACAGAAATAAAGATCTGCACAAGCACATGCATTTTCTTCTCTCATCAGAGCTGGTCTAAGAGACAAGTAATAGGCTGGAAATAACTAGAATAAAATGTCTACTTACTTTTCCGCTTAATCACTTTCTGTGCTCGAAATTTGATGAGCATGTCCAGAAACCATATGCATCGGGCCTGGCGGTCTCGGCTCTCCTCATCGGATGGTAAAGACTTCAAGGCTTCTATGACAAAGGAGCAGTGGCTGAAACAAGGGTGGGGGGCAAGGGAGGAAGGCGTAAGACCAGCTGTCGGGAGCCATTCCCGCTCTCACGATGAGAACAGCGGGCATCCACCAAAGCCGATACGCAACAGTCAGGGAAAGGCCATCCTACTAACACTCCGTGTAACATGGCAAGCAAGCTTCAGGGCTAAGGCACTAAAGGGCTAGACAATAAATATTCCAGGCTTTGCGGGCCCTGTGGTCTCTGTTGCATCTACTCAGAGCTGCCCATGTAGTGCAAGAGCAGCCATTAATCACGCACAAATGAATAGCCACAGCTGTGTTCCAATAAAACTTTATTCGTAGACAGCAGACCAGACTCGGCGCAGTCCCCCAACACAGTCCGCCAGACAGTCTGCCCCATCCTGATGTCGTGCCCTGGGGCCCAGGCTCTTGAGTTAGACCGCCCGGCTTTGAACCCCGTCTCCGCCAATTAGTGGCCTGGGCAAGTCTCTATATTCTGTACATCTCTGTACATCATCTCCGCCTAAAAACTGAGGATAAAGATAGTAGCCTCCTCCTAGGGTTTTTTGTGCATTAAATGAGACAATGCAAGGAGAGCATGTAGAACAGTACTTGGCACGGGTAAGAGCTCCATCAGTGTTAGCTGTTATTTTTATGGACTGGTCCGCCACCAGGAGGATCCTGGACTCACAGACGTGAGAAGGCTCAGAGAAGGGAAGACCACACAGTACCTCAGGCAGAGCTCAGGGACTCAGTTCTCCAGACTCTCAGCCCAGAGCTCATTCCTGCACCTGCTGCGGGGCCACAGTTACATGAAGACAACCAAGAACCAGGAATAAGCTTTTCTGCATATGTATCTTTGGGACGACAATCAAAAAAGCACTCTCAAAAGTCAGGGAGTCAACCCAGGGTTGGCAATTTTTCATTTTCTCAAGATGAAATTCTTAAAAGAAAAAACTCAAAAAGCAAGAAAATTCCTTTGTCGTAGTAAAGAAAAGCTGCTTAAAGGACCAAAGGAGGCAAGGGAGATAATCAGAGTATTTTAAAATACACAGTATTTAAATAAACAACTTTTTTTTAAAAGATTTATTTCTTTGAGAGATCGAGCAGGTGCACAAGCAGGGGGAGGGGCAGAGGGGGAGAGAGGGAGAAAGAAGCAGACTCCCTGCTGAGCGTGGGGTTGGAAGGGGGTGGGGGTGGGGTGGGGTGTTGATCTCACGACCCTGAGATCATGACCTGAGCTGAAATCAAGACCCCTAGCCGACTGAGCCACCCGGGCGCCCCCATGAATTTGACTTTATGTATAAAAGCTCGCTCAGCACACCATCACTTCCACGGGCACCTAGTCGCAGGCCGGCACCTGGGCCCCACTGGGGACGATCACTGTCAGCATAACCCTGGGGACACAGGCCAGCTCCGGCTCCAAGCCCCACACCACTCTCTGCTCAGCCACAGGCACCGCACACTCAGAGGCCACCTCTCTCTCCCCTGAATGCCACCCACAGCCTTGGGACAAGAGGCCTGAAACATTTTCAAGAAAACACTGACTCATTCATGTTCAAATGTTGAAAAGATATATGCCCTCACCGACGGACATCCCTAAAGGTCCGCTTCATGTCTGACTACTGTCGTGTTCTGACATCACTGCCTCAGACACTCCATCTACCCCAGGGGCAGGGGGTGTGTGTGGGGGGATACCTGTTCTCTTCAATCATCTTCAGTATTTCCTCTGAGGAGACATTCCTGAAAGCTTCGGATGGGCTCTGGAGAGCTTCATACTCTGCGGTGGAGAGAACTAGTGACAGTTCAAGAACATAATCTCACCAAAATGGAAACGTCCAACGAGCTCGCTCGTCTCAGAGTGCTCCCACGTTACAGATGGGAAAGCTGAGGCCCAGATCGGGGAAGACCACACAGTACATTGGGGCTGAGCGCAGGGACTCGGCTCCCCAGACTCCCAGCCCAGGGCCCATTCTCTGCCGGAGCTTTTCTGCCCCTCACGTGATCACAAAGCCACTGCAGGCATTTCCCCTCTGACTAGACCAACTAGGAGGGAAATTCTATGCCCTACCTTCTACAAATCAGTCTGCCCTAGACTTAGGGCTGAAGTGAAAGTCTTATTTTGACTACTCATAGAGTGGCCCCCACAGGGCTGAGCTTGAGGGTTATCTGGCACTTTGCTAAGGAAAGGACTTGACTCCCAGGGGCTGAAGGCTGGTCCCACAGCTAGTGAGGAAGCCTCTCTGACTTCCCAGCAATGGCGCTGAGGCAAGTGCAAAGATCCGGATGTCACTTCTGTGAGTGTGATGGGACCAGCAACGTCCTCAGAGAGCCTGTCTGCCCACGCACATGTGCACCTCCCAACCTGCGAAATAAAGCAGTATTTCTACTGCAGCAAGGATACGGTCTTCAAACTTATACACGTCTTCAGGCTTGGCTGCATCAGCATGGCAGGGAGGAAGGTACAGAGAGTCATCCTGCAGGTCGTCGTGGATGGCGTCATTGACCAGAGCTTTTCAATAAAGGAAGAGATGGCGTCCGTGTCATGCTGTTTGGGTTCAGGTTCCCCAGTACTCTGTAACTTATGCACTCAAGATTAATTGGTCCAAAAACTCCTAACTGGAATGCTTCTGCCACTGCGGCCTGACCAGGCTGAGGGGTCCCCGCCAATGTCCACTCAACACGAACCTAACCAGGCACTGGGGAAGGTGCACACAGCACGGCTCCCCTCAAGCAGCCCGCATGGTCGCTGGGAGGGACAGGTAGGCTAATAGATATTTGCAACGTAAGAGAAGCTACAAGTGAGGAAGAGAGCCATTCACGGCCTAACGTCCAGAAAACTTCTCCCCAAGTTGTGAGTAAAAACGAAAAATCAGAATATAAAACCGTGAACAACCCTACAAGAAAAACCACGTAAGGATTAAGGAAGCAGGGGTGCTGGGTGGCTCAGCCGTTAAGCGCCTGCCTTCGGCTCAGGTCATGATCCCAGGGTCCTGGGATTGAGCCCCGCATCAGGCTCCCTGCTTGGCGGGAAGCCTGCTTCTCCCTCTCCCACTCCCCTTGCTTGTGCTCCCTCTCTCACTGTGTCTCTGTCAAATAAATAAAATCTTAAAAACAAAAAGAATTATATAAAAAAAGAAGCATATAGACATGGACAGAGAGAAATACAGGAACATTCTAATAGTTCATCTGGTAAAATGACATGAACGAATTCTTTTTTTTTTTTAAGTTTTGGTTCTTTTTTTTTTTAAAGGATTTTATTTATTTATTTGACAGAGAGAGACACAGTGAGATTGGGAACACAAGCAGGGGGAGTGGCAGAGGGAGAAGCAGGCTCCCCGCTGAGCAGGGAGCCCGATGCGGGGCTCAATCCCAGGACCCTGGACTATGACCTGAGCTAATGGCAGATGCCCAACGACTGAGCCACCCAGGCTCCCCTGGTTTTTTGTAGTTTTATTTTATTTATTTTGGAGCCAGAGCATAGGTGGGGGGAAGGGGAGAAGGAGAGGGAGAAGCAGACTTCCCACTGAGCAGGGACCAATGTGGGGCTCGATCCCAGGACCCTGAGGTCATAACCTGAGCCTAAATCATGAGTCTGATGCTCAACAAACTGAGCCACCCAGGCGCCTCTTTTTCTTTTCTTTTTAAATGTCCTTTGACAGGTGAGAATAAGCGAAACAAAAAAATTCAAAAGTTTATTTAATCTTTCAAATAAATGGAGACACATATTTCTATGTTCCTGGATAAGAAAATATAATATTGTAAAGAAGATGTTGATTTTCTCCATTTTACTCTCAATGGGATTTGCGGGGAATTTGACAAAGTAATTCTTTTTTTTTTTAAAGATTTTATTTATTTATTTGAGATAGAGACAGTGAGAGCATGAGAGGGGAGAAGGTCAGATGGAGAAACAGACTCCCCGTGGAGCTAAGAGCCTGATGTGGGACTGGATCCCAGGACTCTGGGATCACGACCTGAGCCAAAGGCAGTTGCCTTAACCAACTGAGCCACCCAGGCGCCCCGACAAAGTAATTCTTAAGATCACCTGGGAAAAAAAGGCATCCTACTCTAACCAATGTTTGTGAAAAATAAGGAGGGAGGGAGGAATCTGCCCCATCAGAAAATAAGCTGGAAGACGAGGCTACTGGAGTCCAAAGAGCCCGGTGCTGCCCCAGGACAGAAGGGAAAACTGAACAGAACACAGAACGTGCTAACATGAGAAGGATAACTTTTTAAATCATCTACAAAAAAAAAGGATGGAGGTGGGGACAGCTGGCTAATCCTTTGGAAAATATAAAATTAGGTCTGTACCATATGCCAAAAAAAAAATCGTCATTAAGATTTAAATGTAGGGGCGCCTGGGTGGCTCTGTAGGTAGGCATCTGCCTTCAGCTCGGGTCGTGGTCCCAAGGGTCCTGAGATCGAGCCCCACATCGGGCTCCCTGCTCGGCAGGATGCCTGCTTCTCCCTCTCTCACTGTCCCTGCTTGTCTTCCCTCTCTCGCTATGTCTCTCTCTGTCAAATAAATAAATTAAAAAAAAAAAAAAGATTTAAATGTGAAAAGTAAAATTGTGAAAATACTGAAAAAAAACATAGGAAAATATTTATATAATCATAAGGTTTGAAAAGATCGTCTAAAAATTACTAAAATCCCATTTTTAAGTTTCTTTCTTTTTAAAGATTTTATTTATTTATTTGACAGGGAGAGACACAGCAAGAGAGGGAATACAAGCAGGGGGAGCAGCAGGCAGAGGGAGAAGCAAGCTTCCCACTGAGCAGGAAGCCTGATGTCAGACTTGAGCCCAGGACCCTGGGATCACGATCTGAGCCGAAGGCAGGCACTTAACGACTGAGCCACCTAGGTGCCCCTAAAATCCCATTTTAATAGAAAAACTGCTCTTCCGTAAACTTTCTCTTATGTTCTTATAATGCATTTGAGCAATAAATACATTTTTAAATAATACAATTAAATGCTCAAGCTGCTCATGAGTTTAGGAACAGAAAAAGGTCCGCTGATCCCAAAGTGAAGCACTGTCTCTAGAGGCTCAATTCATCATCCTCACATCAGTTTTCTTGCTCCAAACCTCCCTGTGACCCCCCCTGAGACTGAGGCCTTCTCCCCTGCACCCTGCCAGCTGGAACCCTGGCGCCCAGGACACGGCAGGCACACACCCATCCCCGCGATGCTCTCCGCTACCTGACCATGAGCTCCCTGCGGGCAGCCGTGTCCTACTATTTCCAGAGTCTGTTCCCCAGGGCGGCGCTCAGGGAGAGGCAGGAAGGAATCCGGCCCTGATGCCTCTTATTTCCCTCTGTGGGGCAGGTAAAAGATCTCGAGAGGAGGAAGCGGCCTCTGTGAGCAGACTCTTATCCCAAACCCCAGCTGCTTACCCGTCACACCCTTTGCATCAATAATATTCTCTGCAGCTTTAGCTACTGCACAGTTCAGAGATTCACTGCCAACTTTGTTCATTCTTCTGGAGTTCAAAGCCCGCTTCTGTTTGGTGGTTCCAAAGGCTTCGATGCAAGAATCCATCTGTGCAGAGACAAATCTGGTTTGTCTGAGGATAGGCTGGGCACGACTACTCCCAGCTGTCTGACTGTGGGCAAACTCTCAACCTTTCTGAGCCAGGATTCCCTTGCTTGTAAACTGGGCTGAATCACACCTCTCTGCCTCACAGGCTTGTATTAACGGATCTGAAGTACTCGCTGTGTAAACTGTCAGGCGCTGTTTACACATCAACGGCGTCCGTTTGCACGGCGAAAGCCTAGACTAGAATGAGGACTGGTAGATTCGTCGCACAGCCTACCATTGTCCAGCCCTACACCTGCAGCAGATGCTGCTATCACTCACTCACTCCCACTGAGCCTGAAGACAGCCTCATGCCCTTCTCAACACAGTGCTCCACACAGTGCTGAAGCCTCAATCGACTTGCCATCTGGGGTAAGAGAACTGCTCACGCTGAAAATCCTGAAGTTTACTTTGTTTTAATGTGACAGCTTCCAGGCTATAACCAGGATTTTCTGAAACTTGTATTAAATCTAAAACCAAGTGTTACGCTACACCTATGTCGTCAGCCCAGCGACCCAGTTCCGAACACCACTCAGGAGCTGTGTCTAGCTGCCCCAGACGGGAGGACGGCGCTCTGGGAGGCCAAGAGGTCTGTGCAGGTACACTGTCCGGGGAACCACAGACCCAAGGAGCTGGGAGCAGCCCTCTGTTCGGCCAGCTCGTTTTACTGACGGAGAAGCACAGCCCTAGAAGGAACGGGCTTTGGGTCCCACATCTCCGTGCTGTCACACTTACCTTTTCTCTAAAACTTTTGGTCTGACTCTCTTGTGTTGATTCACTCTCAATTGATTCATCTATCAAAACACAAAACAAGCAAAAACAGAGAGGGAGAAAAAAGCAAGCTGTAAGACCCACAGATTGTAATAGTGATTAATATTTATTTCAGGCTTAGTCTAAGAAAAAGATTTCCCTACTGCAGGATTTCCCAGAGTTTAACATGCTGGAGCCTGTGAACATTCAATCTGAGCCTTTAGTACAGTTAGAGGCCATGGAGAATAAATTAACGAGTCAAATGAGTCTAGGAGTCTAACGAGTCAAGTGGACTAGGTCACCTAGTCCAACCTCTTCGTTTTACAAATGAGGAAAGAGCCTTCCAATGAAATGATGTGGCCCAGGTCAGTTCACCGGGCAGTGGCCAAGAGAGGATCAGAAACCAAGTCCTTGGCTCTTTCCAGTAAAGAGTTTTGCCCTCCTTATAAAAGACCTAAAAGCAGGCATAAATGTGAGGTATGTGTTACTTACATGAAGCTCTCTAATCTCCCATATTCATATAGGGGCAGGACACTCTAGTGGACAGGAACATAAGCTCTAGAGTGGCCTTGTCTGAGTTTTACTCCCAGCTTATATACACATACATGAAATGAGATATATATAATTGTAACTTAACATAAATATAATATACATTATATTAATATTACTCGTACAGAATTATCAATTATACTATAGTTATATTAGTATTACTAATATATAATTACACCATTAATAATTATGTATTAACATATAATTTTATTATAACATAAGATATATTATATCATATTGTAATATACGTACATATCAGTAGTATGTCCCCATCAATGTCTGTACCAGTTTTGTCATCGATAAAACAACCAGAGGACTGTTACACGAAGTAAATGATGTCATGCATTGAAAGTGCTTAGAACAGTGCCTAGCACAGTAAGGAATCAATAAATGTTACATGTGTGTACATATGTGTGTGTGTGTGTGTGTGTGTGTGTGTGTGTGTGTGTTGGCTAGAATAAACCATTACTTACAAATTTTTTACATGTAAAGACAAAAACTTGTTTAATTAGCAGATTAATGAAAAATTTCCTTTGACTCTTTAGAAGTCAGAAAAGCATTTGGAGGATAATTTAAATGTAGTAGTTTCAGGGGCACCTGGGTGGCTCAGTGGGTTAAAACCTCTGCCTTCGGCTCAGGTCATGGTCTCAGGGTCTTGGGATCGAGTCCCGCATCAGGCTCTCTGCTCAGCAGGGAGCCTGCTTCCCTCTCTCTCTCTCTGCCTGCCTCTCTGCCTGCTTGTGCTCTCGCTGTCTCTGTCAAATAAATAAATAAAATCTTAAAAAAAAAAAAAAGACTTTAAATGTACTTGTATTTTCAAAGCAAGGAATTCTTTTAATTTTTTTATTTTTTCAGTGTTCCAAGATTGTTTATGCACCACACCCAGTGCTCCATGCAATACGTGTCCTCCTTAATACCCACCACCAGGCTCACCCAGTCCCCTACTATCCTCCCCTCCAAAACCTTCAGTTTGTTTCTCAGAGTCCACTCTCTCATGCTTCGTCTCCCTCTCTGATTTACCCCAATTCACTTTTCCTTTCCTTCTCCTAATGTCCTCCATCTTATTCCTTACGCTCCACAAGTAACTGAAACCAAGTGATAATTGACTTTCTCTGCTTGACTTATTTCACTCGGCATAATCTCCTCCAGTACCGTCCATGTTGATACAAAAGTTGGGTATTCATCCTTTCTGATGGCTAAAACAAGGAATTCTAAACCTATAGACTCTGGATCCCTAGGAAAGTCACAGATAGGTTTCAGGACTCAAGAGCCCTTTGCACTCATAGCAAAATCTCATACATATTCCTGTATATTATGCATATTTTTGGCAAGTAGGTCCAGGTCCTTCAGATTCTTTTTTTTTATTAACATATAATGTATTATTTGCCCCAGGGTACAGGTCTGTGAATCATCAGGCTTACATATTTCCCAGCACTCACCATAGCACATACCCTCCCCAGTGTCCATAACCCAGCCACCCTACCCCTACCCCCCTCCCCCCAGAAACCCTCAGTTTGTTTCATGAGATTAAGAGTCTCTCTTAGTTTGTCTCCCTCCCGATCCCATCTTGTTTCATTCCTGCCCTCACCCCAGGCCCTTCAGATTCTTTTTTTTTTTTTTTAAGATTTTATTTATTTGAGATAGAGACAGTGAGAGAGAGCATGAGAGGGGAGAAGATCAGAGGGAGAAGCAGACTCCCCACAGAGCCAGGAGCCCGATGTGGGACTCGATCCTAGGACTCTGGGATCATGACATCATGACCTGAGCCGAAGGCAGTCGCTTAACCAACCGAGCCACCCAGGAGCCCGGCCCTTCAGATTCTTAAAAGGACTGGCACCACTGCTCTGAGGGAATAAAGCTGGAATTACTGCCTTGGAAGGTATTACGCAGATCCACCATGACTGTAACAATCCTTCCTCATCTACACCCCCTCCCCCAATGTGGTTCTCAGGATTTAAGATTTAGGGAACAGGAGCCCCTTGGGTCTGACCCTCTGACCTATCATTCTGGAAGATCCCACTCTAGCTCTGTGCATTCTAAGATGCCAAAGCAGAGAAGCAGTACAAGCTCTCCCACTGCACTAAGAAAAAAATGGATCCCCTCCTAAACAGAAAGTGTAGAGACTTCTCATGAACATGAAAATTACTGTCCCACCTGTAAGTAACTTCCATCACCTGTTAAACCTAAAACCTCTACTCCAACTAGAACAGCAAAGAGTTAAGAAGAGCCTTTGAATAAAAAAAGTATCAGACTGCCCTCTAATACTCTGCTCTGACCACTACTCAAGTGGCTTTAACTAAAACTATTTTTTTAAAAAAAGATTTTATTTATTTACTTGACAGAGAGAGAGAGCACAAGCAGGTAGAGGGAGAGGGAGAAGCAGGCTCCCCGCCAAGTAGGAAGCCCAACGTGGGACTCGATCCCAGGACCCTGGGACCATGACCTGAGCCGAAGGCAGTCGCTTAACCAACCAACCATTTTTTTTATTCATTAAAATATTTACTGGGGCGCCTGGGTGGCTCAGTGGTTTAAGCCTCTGCCTTCGGCTCGGGTCATGATCTCAGGGTCCTGGGATCAAGCCCCACGTCGGGCTCTCTGCTCATCAGGGAGCCTCCTTCAGCCTTCTCCCTCTGCCTGCCTCTCTGCCTGCTTGTGATCTCTCTCTCTCTCACTCTCTCTCTCTGTCAAATAAATAAATAAAATCTTTAAAAAATATATATATATTTATTGAGCAGCCAGGGAGATACAAAAGTGACTAAAACATCATCGAAGACATAAGGCAAATGCACACATCATAGAAAGCCAAGTGTAAGGGGTCACCAAATCACAGCAGTTAAAAGAAAAGTGCTTTAGGAGATCAAGAATGAGACTGCTTCCAGAAGACTATTTTCTGATCTCAAATCTGTAAATGCTGTACGGGACAGGACCTGTGACTGTTTTGCTACATCTCCAACCCCTAACTTGTGCCTGGAGCATAGTAAGCCATCAGTAAATATTTGCAGGAAGGTGCCCTTTTAAAAGTAACTACAAAATGTGTTTTACAAATCAAAAATTAACTCATCCAACAAACCTAAAACATGCAGTGTTTTTGTGAGCCTTCATGACTGGACCCTACCTGAAAACAGTGGCTGCATGTTGAACAACTCAGCATCATACACCTCCATCTGGCCAGAGGTCTTGTTCAGAATTCCCACAAAGTGCCTGAATAAAGTAGGAATAATACCAATGACAATCGGTTATTCAAAACATAGTGTTTATACAACTTCCTTTTTCCTGCTTAAAAGTTCTCACTGGTGGGGCACCTGGGTGGCTCAGTGGGTTAAAGCCTCTGCCTTTGGCTCAGGTCATGATCTCAGGATCCTGGGATCGAGCCCCACATCGGGCTCTCTGCTCAGCAGGGAGCCTGCTTCCTCCTCTCTCTCTCTCTCTGCCTGCCTCTCTGCCTACTTGTGATCTCTCTCTCTGTATCAAATAAATAAATAAAATCTTTAAAAAAAAAAGTTCTCACTGGTCCTTCTGCCCCAATCTATACACTTGAGGAACACACCACTTGCTGCTGAGTAACAATAATCCCCCACGGCAGTAATTCTTAGCATGAGAGGGAAAGGAGGGAAAGAAGGAGGAGGGAGCTCATGAGGCAGTTCTGGAAGGAAAAAGAGGGAAGAAAAAAAAAGCTCCCAGGTGATTCTGGTAGTCAATTACATTTGGGCTCACTGCTGTAGTGGGAAACCCTTTGGGGACATAAGAATCTAAAATTACACTAGCATTTATTGCACACATAAATTTTATGGAGGCAAAGACAAGTAAAACTTTGGGAATTACGGGGAGAAGACCAGTCTAAACTAGAGAATCTTCGGAAAAGCATGATGTGGTGTTAACAGTTTTAGGTATATACAAACTAATCTGACTTCTACCAGGGTGGTTCCATGGGGGCTATGAAAAGGCCTTTTCTGTGGTTCACTGTGGATGCCATCAGAGGGACCCTGTCTGCATTACACCAGCGCCTGACAGTCACAGGCTGTTGGGGTGGACAATCTTCACCACACCGAGGGAGACCCTGGGGTTTAGGGGAGGGCAGAACTGCCCAAAGCAGGTGATCAGTGGCAGAGCTGTAGGGAAACCCTGAAGCCTTTGACACCAGAGATCCTTTTCTTGTTAGTTCCAGCAGAAACTTCTGGCAAGCTTTGGCCTATTGATTACACAATCCAAATAAGTGGAAAGGGCTGCCTTTTGGAAACAAGACAGTTATAAAGAATGTTGCAAAGTAATGAAGGTGATCAAAAGGTAACTTTCCGGGGGCACCTGGGTGGCTCAGTGGGTTAAAGCCTCTGCCTTCAGCTCAGGTCATCGCAGGGTCCTGGGATCAAGCCCCACATCGGGCTCGCTGCTCAGCAGGGAGCCTGCTTCTTCCCTCCCCCGCCCCCGCCTGCCTCTCTGCCTACTTTGTGATCTCTCTCTCTGTCAAATAAATAAAATAAAATCTTTAAAAAAAAAAAAGGTACTTTCAGTTACAAAATAAATAAGGGGATGTAATGTACAGCATGGTGACTATAGTTAACAATATTGTATACGTGAAAGTTGCTAAGAGAATAAATCTTAAAAGTTCTCATAAGAAAAAAAAATTGTAACTCTGAGTAGTAATGGATGACTGCTTATTGTGGTGAACATTCTGCAACATATGCAAATATCTAATGGCTATGCTGTACACCTGAAACTAATGTCATGTTATATTATATCTCAATTAAAATTTTTATTATTTAAGATTTTTCTAAGTAATTTCTATTCCCAATGTGGGACTCAAACTCACAGCCCTAAGATCAAGAGTCGCATGCTCCACTGACTGAGTCAGACAGGTGTGCCTAAAAAACTATCTTAAAGAAAATTACAAATAAATGAGGTTTTAGGAAATCCAACAAATGTAGCTCATTTTTTCTTTTCAGGCATGTCCGCATACTGGTGTGAGGGCCCCCGGATCTGGGAACACAGGGACGTGATAAACCTCTCCAGATTACCCCCACTGCCCCTAAAATAAAGACCCAAACCAGCAGTGCCAGGCTCCCCATCACTCTCCTCCCCTTCTCGCATCCCTTCCCCAACCCCTACCTGCACAGAGTGTTGCACTTGAGAGCTCCAGTCCCAAAATTGTTTCCCACGTAGGAAAGTCTGTCTGTTTCAGCTGCCTAAAATGTAAAGGGAAAAAGCACCACTAGAACCAATGTTGAAACATATTAAGCATCTTGTCCCCTCTTCCCACATTTGCAAAAGCTTTAGAATCCAAACCAAAGTGGATCAGAACTAGAGAGCCTCTGGGAGATGATCCAGCCCCACTACCCAAGTGAATCTGGGCCGTTCCTGGGAGAAAGGCAAGAGAACTTTTGAACGGGAAGCCCCATTTAGTGCTGGCTTCTAGCTGGTCTGAAAAGTTCTTGGGGGAGCTGCACCTCAGGCCTTGGGAGAGAGGTCCTCGGCTGCCAGCACTCAGAGGCATGCAATAAAACGGTTCTGCCAGCAACCTCCTGGGCCCAAAGTTCAAGCCCTTCCTGAACTTCTTCGCCCATCTTTCCCATGACTGCTCCCGTCTACGCTGGCAGGACTACGCCAACAGCCGATTTGCTCAATCACAGCCAAGCTTTCCTGCTTCCCTATGTTTGTCCTTCCTATTTTCTTCACTTGGAATAGGAAACTTCAGCTGTCAAACCGTCCTCCATCCTTTAGAGCTCGCTCTGCCACGCCCTCCCCCAGGAAGGCCTTCTGGCAAGCAGAGACTTCTGTGACTGAGCTCACTCTCCCTCCCTTAGGCTCTGGGCTTGTCGGCCTGTATAAGTTACTGAACTCAAAACCAGTTCTCACTTCTCTAAAGCAGCGGTCCTCAACCCGGCAAATCCCCTCAGGGACATGTGGGAATGTCTGACCTTCTAGATGTCACAAAGAAGAGGCGTTACTGGTATCTAGGGGTTAGAGAGCAGGTCTGGCTGCTGAACCTCTGCGATGCACCAGTCTGGCCCATGACAAAGAGTTATCTGGATCAGAAGGTCAACAGCGCTGAGTCTGAGAAACCCAGCTCTAGAGTAGGCGCTCCCCAGAGTGGGGCCAGGTCTGATTCAGGACCTTGCACCTTACAGCACCTGGCCACAGTGCGGGCTCAATAAAAACTTGCTGACCAAACAAATCAAGGAAAGGCCATCACTTCACCAAAAGTACATAACTGAACTGTCCCCAAACGCCAACCTGCTGGGACTCACAGTTCTTCCAAGGCTCATTTGCTATCCCTTCTTTTCTCCTCTCCCTCCCTCCCACATCCACCCACACCCAAGGGTGTCTAAGGTTGCCAGAGACCTGCAGAGTGGAGGCAGCTGGCCATGGCAGCACTTACCAGGATCCGCTGACTCTTCTTCCTGGGGTTTGTGGAGTCATTGCTCTTGTACAAAGTAAAACGCATGTTGCCTGGATTCTGCAGCTTCCCATTGGAGAACTGGACTGTAAGATTACAGCCCAAGAATGAGATGAGACCCACAGTATATGGTGGGGAGGTAGTGAACTGTTTATTGGGAGGGAGTGATTGAAGGAATGGGAATGGTAAGGAAGCCCGCGTCCTGACCTAAAGGGGGACTGAAGGAGGTCCTGGTTCAGTTGGCAAGACGATATGGGGAGATGAGGCCAGTGCTGGCGAAGGGCTGCGACAGAAGGAAATAACTAGGGGAATGCAGCTGAGGCCTAGTCCAGACCTAGAGTGACAGGGAAATCTTTGCCGGATGGAGAGAAGGAAGCGTGGCAGGTGTGAACGAGTGAGGGGATGACTGGTACAGCCCTGGGGAGAAGGGTGCCTGGGATGTCCTCATCTAGCGGGAGGTGGTGACAGAAAGCTGGTGCGATGACAAAGGAGTCCTGGCCAAGTCCCAAGTAGTGGAGGAAAGGAGCGGTCTCGACCCAGCTGGGAAAGGGGGACGACAGGGGCAGGAGGCCTGGAAAGGCACCCAAACGGAAGGGGAGGGAGCTCTGGGGAACTCTGCTCCGGCTCCGCAGTCTTTACCCAGTACTGCTCTCTGGCTCTCGTCGGGCTCCCCACAGTACAACCACCTCGCGCTCGGCAACACCTCCGCCGCCATCGCGCCAGTCCGGACGCCAAGGTTAAGAGTTCAGACAAACCGGGCCGGGGCCGCGTGAGCCGTCCACACGCTGTGGCAGAGCTCCGGGACGGAAGAGGCGTGGCCTCACCGACCCTCCGCGCGCATGCGGAGACCACGTGGCTCCGTCCCACCCGACACCGCCCCCTATACCCTCCTCCCCAGAACAACAATACGTCCCATCTCCGCCCACTCTTCGCCCCGCCCCTCCGTCCCCAGTCGTCTCCTTTGCCGGCTTCTCTGAGACGCCACAGTTCGCCTGCGCGTAAAGGGTTGTGTGGCACCCCGGCGGTTACCACAGCAGAAGGGCCAAAGCAGTACCTTTGAACGTGGACGCAAAGGAGGGTGTTTTTGTTTTTGTTTTTAAAGATTTTATTTATTTGACAGAGAGAGATCACAAGTAGGCAGAGAGGCAGGCAGAGAGAGAGGGGAAAGCAGGCTCCCCGCTGAGCAGAGAGCCTGATGTGGGGCTCGATCCCAGGACCCTGAGATCATGACCTGAGCCCAAGGCAGAGGCTTTAACCCACTGAGCCGCCCAGGTGCCCCAAAGGAGGGTGTTTTTGAAGGGCAAGGACTCAGGTCGTCTCGTGTGTTATCCACATTCCCTTCTTTCAAGACTCAACAAATGATGTCACCAATTGTCCCAATAAAGTTTTTACAGCAGAAAGAACCTGGTCCAAAACACAGGATGCCGGCACCTGTGTGGCTCAGTGGGTTAAAGCCTTTGCCTTTGGCTCAGGTGATTTTGGGACCTTGGGATTGAGACCCGCATCGGGCTCTCTGCTCAGTAGGGAGCCTGCTTCCTCCTCTCTTTCTGCCTACTTGTGGTCTCTCTCTGTCAAATAAATAAGTAAAATCTTAAAAAAAAACACACACACACACACACACACAAATAAAAGACAGGATGCCTCTAGTTATCATCACTCTTCAGTTTCCTTCAACCCAGAACAATTTCTCACTCTGACTACAAATTTTAAAGATTTTAGGCCAGTTGTTTTGTCAAATGTCCCTCAGTCTGGATTTGGCTAATGTTTCCAAGTGATTAATTTCAAGTTATGTGTCTTTGGCAGGAATATCACAGATATGACGCTCATTGTATCCTATTAGGTGGCCCACAATTTCCATTTGTCCCATTACTGGTTATAGTAACTCAAGACCACTTAACTCCACCACTTAAGTGATGTTTAGTGGTCAGAGTTATAGTAACCACTTACCACCACTTACAGTTTTCTAAGCTGTAAAGTTACTCTTTTCCCTTTGTACATGCCCCTTATTTTGTGGGCAGGTACTTAGAAACTAGGTAAATATCCTGTTCATCACACTATCAATTTATTCATTTATTTATATCAGTCTAGACTTATAGATCCCCATTTTATTCAATAAATTGGAATATGCTACTATCATTTATTTTCAAGTTCAAGTTTTATCAGATTGAGCCAGTGGGAACCCCATTAAGTTGGCTTCTGGGTACTTTTAACGTGTCCACGTCATCTTTTTGAACATGTCCTTACTTTCCGGCACAAGATATTTCAGCTGGTCTTGGAGTTTCCCTGCCTCAACCCTTGAATCACCCATTTCTCCAAGGAGTTCTGGTTTCTTTTGGTAGGGAATGGTATTTTCAAAAACCAAGATCCGTGTAGTAGGTAGGGACTGCTTTGGGAATGTCGTGGCTCCCAGGCATGAATGAACTGAATTAGGGAATACATGCAAGTAAGCACACTTTTACAACTAACAGTGATTTATTTCTAAATTTAGGATTTCTAAACCCATATATTTCTAAAATTTAGGATTTCTAAATCCATATTGAAAGCCAGGAGATCATACTGACCTCTAATTCCAATTGAGCACGCCAGGGTTTATTCTGATTTTCCTTCCTCCCATATTTTAACTTCCTTTACTGACAGTGAGAAGGCTGGTTTCCGTTAGCCTTAATATACTTATTTGATCAGTCCTCCTGTAAGTAACACATCTCCCATCATTACCACCACCACCATCACCTGACATGGAGGCCTAGTAGCCCATTCAGGCTAGTAAACCAAGCCTAGGCCTCTGCATGGATGCTGTATTAGTTTAGAGATCTCTAGAGGAGTAGAATCAATAGGATATCTATATCTATCTATATATTTAGAGAATGAGAGGTTTGTTGAGTAATTGAGTCACAAAATTATGAAGGCTGAGGGGTTCCACAATGTGCCATGTGTACACTGGCAGGAAAGTTTGTGTTGTAAGTCCAAAGGCCTGAGAACTAGGGAAGCCAATGGTTGAACTTCAAGCCCAATGACCAGAGAAGATGAAATGTCCTAACTCACAGATGGGGCAAGAAAAAAAATGGAAAAACTCCTTCCTTCTTTTTTTCTACTCAGGACCTCAAGGGATTGGATGATGCTCACCCACATTGGTGAAGGCAGTCTACTGAGTCCACTCACTAAATTAAATGCTAATTAAAATGCTAATCTCATCCCGAAATACCCTCATAAACACACACAGAAATAATGTTTAATCTGGCACCTAGAAGCCAGTCATGTTGACACATGAAATTAACCATCACAGATGCCCCCCGCCTTATGCTGCTCAGACTTTGACAACCCTCACCGGGGGGGCCCCCTGCCCAAAGTGAGATGCCCTTCTCACCTTGCTTGGACTCAGACAGTTTGTACCAGGTCACATTTTCCACATGGACAACCTGCTCATCTTGCTTGGTCCCACCACCCCTGCTCTAGACACTGCAGACTCCCCTATTCCTTTGAGTGCAAAGCTACTTTGCTTGACCCCACTGAGTGGCTTTTGGATTGAGTTGTTCAGGAAAAGAAAAGGAAAAAGGGGAAGGGGGTTAGGATCATAAATGCCTAATTATTTACCTGTCTACCCTATTGGAGACAGACTTACTTGAAGTTAACAATGAACAAGTTGGGATTAAGTAATAAACAGATTTATGTTTTTTTTTTTAAGATGTATTTATTTGAGAGAGAAAGAGAGGGAGCACACAAACAAGAGGGGCAGGGAGAGGGAGAGAGAATCTCAAGTAAACTCTGCTGAGCACAGAGCCAGACATGGGGTTCATTCCCATGATCCTGAGATCACAACACTGAGATCATGACCTGAGCCCAAACCAAGAATCAGATGCCCAACCGACTGTGCCACCCAGGCACCCTGATTTATGGTTTTCTTTACTGCTGCATCTTTATCTCCTGGAGCAGTGCCTGGCACATAAGTGGATCCTCAATAAATGTTGAATGAATGAGTGACAGGGCAAGGAATGAATGTGAATCATCACTAATCCTAGGAACCTCGGAACTGGAGCTCCAAGATGCTTACTAATGGTGCTTAAAATTAACTGGCATTGGGTTTACACAGAGTAGATTCTCTGTCAATGTTGATTGGTGGAATGAAAACATTAACAGTTAAGTCAAAAGTAAAGGGTGACATACAAGGAGTCCATTGTAGTTGGGAGCAGAGAGCCCAATGCAGGGTTCAATCCCAGGACCCTGAGATTATGACCCTAGCCGAAGGCAGAGGCTTTAACCCACTGAGCCACCCAAGCACCCCCAAAGTGACAGGACTTCTATTTGGGGAAGCAAAGTGTTAATGGCAGGGTGACTAGGAAGGGGGCTGTAATATGTCCCTATGTTGTTTAATTATTTAACAATGACTCAAAACACGTTTATACCATATATGTATAAATGCATGTGTATATAACTAGGATGAGGCAGGATGGAGGGAGCCCTATTATGGCAGTGATCACAATGCAAAAAACTACAAAAGCCCCTTCTAAATTAGAATCCCGGGGTAATCACGGGCGACATTTGCCATAAAGTGTTTGTTTATAAGCTTAGTTTGGAAACTGAGAAACTTCTGGAGTTTTCTCTTAGCTTCATTTTTCAGGAGGGGAAACCGATTTTAAAGAGTAAGTAAAGAATAAGGTGGGGGGGGGGGCCTGGGTGCGGTGGTGGCAGGAGGCAGTCCTCTTTTCCTTGGGTGATATCTCCACCTGCTGGCCGTTTAGGATATGGCTAGGGAGGACCTTAAAATGCTCGCCGCAACTCAGCGTGTACTCTTCAGGTGCTGAACTTTTTAAGCATAAAACTTGTCTTGCTTTTTTTGGAGGTCTTCCTTTGGATGGAGTCCTAGGACTTGAATTAATAGATGCAAGAGCATGAGCATTAAAAAAAAATCCTTAATACACACTGTCAAATTTTATTCCAATCATTTTTCAGATCTTTTTAAATCTTCATCCGTCTCCAATACGATCCAAGGCACTTTAGGAGATGATAATGAAAACACACGATTCTTGTCCTTGGGATTTAACCACCTAGGAGTAACACAAAAATGGAGAGAAAAGCATACTCAAGGGTGGGTGCTGTTAAAAGTCTTTGGAACTTCTCTTTTTAGTTCTGTCAGTTTTATTGCCTTTGTTATGAAGCTTTGTTACTAGCATCATACTCATTCATTGTTATCTCTTCTTGACGAATTAACCCTTTATCATTTGAACTGTCCTTATCTCTTATATCTTGTCCTAGAGTAGACTTTAGCTGCCTTTAATAAAATCGCTCCAGCTTTCTTATGAGAGGTGTTTGCAGGATTTTTTTCTATCCTTTTTACTCTTACCTATTTGTGTCTTTATATTTAAAACAGGTGTTTTTGTTTTGTTTTGTTTTGTTTTTGGCGGGGGCGCCTGGGTGGCTCAGTGGGTTAAAGCCTCTGCCTTCGGCTCAGGTCATGATCCCAGGGTCCTGGGATGGAGCCCTGCATCGGGCTCTCTACTCAGCAGGGAGCCTGCTT
>CM052813.1:50297102-50350384 GCA_028533885.1 Nasua narica | reverse complement strand
GCTCCATTGACTGAGCCAGCCAGGTTCCCCTAGAGTTTCGTTTTAAAATATTTTGATTCATTTGACAATAAATTTGTTGTAAGAAGTCAGATAAACATCCAACATATTTTTCCCTCTAAGACTTCCAGTTTCCGTCTCTTTTTAAAAATTAAGCTGTATTTATTCCACTGCTTTGAAATGTCAACTTATTCATACATCAAATTCTTTTCATATTTATATCTATTCTGGACCTTCTGTTTTGATCCATTGATTTATCTGTTAATTCATACGGCAGTACCAAACTGGATTTTGTGTGTGTGGCAAAATACTCATAACATAAGTTTACCATCATAATCATTTTTTAAAGATTTATTTATTTTGAGAGGGAGAGAGAGAGAGAGGACACGCACACATGCCAAGAACAAGTGAGCATGAGGGAGGGGGAAGAGCAGAGGCAGAGAAGCAGGGAGCCCGATGAGCCTGATTCTAGGACCCTGGGATCCTGACCTGAGCTGAAGGTAGATGCTTAACTGACTGAGACACCCAGGCGCACCCAGTCATAATAATTTTTTAAAAGATTTTATTTCTTTATTTGAGAAAGAGAGAGTGAGCATGAGCTGGGGGAAGGGCAGAGAGAGGGAGAAACAGACTTCCCACTGAGCGTGGAGACTGATGTGGGGCTCCACCCCAGGACCCCGAGATCATGACCTGAGCTGAAGTCAGACACTTAACAGACTGAGTCACCCAGGAGACGCCATTGTAAACATTTCTAAGTGCACAGTTCAGCGGTATTAAACATTCATAACGGTGAACCCATTTCCATAGCTCTTTTCATCTTGTAAAACTGAAACTTTATACCCATTAAACAGTAATTCTCCAATTGACCTTCCTCCCAAACGCTGGTAAACACCATTCTACTTTTCATCTCTATGATTTTAACCATTCTAATTACCCCATATAAGTGGAATCAATCATACTGTATTTGTCTTGTAACTGGCTTATTTTGCTTAGCATAGTGTTCTCCAGGTTCATCCATGCTGTGGCATGAGTCAGAATTTCCTTCCTTTTCAAGACTGAATAATATTCTATTGCACGTATACACCATGTTTTGCTTATCTATTCATCCACTGGGTTGCTCTCATGTTTTAACTATTATGAATAATGCTTCTCTGAATATGAGTGTACAAATATCCCTGTAAGACACTGTTTTTCAAGTCTTTGGGGTATAAACCCAGAAGCAGAATTGCTGGGTCATATGGTCATTCTATTTTTAATTTTCCAAGAACTGCCATACTGTTTTCCATATTGGCTGCAGCGATTTACCTTCCTACCAGTAGGGTGTAAGGGTTCCAGTTTCTCCACATCCTTGTTATTTTTTACTTTTTGGACAGTAGCCATCCTAATGGGTATGAGGTAGTATCTCGTAGCTTTGTTTTGTATTTTTCTAATAAGCAGAGATGTTGAGCATCTTTTCATGTGCTTATTGGTCATTTGTATATCTTCTTTGGAGAAATGTCTATTGAAGTCTTTTGCCAACTTTTGAATTATGTTTTTTATTTTGTTTTGGGGTTGTTGAGTTTTACTTCTCTGTATGCTGGACATCAGTCCAGATATATGATTTGCAAATATTATCAGATATATGATTTGAAAATATTTCCTCCCAATCTGTGGGAGCCTATATACTGTGTTGATATTGTGTTCAATGCACCACATTTTTTTAATCTTCATAAAGTCCAATTTGTCTATTTTTTTGTTTTGTTGTCTGGACCCCTGGTGTTATATCCAAAATATTGTTGCCAAAATCCAATGTCATTAAGCTTTTGTCCTATTCCTATGTTTTTCTATTGGTAGTTTTATAGTTTTAGGTCTTATATTTAGATCTTAGATCAATTTTTAAAAGATTTTATTTTTTTATTTGACAGAGAGAAAGAGCATAAGCAGGGAGAGCAGGCAGAGGGAGAGGGAGAAGTAGGCTCCCCACAGGGAGCCCAATGCGGTACTCAAACCCAGGACCCTGAGATCATGACCTGAACCGACTGAGCCACACAGGCATCCCGCTAGTTATAGGTCTATTCAGACTTTTCTATTTCTTTGTGATTTAGTCTTGGCAGGTTTCACATTTCTAGGAATTTGTCCATTTCATCTAGGTTATTTCTCTCTCTCTGTCGCTCTTGCTCTCAGATAAATAAAATCTTTAAAAATAATAATAGGGACGCCTGGGTGGCTCAGTCGGTTAAGCATCTGCCTTCAGCTCAGGTCATGATCCCAGGACCCTAGGATCGAGTCCCACATCAGGCTCCTTGCTCAGCGAGGAGCCTGCCTCTCTCTCTGCCTGCTGTTCCCTCTGCTTGTGCTCTCTCTGACAAATAAATACATAAAGTCTTAAAAAAAAAAAAAAGAATTCTTAAAAAAAATCATAAAATCTACTGAGACTTAACAAATGTTGTATCTTGGAAAATGTTGCAGGTGCACTTGAGAAGAATGTGTGTGCTGTTTTTCTTGGATAGAGTGTTCTGGACATGTCTATTAGATATGGTTGGTTAATTGTGGGTTTTTTTTTTTTTTGGTTAATTGTGTTTTGTATTTCCTTACTTCCATCTGGTTGTCCTAACCATTACTGAGAATGGGATACTGTAATCTCCAACTATTATTGTAGAACTGTTTCTCCCTCCAATTCTGTCAGTTTTTGCTTCAAATCCCCTGGAAGTTGCTCCGGCTGGAGGGGAAAAGGCTTGCAACAATGGGGGAGGGTGTTTATGGTACAACGAAAGCTGCCTGTCTCTTCATTTGCACCTCTGTATCAAAAGCAGCAATCAGCGATCCCAAATATTTGGAGAACAGAGTCTTTTTTTGCCCATCTCAGCTCCCACAAACTGATGCAAGGGGCTCTAGGAACGAGTGCACAGCGCCTGCCATGTGGCTGAGGGCTGAGGGCTGGGTAGTTTCTACTGTGCTAAGAGCCAAAACTGACCAAAATTGACTGCAATTTATCATCCAAGCCTTCCCCCAGAGGTTGCCTTCAACAGATTCCAGAGTTCCAAAATAGTTACATCAGAGAGATTCTGCAGTGCAATTACTGTCCAGGTGAGGAGACAGATTCTTGGTGCTTCCTTCTCTGCCATCTTCTCAGAATCCTCTCTCCAAGGTCTTTTTTTTCCTCTCTTATACAATAAAGCATTATGAAATGTATTTGTAATTGTTAGGGCTATGGCTGCCTTATAAATTTTTCCCAGAATTTTCATGGCTAATCTTGCAATATTGTTTTCCCTTATGAGTCTTAGAATCAAATATCTACTTTGAAAAAGAATCTTATTGATACTTTCATTGAAAAAATTATATCTTAATTTAGGAAGAATATTGTCAATGATTTAAAAACTGGAACAACCTAAAATTCATGGTTTTCATAAATACTATTAAAATAACAAAGATTATTATAAATATTAAATTAATTCAGGGGCACCTGGGTGGCTCAGTCGGTTAAGCATCTGACTCTTGATCTCAGCTCAGGTCTTGATATCAGGGTTGTGAATTTGAGCCCACCACAGACCCCACTTAAAAAAAATTAAATCAAGGCGCATGGGTGGCTCAGTCAGTTAAGCATCAGCCTTGGGCTCAGGTCTTGATCCAGAGGTCCTGGGATAGAGTCCTGTTCCCTGCTCAGCAGGGAGCCTGCTTCTCCCTCTCCCTCTGCAGCTCTCCCTGCTTGTGCTCTCTCATTCTCTGTGCGTCTCAATAAATAAATCTTTAAAAATTAAATTAATACATAAGTATATAAGGACTAAAAATTAAACTGTTAAACATTTCCTTATCACCTCCCCCTTCACTAAGGTAACTACTGTGAACAGTTTAATTGTACCCTTTGATACTTAGCCACATCTTTACAAACTTTTATGTGTACCTCCACATGGAGGTTTTCATTAATTTTGTTTTCCATGTATTGGGATCATTACAGATGAAGGAGCAATAATATATACATATCAATTTTCTGAAATCCTCTGTAGATGCACATTCGGATTGTTTCCTTTTTTCTTCTACTAATAGCTGTGATCAAAAGCCTCTTGTATATATTTCCACTTTCGTCTATTTCAGAATACATTTCTAGAAGGAATTGATAGCTAAAAGAGAATGAACGCATATTTTAAATTTTGAGAGATACTACTAAGTTATCTTCAAGGACAGCATCAATGATACTCCCACCAACAACATAGCAGGGGCCTTTTCACACTTTCCTAAATTATAAATATATAGATCTTTTTAACTTTTTCCAGTTTATAAATCCGAGATACCGAGCTCACAGCATTTTTGTAAGGATCCTGTACATGAAAGGACCTCTCACATGGCCTAGGTTATTGTCAGAATTCCATACATATAATTTTACTGCCCAGTCTGCAGTAAAATACGTGTGAGGGCTCTAAAACGTCAGGTAATCTTAATGAACAGAGTTTACCATCAGACTTCACTGAGGCCTTAAAGAAATAAATCCAAAGGGCAACTTTTCCAACCTGTAACGTCTGAATGGGTGGATCAGCTATAATGGTATTTAGGTATTAAGAAATGGGTCGTTAAATTTTTAAAAGGCTCCCCCTCCCCCCGCCCCTCTACGAAAAGAACCCAGCGGCGATCGCTAGCCTGCCTTTGTCTCCCGAGCCAAGCACAGCTCCCGGACAGCTGCCGCCGGAAGGACCCTCACGGGCTTTCTTCTCTCCTCTTTACGGAAGAAGGACGGTTTCCTCCCCGCCCAGGGCCTGGCGCTCCCGGGACGCTGCTCCGGCTCTGCATCCGAGCTTGCACTCGGGAGCCGACAGGAGCCGGTTCTTTCCTGACAGCGTCCCACGTAAGTCCGCGAGCCTTGCACGTCGGCTCTGGAGCCGGCAAGTGGATCCGACCTGCAGCACGGACTGCGGAGCGAAGCGGGGGTTGGGGCCGGGCCCCCGCCGGACTCCTCGGGCACCCGCGCTGGGAGAAGCCGCCACCGGGCCCGACGTGGGGCGGCATCGCACCCATGTGCTGTCAGACGGACGGTATTTCTGGTTGAGCTATTTTAGCCTGTATTTTGGCCTAATTCAACCACACAGCGTCTCGGGACTTGATTTCTCCCAAAGTCTACGAGATGGGAGGGACTCGACCTCTGGCCCGCTGCGGACGTGGAATTCGGAGAGCGAGCGGGCGGTCACGGAACGGTTGGACGCCGCGAGGGTGGGGAAATCTTTGAGGTCCAGCCAATGTTGGGACACACTCTCCGGCGGACTGGCCTCGCGCAGACCTCAAGCAGCCGCGACTGCGATTGGCACAACTAGGCGGAAAAACCGCTTACCTCAACCATAACGGCTCTCGATTGGCTGCAGCCCACGGTCTCTTTTGTACAGTCCAAACCTAGAGCCGCTTAGTGATAAATCCCGCCTTAAAAGGCGTTTGATAACAGTTTTACGTGTTGTAAGGCAAATGGTGATTGGTCACAGAGCTCACGGATTCGTCGGTAGTAAACACAGCGAGCTCCTGGGGCCGTCGATTGGCCGGCGTTCCGGGGGGCGAGTAAATTCCTCCGGATTCCGCGCGCCGGCTGGCTGCCCTTCTGCCCCGGCCCCGCCCCCACCCCATCTCATTGGTTGCAGCTCGGCTCGAGGGCGGAGGAATGGAGCGGAGTAGGCTTTCTCGCGGGCGTCACTTCCGTTTACTGTCGGCCGCCGCCGCGGTGTTCTCAGAGTGCGGCGGCGAACGGGCTGAAGGAGCTGGGGGACGAGAGGCGGGGTGGGCGGAAGGGGGAGGAAATCCCATCGCGGAGACGCTGGCCTGGACGTTCCCGCCTCCTCCGACACTGTCAGGCCGGATCGGAGAAGGGTCACCGCCTCCTCCAGCGAGCAGGGGGGCGGAGCCCGGCTCAGGTGAGGCGACCCTGTCAGCACCGGCGGCGGTGGAGCGCGCGGGCGCGCTCACGTGGAGACCGTTGAGGTCTAGGAGAGCTAGGCGGGCGGCGGGAGCCGGCTCGCTCCCGGGCGTCGGGGCGCGCGCAGGCGGACCGGTGACCCCCGCCTACCCTGCCGGTCTTTCTGAAGGGGTATTGTTACCCTTCCGAGCCGAGGGGCCAGGCGGGTGGGAGGCGGGTTCTTCTGCGCAGGCGTCCCCCAGGTCCCGACGCCAGGCTGTCTGCCGGGTGGGGCGGGGGCTCTTGCCCCCGCGGAGCCGCGGGCGGGCGAAGTCCGTTGCCGGAATGGGGTGGGCAAGGCCCAGGACCTACAGGCTGGCGGGTTAACAGAGGATCTGCCGCCCTACGGGATGGGGTCGGGTGGCTTCGTGGCCCTCTTCCTGGGTCCGTGAGCGTCGAGGTTTCCTTTCACCCGAGCGAGGCCGAGGCGGTCTGGAATCGGGGACAGGCGGTTGACCCTGGAGGGGTGGAGCCAGTCTTTTGGAATGCCCCAGCTTGTTATCTGAGGACTGAACTGTTTCTGGGCATTTAATGAATGTCCACTTTTTCCCTGCTTTATACTAGGAGCTGTGGGGTTGCAGTGGTAAGAACAGCCGTTCCCCCTCTTCCCCTTGTTTGGAGGCCAGATTTGTACATAAATGTTAACATCAGACAGTGAATTAAGTCGGGGGTGGAAGGTCACTTTTTTCCCTTACAAAAAAAAAAAAGTCAGTCTGCATTCTGACCTGGTGGAGGGTATTGTAAGAAGCTAAGTTCTTTATAGGAGACAAATCCTAAATGTTTATTCGGAGGAAAATTTTTAGGGAAAAGAACAGCGAAGTCTTGATCACTAAGTAATATGCTCTGGGTCTGGTTAATTTGAATGAATAGAAGGAACCCTTTGCCTTCAAAATTTGAGACAAAACTTTTCCCAAAATACATTCATATATGTTTTGGTTGTAGTAAGTAGAAGATATTGGGATCTTTAGAGGTTGAAGAGACTGCGGTGCGTTAGTCATTGATGATTTGCTGTCCTTGTGCGGACACTTGTGCCTTAGATCATTAAAAAGAGGTGCTGGCCGCCTAGCTGTCTTTTGCAGAACTTGCTTTTCATTTGCTAATCATGCGATTTCTGAGATGAGGGTGGTGGGCAGCAAGCTAAAAGAGCAGAGGTGGGGGAAGAGACCAGTTGCAGAAAAAAGAAAAGTTTTAGAGAATGACCTCTAAACCGAGGGAAGGCCTGCTGCTATTGCTTTAATCCCCCTGGAAATTCCAGCAAACTTGGGAAGATTGGCCTGGCCACCACTGCCAGCTTGGTGATTTGCTGGGTAAGACTAACTGGTTGGGGACCTGTTCTGGGCCCTTGTGTTTTGCTGAATAAATAAACTGGGACTTTTTAGAGTTCTGAAGTCAACTTGTTTTTTGATTTACCCCTTTTCGTTCTAAAAATTGTCAAAACGTAATTAGGTGGGGATGCTGGCAAGCTGTATTCTGGTTAATTGAGGTAGCTCTAGCAAAATTCTTTATGTGATAAGATTTGGAAGCAGGGCGCCTGGGTGGCTCAGTGGCTTACAGCCTCTGCCTTCGGCTCAGGTCATGATCTCAGGGTCTTGGGATCGAGCCCAGCTGCTCGGTGGGGAGCCTGCTTCCCCCTCTTTCTCTGCCTGCCTCTCTGCCTACTTGTGATCTCTCTCTCTGTGTCAAATAAATAAATAAAATCTTTTTTTAAAAAAAAGATTTGGAAGGAAAGCCTCTTAGAGTAGGGTGTTTTCCTGAATTTTGAGATCAGTGCTCTCAAAAGAGACTTTGTTGAAAGACTGTCACAAGAAGTTGAAGTCATTTTTAAAAATCACTTTGATAAAAAAAAGCATGTGAATGTTTTAATACTTAAAGTACTTAGCATTGGGGCACCTGGGTGGCTCAGTTAAGTGTCCAACTTGATTTATGCTCAGGTCAGGATCTCAGGGTGGTGAAATGGAGCCCTGGGTGAGGCTCTGTGTAGGGGGTGGAGCCTGCTTAAGATTCTCTCTCTCCCTCTCCCTCTGCCCTTACCTCCCCTAAAAAATAAAAAAAAAAAATAAAAGTATTAAAAAAATAATAAAGTACTTAATATGAATTATATTGAATTGGAATTGTTTGGTGGAAGTACAACTTAAAACTATCTTACGTACAGTGAGACAAAGCTTGCTGTAGTGCCGACACAGAATCTTGAATCAAAATCTTCAATTTCTCTTGGAAAGGGAAAAGGAAAATTTAAGATATTGAGTCAATGTTAGCGTTCAACTTGTATTTTTTAAATGTAAATTTGTTGTGAACAAATACTTTTATCCTCCGTCAGTTTTAAGCATATATTTCTCTTTCACTGTACTTAACATTTCTCAAATATGGACAGTGAATAGTAGGAGTCAAAATCTGTTAGTGTAGCAGGTGGGCTGGAATGTAACACTACACTGTACCTTTTGTCTGAGTATGAAGTGAACTTCTCATATGCTAACAGACCAGCTGTTTCTGAGTGAACTGTGGCTCTTACAGTTGTTTTCATCATTTTCATCACTGAATAGTGGCTTTTCATCTCAAGGTCCAATTTGAGGGGTGACTTTCATTTGATTAGTTATACATATATTTGCTAAAAGCTTTGATTTATCTTTCTGACAGCTCCAACAGATTGGGAATTGTGTTGGAGTACCGATTTTTTGTAATGTAATAAGGCGTATTGTGCTGTACCCTGGAAGGAAGGCACTATGCACAGCTCACATCAAGGAGTGGAGACTTAGGCTCGATCTCTTTGAGGGTAGAGTATCTACATAATTTACTTGGAATTTTTCTGCACAGGAGATTTGACTCTTCTCTCCCAATTATTTATGTAAGCAATCTGTATCAGTACGGATCTATGGATATTTATATATTTAGGGTATAATCCAATACTATTTATCTTTTTGCTCACATTGTTCCAGTTGTGGCCTTTGGGAGCACTTCTGTTGGGTACCATGTTCCTTTCACATACTTCCATTTTCATGTTTGGTTGTTTGAAGCATTTCCTTAGTTTTTGACACTGTAAGATACTGCAGGCTTATCTTGTATATTTTCAGCCCCAGTCCTAGAATCAGCCATTTCTCCAAAGAGCACTAGTTCCTTTTGTTAGAAAATGGTATTTGAAACCAAGATCTGGGCACAAGGATGCTGAGTGGTACTGATTTACATTTCTTGAAAATCTCTTTAGTGTCTAGTTTAATAGAAGACAGGTGGATTCTCATACCTAGTTTTGTATTCAATTTGTTGTATTATAATCTTGATTAAAGTATACCAAGAAACATCCAGAGTCACACAAATATGTACTTGGAAAAGAGAAGGGTATTTTGGTAGCTTCTTCAAACAACTTTGGATATTTTTTTCTGACACTGTAACAGAGCTCAGCAAATGGTATTTTCTTAATTGGTTAGTTGCAATGTGTAATCTGAAACCATGTCAACAAACTTTTCGTACTCTGTTACATTAAAGTATATTAGTTTGTATTTTGCACTTTGAATGAATTTTTTTAGCCATAACTTATTTTTTAACATCACACTTTATAACACTGGTCACTTGGGACATACTCATTCACTGGGTTATGCAGATTTTCCAAATGTTGATGCATTTATAATATTAAAAAAATCACATTCCATTAATATCACCAATGATCTCACTGGCTTTGAGCACTGGGAAGCTGTGAAACTCTCAGTGACATACTGATTTTCCCAAATTCCAATTTTTACACGAAAGCTTAAATTTTATCATAGGCAACAAATACTGTAAGTTGTTTTCCTTGAAATGACAAGCTCATTTCATTCTTCTTCAAGAGAATGTCTGGCAAATACCCAAGTCTGAATAACCACAGTTCGTCATTGTTCTTCCAAGTGATAACGGTGTTCCATGAAAAAGGCAATTAGTTCAGCTTAGAACTCAAACATTGCACAAGACTTTTCCTTGCATTGCATCTTAGTAGGCAGCACAATTACCTCAAGTGTACTTTCCATTTCATCTCACATAATATTAAAAAAGACATGTATTTAAGAGCTGAAACTAACAATAATGAAGGGAAGGGGAGATTCAGTCCCCCATAGCATCAGCATTCTTGTAGAAGTGGCTGTGGCCAGCACACGCACGGACAGCATTCCGGCCAGATTGTTCCTGCTGCCCAATTCAAGCTCAGGTGTCCAGTCTTCCCTCCAGTTCTTTCAGCAGCTTACTGTCATGCTTAGGTTAGCTAGAAACAGTTCGTTGCAACCAAGAACCTGACTGATACTGTGCTCAAGCTTTCAAAAGTGGAATTTAATTTTTTTTTTTTTACAAAAGTTACCTGAAAAGTGATTGACAGTCTTCAGTTGAAAATTATATACCTCTTTGTTAACGTTTCCGACAATGTGCGGTCGCTATCCAATACCTGTCTTTCTAGCCTTCCCTGCTGTCCAGCCAGGATACACTGCCTCCCCCACCTCAAACCTCTCCCCACATTTACCTCTGCGTGGAATGTATGTTACAGCTCATTTTATCCAAGTGCAAACTTGTACCCAGTTCTGTTGTCAGGGCCACCAAGAAGCTGGAAATAAGGTTTGCCTTTTCTGAGCCACTGAGCACACTTCATCTCTTAGGTGGCACTTAGTGCTCTCCACTTGGTAATACAGTTATTTGTATGTGTCGTGTTTCCACTAAGCACCCGGGTCGGTTAGGACTATGCCCTATCAATCTCTGTTCCACGGCACTTAACCTTGAACAAAACAAGCACTTACAGACATTGGATGAATGAATTTGTATACCAAATACACAAGCAACTTCAGGGGCCATTTCAATCTCTAGGGTTGTATAGCGCCTCCAGTATAGGGCTCCCAAGTTGCTGGGCCTCTTTTCTCCCTTAGTGCGTCAGCTGTCGTCTTTTATTTTTTGCAGCTGTCAACGCAGAGCCGCCTCTTGCCCTCATTCTGGAATTGCTGTTGCTCATCAGTTAGGAAACTAGAAAAACTTGAATTTTGTTTGTTTAAGACAAAAGACTATGTGAGCACTTGAGGGACTTTCCTATGAGGAAATCTTTCATATGTAGGCTTTGATCTTTATTTTGGATATTCTGAGACTTTCTGGGTTTTGACTGATTTTAGAGTAGTTGGGGCTCTCAGGAAAATGACTCTTGGGTAATATGGTGTTGTATTTCATCAGTATACAGTCAGTGCTCATTCAACAATTTAATGAGCTGTATATCAGACACTTTGGGAGGGAGAGAGAAAATGTAGTCCCTGCCCTCAAAAAGCTGTTTTCGTATAAATAGCATTTTGAGTTTGCACTAGGAATAGAAATAGGGCACTAATACCTTTTCTTATTCAAATAGAATCATGAAGTTCTAGGTCAGCTAATCCCCAGGAATTTTGAACTGGAAAACAAGGTGGCAGAGCAGGGAGAGTTGGAAGATAGGGAGAGATGGTAAGGGATCAGGCTCTAACCTGAGTTCCCCAGTCATGCTCACTTTTTAGTCCTTGATAGAGTCCCTTTTTCCTAGACCTGATCTGTCCAGTTTCTGAGCCCGTCCTGACAGAGCAGAAACAGATTATAAAATTAGTCAACGCTGATGGATCAAGTTCTGGGCTTGATACTGGGCACTTGTGTGCCCACCTAGTCCTGGCCGTTCTCTACTTCCACTTAGTCAAATGAGAACAATGGGCGAACATTCTAGGACTCCAGGACTTGGAGCCCTGTCAGAAATCCTAGACTGCTTGTCTGGGACCTCGCCTAGTTTTGTTCGCTCACACTTATTTTTGTCTGTATCATCTCTAAAAGTATTGGAAAAGTTCTTTTTGGTTATTTTTTTTCTGCTGGGGTCTTACCTAGATTAGGGATATTGAATATTAAGAATTCCTTAGACTGTTAAGACAGTTCCTGCAGGTGTCAACTTTGCAGGCCCTGCCTGGCATACAGGCAGCAAATCACTCCACACAGTGTTAGATAATATTTGAGTATAGCTGTGCTTTTCCTTACAAAGTCACTATATTATTGAAAAGCATGTGAGTAGGTCAATATATAAGTCAAATAGTTTAAAATGTGCTATTAATTGGTTTGTTCTCTAAGTAAAGCATTATTAGGAAAGTAAATCTATTGAGAAAACAGTCAGCTCTTGATTATTCATGTTAATATAATAAGCAGTGGTATAAGTGTATTTTCTTAATTATATTTAGTTTGGAAATTACTAAAAATCTGTTCCTGCAGATAACAAATATTGTAGTGTACACTTGCTATGAGTCAGACAGATACAAATTGGTAGATTACTTGCTGTATCTTCTCCAACTATATAGACTCAGATTGTCACATTTTGAAATCTTTTAAAGAAACCTGAAGCTTTTTCCTTGGCGTGAAGGCTTCAGACATCACCTCTTGGTAAAGCACTTATCTTTTCAGCTTGAGCTCTTTTGATCACTTTTACATTGGACCTTCGAGTTGGCTACAGTTGCTTGGGAGTTTTGAATAACCATGATGTTTCATGATTTTCTTCCATCAGATCTGAGAGTAACACATTTTATATCTCCCAAACTAACTGATTTTTTTTAATACCCCTTCTAGATCCATAAAGATTTTGAGATAACCATGTTATTTAGGTTTTTCTGAAATTATGTTTTAAACCTTATGTTTGTGTTTATCTTAATCAAGTTAAGATAAAAGGGGAATTCATTGGCTCATGAAATAGGAAATCCTAGGGTGATAGCACCTATAGTCATGGCTGGATCCCAGCGTCTTGCTGTCATCAGGACATTGTTTTTGGGGTATTGCTTTCTTTTGTATCAGCTTCCTTCTCAGGCAAAAATGGGCAACACCAGTGCTAGACTTAATCTACCTTGTAACTTGCAAACTGGGTGAAGAGAATCCCAGGGCAGACTCTAATCTCTGAAATAATGACAAGAGTCATCTCCCTGAACTATTTGTCCACTCCTGGAACTCAGAGGTTTAGGGCAGTCTGATCTTCAC
This sequence comes from Nasua narica, assembly GCA_028533885.1. Taxonomy (NCBI): domain Eukaryota; kingdom Metazoa; phylum Chordata; class Mammalia; order Carnivora; family Procyonidae; genus Nasua; species Nasua narica. The sequence continues at coordinate 50,337,522 of CM052813.1, read as the reverse complement.
CACAAGCACTACGAATGGGTGAAAAGTGATTTCTCCCAAAGACCTAGTAGGTTGACACCCCCCCCCCAAAAGTGTCCCTTGGAGACAATATTTAAAGTATTTGAAGGTTGATTTGTGAGGAAATATTAACAAGTTTCATATTACTACAGTTATTTGTTGCTGTGTAACAACTCACCTGCAAACTCAATGGCTTGAAACAATAAAAATCATTTTATTACTACCTCAAACAGTTCTAAGGGTTGACTGGGCTCAGCTAGATGACTATGTCTTAGGGTCTGTCATGGGGTTGAAGTCGCCTTGAAGGCATACTCATGTCTGGGAGTGAGTGCCAATTGTCACCTAGACTTCCTCGTGGCATGGCGGCTAGGTTCCAAGAGCAAGCCAGAAAGAGCAGACAAAAGCTCTGTTGCCTTTTATGATCTGGCTCCCAAGTCAGTGGGAATGGAAGAAAAACAGTGTAATTTCTGCCATAGTCATAGGTTTGCCTGGCTTCAAGGGGAATGAACACAGATCCCACTTCTTGAGAGGAGTGTGAGTGTCACATTGTAAGAAAGCGTGCAGGATGGGCGATCTTAATGTGGCCAGTCATCTTGGAAAATACAATCTGCTTTACACATTGCCTTATTTCAAATGACTAGTTTTTATAAAGAACACAAACTATCAAGTAGGTGTGGGTTGTCCTTGTACTGACCAGATTACTTTGCTGCCTAGTATCTCGTGTAGTATCACAGGCTCTCCTTTTCTAATAGTACTCTGATTTCCTGTTTGTGAATTATCTTAGCCCACTTTATGCATAATCGTGTTACGTAGATAAATCAGCAACTAGCCTGTCACTAGAGAAGTAAAAAACAGGAACAAAAACCCTTTCTTCTTTGCTTCCCTAGCATAGTCGTGGGGCTGGGGGTGGGTGGGTCCTGAAGCCCAGCATATAAGAGCTCGCCTAGAACTTCCAGTAGATTATTTCTTTATTAAATAGACTTCCAGCCAGTCCTCTTGTCTTGGCATCACCTTCAGTCTCCTTCCCTTGGCACCTCTGCAGCCAGTTCCTGAGCCTTTGGGTAGGTAGGGGGCTTCTGTGGAAGTCAGGTGGTTTTCTCCACTGCCAGGTTTGCATTTAGCTCTTTGGGCATGCTGAGTCAGTTAGCACTCATTCATTTACCTGCTCACCCCCTACCAAAATGCTACTGATACTTCTCTCCCATTCTTTTTCTTGTGGGATTGTATCTTTAAAACAACAGCAAATCCAAAAACTTCAGTCTCCTTTTAATGGAAAATGCATGTGTGCAGTCTACCATCATCTGTACCTGGAAATCTTACCCGCTAATACTGATCTGCCCCTCTCACTCTTAAGGTTGCTAAGAGACTGGAATTTTATGGAGCTTATTCACTGTCCTTAGGCAATACAAAATCGTAATTCACTTCTATGGGATAGCTATTTCACCACTTACACTTTTCTGACATGGGTCCCTAAGTGTTAAAAGTGGGTCCTATGAAGAGTGAAGGGGAGCCTGTAAACAGCCAGTAGCTTATCGCACGTGTGTACATGCTTCCAGGGTTGTTAGCTGAATTGGCATTTGCTCCTTCTTTGGCAGGTTTTTAGCCTGTGTGCCCATCATGAGAAATATCAAAAGCTTTAAAAGGTCCAAGCTTGGCCGTCCATGTCTCTCTTCATCGCACCCTCTGTGCTCTGAGTTTGACTTCAGCTTTTCTAAGTCTTTTTTTTTTTTTTAAAGATTTTATTTATTCATTTAACAGAGAGAGAATACAAGCAGGCAGAGAGGCAGGCAGAGGCAGAGAGAGGAGCAGGCTCCCTGCCAAGCAAGGAGCCCGATGCGGGACTCGATCCCAGGACGCTGGGATCATGACCTGAGCCAAAGGCAGCTGCTCAACCAACTGAGCCACCGAGGCGTCCCAGCTTTTCTAAGTCTTAACGCTTTGTTTGTTTGTTTTTTTCTGTAGGATCATGGATTTTCCTGGACACTTTGAACAGATCTTCCAGCAGCTGAACTACCAGAGACTTCACGGGCAGCTCTGTGATTGTGTCATTGTTGTGGGGAACAGACATTTTAAAGCCCACCGCTCAGTACTGGCGGCATGCAGCACGCATTTCCGAGCCCTCTTCTCAGTGGCAGAGGGAGATCAGACCATGAACATGATCCAGCTGGATAGCGAGGTAGTGACAGCGGAGGCCTTTGCCGCACTGATTGACATGATGTACACCTCCACGCTCATGCTGGGGGAGAGCAATGTTATGGATGTCTTATTGGCAGCCTCTCACCTGCATTTGAACTCTGTTGTTAAGGCATGTAAACATTACTTAACGACAAGGACGCTGCCCATGTCTCCCCCCAGTGAGCGCGTCCAGGAACAGAGTGCCCGCATGCAGCGCTCCTTTATGCTGCAGCAGCTGGGGCTAAGCATCGTGAGCTCAGCCCTCAATTCCAGCCAGGGCGGCGAGGAGCAGCCGGCCCCCATGAGCTCCTCGCTGCGCAGTAACCTGGACCAGCGGACGCCCTTCCCTATGAGACGCCTTCATAAGCGCAAGCAGTCCGCAGAGGAGCGGGCCAGACAACGCCTCCGGCCTGCCATGGACGAGTCTGCCATTGCCGATGTCACGCCAGAGAACGGGCCGTCAGGGGTTCATTCTCGGGAGGAGTTCTTTTCACCCGATTCCCTGAAAATCGTGGACAACCCCAAGGCTGACGGAATGGCCGACAACCAGGAAGACAGTGCCATCATGTTTGACCAGTCTTTTGGTGCTCAAGAAGACGCCCAGGTGCCCAGCCAGTCAGACAATACTGCCAGCAACATGGCCCAGTTGTCCATGGCCTCTCGCGCAACTCAGGTTGAGACTAGTTTTGAGCAGGAAGCTGCTGCCGAGAAAAGTGGTTTTCAGTGTGAAAATCCCGAGGTTGGCCTCGGAGAGAAGGACCACATGAGAGTGGTGGTTAAGTCTGAGCCCCTGAGCTCTCCTGAGCCCCAGGATGAAGTGAGCGATGTGACCTCCCAAGCAGAAGGCAGCGAATCCGTGGAAGTGGAAGGGGTTGTGGTCAGTGCCGAGAAGATAGACCTCAGCCCTGAAAGTAGCGATCGGAGTTTTTCAGATCCCCAGTCTAGCACGGACAGGGTAGGTGACATCCATATTTTGGAAGTCACAAATAACCTAGAGCACAAATCCACGTTCAGCATTTCAAATTTTCTTAACAAGAGCAGAGGGAGTAACTTTAGTGCAAGTCAGAACAATGATGATAATATCCCAAACACTACTAGTGACTGTCGGCTGGAGGGGGAGGCCCCGTATCTGTTGAGTCCAGAGGCTGGGCCTGCAGGCGGGCCCTCGTCGGCCCCTGGCTCTCACGTGGAGAACCCGTTCAGTGAGCCTGCAGACTCCCATTTCGTCAGGCCAATGCAAGAAGTGATGGGCCTGCCCTGCGTGCAGACCTCTGGCTACCAAGGAGGAGAACAGTTTGGGATGGACTTTTCTAGGTCTGGTTTGGGCCTCCACTCCTTCTCCAGGGTCATGATGGGCTCCCCGAGAGGAGGAGCCAATAACTTTCCATACTACCGACGCATAGCTCCCAAAATGCCAGTTGTAACGTCTGTCAGGAGCTCACAGATCCCAGAAAACTCAGCCAGTTCTCAGCTAATGATGAATGCGGCCACATCCTCATTTGAAAATGGCCATCCTTCGCAGCCCGGCCCTCCGCAGTTGACCAGGGCGTCCGCCGATGTCCTGTCAAAGTGCAAGAAGGCCTTGTCAGAGCACAACGTCTTGGTTGTAGAGGGGGCTCGCAAGTACGCCTGCAAAATCTGCTGCAAGACTTTTCTGACCCTGACGGATTGCAAGAAGCACATCCGAGTTCACACAGGGGAAAAGCCCTACGCCTGCCTCAAGTGTGGCAAGAGGTTCAGTCAGTCCAGTCACCTGTATAAACACTCAAAGACCACGTGCCTACGCTGGCAGAGCAGCAACCTCCCCAGCACTTTGCTCTAACCCCGACCCCTTAGGTCGGGCCGGTGCCCGTTGTTGGACCGAAGTAGATGGCTCTTCTGGTTGGTGGTGAATGCCGTCGGGCTTGAGGCTTCCGGCCCCCCTGATGGCTCGTGCAAATTCCTGTAACTAGTAAGTGAAGAATTCACATCGGAGCACTCGTGCCCCTGCTGCTTCTCGGAGTGAGATGCACGCTTTTGGAGAGGGATGCGATCCCTGAAACCAAGTTCTTCCTTAGGGTTGAGTAAAGCAGTCAAAGTAGTTTGTAATTGATGGCGTTAAAAGTGGCACATTTAAAAAATTAAAAATGGAAGTGCAAAAAAAATTTTTAGCAATTTTTGTAAAACTGTGAAGCATTTAAGTAACTTTCCTATATCCTCCGAAGGGAATATTATATACCTGTACAGCGAAGCAGAACGCACTTACGTGTAATCAGTGGCGAGCTTGTGCCTGTCCGAAAGGAGGGCCCTTGAGGACACGCCTGTCCGCCACAAATGCTTTAAAGTGTATCATGAGCTAGTTCTAAGTCTCAGAAAGTACTGTATTTTTAATTCTTGTCTCCACTGCAGTCACAGTCACTGCACTTTGATGGTGCTGACACTGGGTCCAGAGTGAGCATTCTCTGGACTGTTAGGTGTACATACTTTTGAAAACATCACTGCTGGCTAGACGTTTTAACAGTTTTTCCTGGTTTTAAAAACACAGTTGTAAATGGTGTATGGACCATAGGGAGTGGCAAGTAAGGTGTTGTTTCTGTACGTGCTGTTTTAGCGGTATTTTACCCAACTTGTATTACCTATGTTACAGTTCCATGTTTGGAAGTCAGAGAAGAGCTAGTGTTTGTCTTTGTTCTGATGACGTGGAGTCCTGTTTTGTGGGATCTTTCATGGTGCATTCACCCTTTGCTGCGTCCAGGCTTTGTGGGCCTGTCTAGCCGGACACATCTCACCTGCGACAGGCCCGCTCTTTGCTTTGCTTCTCCACACTCCCTGCCCTGCGTGGCATTCTTGTCCAGGCCTGCATTACTGTTCTCGTTGCAAACTAACCAAAAATGATGCTGATCCCTCTCCACTGTGGGTTTATCACTTTTATATACTGTAGTTTTAAAGGCTAGACCCTGAGCTTTTATCGTCGTTGCCCCAGCCCAAGACCAAATGTTTCTAATTGTTTAAAATCCCAACGTAGTAGCAGTGTTCCCAGATAAATATTTTCCAGACTTTGTAAGAGAGTCAGGCAGCCCAGAGCATGGAAGTCAGCCAGTAGCACCCAAGACTGTTGGAGGGCACAGTCAGGCCACTGCCTGGGGCCTCTGTGGGTCCCCTGCCTTGCTTCTCCAGCGCCCCCCTGCACCGTCAGGGCTGTCGGCGGCACCTGTGCGAGGCCTCGCCCGGGCTCGTGTGCATCCAGGGGTCTCTGGAGAGCTCACGGAGTCAGTTTAATTCATGCACGAACATGAGTTCATGTTTTATACAGCTCTTTCAGAGACACAAGACCATTGTGCATAATCAAAAGAAGTCCTTTGGTTCTTCCTTAGAACCGTTTAGAAAGCAAGTATGTGTAGCCTAAAACAATCAACATGTGTTTTCTCCCCTTAATCTAGTGTGTGCAGTTACACATCTGTCTGTGGATAAACTCCCATTGTTCATAGTCAGGCTTAGCATCTCCTATGAACTGATTGCCAGGGAGAAAGCCAAAAAGGAAACTTCTGTGATTCCTCTCCTTTCCAGCAGACGTGGGAAAGAGACCATTGGAGTATATGGGATCACATGTGAAATGCAGTTGTGCGTGTGGCTGTTGTTAGAGTCGTGTTCTGACTGGATGTGGTGGGGGGGAGGGTTCCTCATCTGCCCCTCTACTAGATGTGAGGGACCAGCGTCTTGTGGGGAGATTAACCTTGGGAGGCAGGTGGGTCAAGGTGGAGCACAAGAGAGGCCCTGCCTGGGCCCGGGGAGAGGAGCCAGCGGCTGCGGGAAGAGCAGGCGTAGCTCTCCTTCCTTCCTTTCCATCTTGGCGGGGAAGGGCCAGGAGGCTGCGCCTCACCTCAGTTCAGCCTTAGTGGACTTGGCTTTAGGGCCTGTCTCCGATACAGCGCCTGGAGCCCCGCCTCTCCACTGCTAGATGGAATCTGGAATCTCATCTACCTCTTAGTCGATTGGTTTCTACATGTGAGAAGCGAGCTTTTGGGCCAGTGTCCTCATACGTGCTATAGAACTTAGAAATAATTCAGAGGTTCCCTGCAAAACCAGTCTCAGGGTTCCTGTGATCTGTAGTTTCTACCTGAATTAGAACTGGTTTGGGGTACCTGAGTTTTGATTGGCTAGCCTTAATTATAGCCTGGCATAATCATTTCTGGTGATTAGATCTAAAGGTTCTATCAGGGCACCCATGTCAATGGTGCTATGCTGGTCAAAATTTGAGATTTTGAAATAAAAAATTTGTCACATTCATGCCTCTAACTAAATATGTGTTCTTTTTTCTTCGCTTAGGTTATTAAGGTTGAAAGAAAAAAGGAAGTAGTATGGCTTTCTCTCCTGACCCTGCTTTGGCCAGTACTTTTTAAAAAAAAAAAAACCAACTCTCAAAGATACTCTTAATGCTGTCCATCACAATTATTGTCACTGCCCTCAATTCAGTCCCTCTGCTCTCCTCGCACTCTTTCTGTCTGAGCTGAACCGTGGGTGTTCTCAGCACACCCATGCCTCCCCTTAGACGGCCTGCTTCATCCTGTGCTTTCTCCTGCGCCCTTACCTGCCTGCCAGGGTGAAGGCTCCATCTGCCGGCGGGGCTTGGCCGTGGGGAAGAGCCGGAACCTGAGTCCCTCGGCAGGAGTGGGGCTCTGGCCATGCAGGAGGCCTGGCCTCGGGAGGAGTAAGCAGTTAGCCAGGTGGTGATCAGAGCCAGGCATCCACCTGGGGGGCGGGGGCGGAGGGGTGGACAAAGGGAGCAAAGTGTGAAGGTGCTGAAACGGATTTTAAATAAAAATTCAACTCCTCTACCTCCAATTATTTTTGACCAAAACAATCAGAGTACTGTGACCTTACCTGGTTCTCTTTGCCACGTATATTAATTTGATGGTCTAGGTAGCAAGTGCTGTGGTCACCACTGGGCGTGGTTGTCCCAGCCGGGTGAGGGACAAGTGAAGGAGAGGAGGAGTAACCAGGTTCTAATGGTTCGCATGCTGAGAGGGGAGGGTTGGGGACGGAGCAGAACCCACAGGTCACCAGAAGCCCTTGTTAGCTTCTCCCAGTTACAGGCCCACACCGGCTCTCAGAGAATTATTTAATAGATCACATGCTTCCGGCTCAGGTCTCCAACCACAAGAGCGGCAAGCCCGCGAATCAGCACCAGCCCTCCTGCAGGATCAGGGCAGATCAGACGGGTTTCCCTTGGCTCCCGTCCTGTGGGTCCGAATCAAGCCTGCGCTGACAGACAGATGCCGGGGCACAGGGGGCCTCCCGACCCTCAGCGGCTCCTGTGGCTACAGCTTGAGCTCACTGGGCATCGGCTCCCCTCGCAGGCCAGCCAGCAAGTTGTCAGCTGCCAACAAGGACATGGTGTTTCGGGTTCCATAGGTGGCGCTGCCAATGTGGGGCAGGATCACTGGAAAGGGGAGAAACAGAGGGAGGTAAGAGTGCTTCCGGAGCCTTAAAGTGGGCCCTGGTTTCCTGACCAGGGGTTGCCAGTGAGCAGAAAGAGAACCTGCCTTAGTATTCTTTGATTTGCCTGCCGTCTTTACGCGCTCCACTCCTGTGGGGCCGAGGGTCAGGGGAACGGTATTGGGACTCGGGGCTACTGAAACCGAGATGCAAGTGAGGTCACTTGTCCCCAAAGAACATCTTTTGAAAGCAGCATCCAGGGCACTGAGGCGAAGTGCCAGGCCTGCGCGGATGCGACGGTTTTCCCAGCTGTGGGCCACAGCCCCGATGTGACCGCCAACGGTCCTCCTTTCAGCCTGGTGTGGGCAGTGGGGACAGTGGTGTTTCCGAGGGCTACAATAATGGGGGCACTCCCTGTGGGGAGGGCAGCTGAGGACGTACTCTGTGGGGTTCCATCCCAGAATGTACACAAAGGACAGGGACTGGCTTGGCCCCTACAGGTATGTATGAGTCTGGAGACAGAAAGCATACCAGCTCCCTGGACAGACAGAACTTAATATAAAGAGCTGTTAACCAGGGACAGAGAAGCTGGGAGGCTAAGAAGCATCCAAGTGCAGTCCTTGGCCCCGAAGCATCGGTGCTCAGGTCGCCTCTCCCCATCGTCGCAGTGTGCCGGTGTCACTAACAGCCTCAACAGCTCCGGTCCCCGCTGTGTCCCGTGCTCAGTACCATTCACGGTAGCTCTGCACCCCCACCTCCAGACCGCCTCTAACTCCCTCGGGCCCAGGTGACTCTATCGGGAAATCGCAGTTCTCACCACAGTTCTTCAGGGTCAGGAGAGGGTGGTCTGTGGGCAGCGGTTCCGGGGTCGTCACATCCAGCCCAGCAGCCGCAATCTGCCTGCTAGCCAAGGCCTCGTACAGGTCTTCCTGGTTCACCACATCTCCCCTGGGAAGGACAGTGGTGCATGGATGCCCCCGAGCTCCCTCCCCCAAGGCCGCCTCTGTGGCGGAACAACCCACAGAATGGATTTCCCCACAGAACCAGGCACACTTGGCACCAACTCTTAAAGCAGAAGGTCTGATTAGCTACTTCTTTACAGTAAGTGTGTACAGAAACACTGAGAAGCCCAGGCCCACCACTCTCTAGCCATGTGACCTTGGGCCACGGTGTGACCTGCCTCTGTAAGACGGGGAGAATACACCCCACTCCCCAGCGTGCTGGGGGGTGAGAGCTTACTGAGCCTCTAGTGCCGGGACAGGGCCCACGATCTGTATCTGTGGGGGCCCCGTCCAGCTGTGTCTGCCCGAGAACGTGCGAGAACCCTGACATCACGCTATCCGACACAGGCCGAACCCAAGGATTTGCACACGGAGGCTGAGACACACTTGGCCGTCAGCACGAGCCCTGCGCTCCCCCACGTTTCACTCCCCCTCCAGGTCACCTCGTTTGTGGCTAACCAATAATTACAGGGGCCTCTGGAGTGGAGAGACCTGAGGGTGACCTCATGAAATCCCTTCTTTTGCCTTTATTTGCCTCCAGACTGATTTAAGCGGTTGAGAGGGCACCAACCAGGCAGGGACTGGAGTGGCAGAGAGGGAAGGTCTGCCTCCATAACATGCCCAGTGGCCTGAAGGCACCCTGGGGACATTGTGATAAACTGAGGTAAGTTGGGTTTGGATCTATCTTTCCAGAAGCACCAAGGTTCAAGCTATCGCTGACTCAGACAGAGACCCAAGCTCAGGGTTATGGGCGGTTGGCCTCCGAAGGGCTGCTAAGATCGTGACACCCAACTCTGCAGTAGAGAACACGGGCTGCCCAAGGTTAGCTGGCAACTCGCTGCTATCACACCTCCACTCCCCAAACTACGTGTGCCACATGTGCAGCTGTAAGCACACTGGCTCGGGCTACTGCCGGGAACCGGCCAGGCCAGGCCTGCTCTGACGGTTCCTCCTCCCAGTCTGGGCACTCGCTCGTGGCCTTTACCAGACTTCTAAGCTGGGGCTGGCTGGTGGGTCGGTTTAGGGAGCAGGAGGCCCGGCCCAAGGTCTCACAGACAGCCCACGGGGATCATGGCAGCAGGGACAGCCCCTCTGGGCTTTCGCGGTACCCCAGGGAGTTTGGGTGGCCCCCGCGTACCTGCTGATGTTGACAAACACGGCCGTGTTCTTCATCTGCTGGAAGAAGTCCTTGTTGCAGAGCCCCTTGGTTGCAGGGGTTAAGGAGCAGGTCACGATGATGAAATCAGACTCAGCGGCCAGCCTGGGGGTGGACACTGGGGAAGGGCAGGGCTCCATGAGACGCCGAGTCCCAGGATGGAGACAGCAAAAGGATGGGAGACCAGACCCTTGCCTCCCCCTGCCAAACTGGAAACGCCCAAGACGCTTCCTGAAGTCCTCGCATCCCCCCAAACACCTCTGATAACTATACAAAGTGGACAGCCACTGGTGGACTCCTGGTGAGCCACGTCATTCATTCAGCCCCCTGGTCTCACAGATGGGGAAACAAAGGCCAGAGAGGGGCAGGAGGGCCCAAATAGGCCAAGGGGGCGGGGAATGGCTAAAATACAGCTGCCCTCTGCTCAAGACACTGTGCCCCCAGCCAGGGGACTGGATTCACGGGACACGAGGCTGGGGGACGGTGCTCACCAGTTTATTAGGGAAACTGGGTGTCAAAGTTCCCAGCAATTCCCTACATCTGTCACCATCCCCGCTGCTCTGCCTAGGCAGGGACAGCGGTGACAAGGAACTCCGAGAGACAGGGATGGCGGTGACAAGGAACTCCAAGATGCCCTGGAGAGCTCTTGGGCATGGAAAGAACTCCCCATGTGGCCTGGGTGCGTCCCTGTGCTCTCTGACCAGCCCCCACATCCAGGGCCAGGTGGGTTAGTCAGTACCTGAGGGACGCCACAGGCCCCAGCCGCACTGCCCGAGATGCTGGCGCTACAGAGAGACCCCTCTAACTGGGCACAGACGGGACTCCTGCGGAAATCAAGGTCTTACTTACCAAACTCTGCCTGGAATTCTGCAGCTTCCTGAGGCCTGGGCTGGCGCCCCGTGTACAGAAATCTCTGGACACCGAATGGCTTCAGACGCCGAGCAATGGCCTGGCCTGGAGGCAAAGAGAGTCCTGGCTTGTCCCCATCCCCTCAGAGGGCAAGAGCAGCATCCAGCAGCTCCAGGGACAGGGAGTCCCTGGGCTGGGGGACGGGGGATCCTTTCATCAGCATACTTCCGACTTTAACTGGTCCTGCCCCAGAGTAGCCAGCCCCCCACAGGCCCATGCTGCCCTAGGGGGCGCCACGTGACAGCCCTTCAGAGATCTGGAGATAGAACCAAGAGCTCCTCTGTGACGACGACTGGCCCTGGGCACCTTGAGGGCTGTTTGCTAAACTGTCCTTGAGAACGGGGCCTGGCATCCCAGGAGCGGTCTGACCAAGCAGTCCCCTCCCTCCTGCTGGACCCTCTGCTTTTATTAATGCAGCCCAAGACCTCTTAGAACTTTCCAGGGGCCCCGGGAGAAAACTAGCTCTGGCCCGTCTGCAGAATCACAGGGAAGCTCTGCTCCCGGACCCTCTGGTTCCTGAGTTAAAGCTTTATGAGTCAAATGCCTTCTGGCAGGCCTGGGGGTAGCATGAGCTGTCCCACAGGAAGCCCTCCTGGAGGCTCCAACCCAGCCATCGCCGCTTTCCTCTGTCCTGTATGGAGCTGTGACCATAAAGAATCCCGACTCTTGGGGCCCCTGGGTGGCTCAGTGGTTAAGGCCTCTGCCTTTGGCTCAGGCCATGATCTCGGGGTCCTGGGATCAAGCCCCACATCGGGCTCTCAGTTCAGCAGGGAGCCTGCTTCCCCCTCTCTCTCTGCCTACCCCTCTGCCTACCTGTGATATCTCTCTCTGTGTCAAATAAATAAAATCTTTAAAAAAAAAAAAAAAAAAAAGAAAAAAAGAATCCTGACTCTTCAAGTTCCTAAGGAACTCCTGTTTTCATTTCTTTTTTGTTTTTGCCTGTGTTTTAGGAAGTGGGTTCTGTTCATTAGATGTCCCTCCTGCATGCAAAAGGCACTGGGAATAGCCAGGGGTGGCCACTCTTTCCAAAGGATGGTCAACACCTAGATCCCGGGCACCAGAGACGCAGACGACACCAAGGTTGCTGGGTGGGGCGGGCCAATGGGAAGGTGGGGGCCTCACCGATGCGCCCCAGGCCGATGATGCCCACGGTGCTCCGTGTGAGTCCATAGCCACACATCCACAGGGGTTTCCAAGAGGTCCAGCCACCGCTGTGGGGAGGGGAGGGGTGGGTTAGAGCCCCGGCCTTGGGCAAAGATGAGGGCTTCCTGTGAACGCACGGACCCAGGACCCCCAGGCAGGGGCTGTGGCCCAAGGGGTCGAAGACCCTGCTCTCCAGCCCATGGCACGAGTTACACCACAGCCAATGAGCGCTGTGGTTGAGCAGCTGGGATGACTCGTCCTTTAAAGCCACTGGACGGCACAGACTCTGAGGGCTGGGAGAGGCCCTACAAGTTCTCATGCCATTTCACAGATAGGGAAACCAAGACCAGAAAGGGTGCCCTGCCGGAGGTCACATCCGGCCAGGGCAGAGGTGGGAGCAGCAGGCTGCCGACTCGGGATCCGGGCTTCCAACACCAGTATTCCCAGTGCCCCAGGGAAGCAACACAAAGTAAAGCCACAGGCCCACCCCACGGCCCTGGGTGGACAGGGGCACGGGGCCTGCCTTGAGCCACCTCTGAGAAGGGTGCAGACTCCCCGGGCAGGAGGGTGAGCAGGACGTGTGGCCCTCAGTGTCTGCCTCAGCCCAGCCCCAACCCGGGGCCCCAGCTCCTGGCCCACAACCCCCGAGGGCCTGCACTGGCCCATCTGCCCGCCTCCCAGCAGCTGTAGTGCCTTCCCCAACCCTGGACACACAGACCCAAGCCCCTGATCTGAAACCCTCAGGTCAGGCGCTTCAATATTCCGATTTCAAAAAGGTTGCCTGGAGCATATTCTCTATTCTATTTCTTTTCTTTTCTTTCTTTCTTTTTTTTTTAAGATTTTATTTATTTATTTGACAGAGAGAGAGAGAGAGAGAGAGAGAGATGACAAGTAGGCAGAGAGGCAGGCAGAGAGAGAGGGGGAAGCAGGCTCCTTGCTGAGCAGAGAGCCCGATGTGGGGCTTGATCCCAGGACTCTGAGATGATGACCTGAGCAGAGGCTTTAACCCACTGAGCCACCCAGGCTCCCCTCTCTATTCTATTTAACACCTTCGGCAGCGTCTAGGGTATTGCCTGTAATCAAACACATTCTTGTATCTGCAGCAAAGCACAAACATTTACGCAGAGGAAGAAAAATAAAGACCATTGATGGCCTCCTGTCATTTCCAGCCAGGTGTTGCTACCAAAGGATTTATGAAACCACGGAAGGTGGTTCCGAGCTGCTGGGACCGCTGCATCACGAGCAACAATGCTCACCAGCTACTTCTCGTGGGAAGCCTCCGCTCCGTGCTCCCGCCCCTACTTCCTCCTCAGCCGGGCACGACTGATCTGTACCTCCCTATCCTTCTCCCTCACGATTTCCCCTCAAAGCCACCATTCACCCACACCTCTCTTCAGCTCGGCCCTGTCCCTCGGTAGTCTGGCTGAGTCTGTGCCTGCTCACTGGATGGGGCACCCCTGGGGACAGGGATCACATCCAGGCCAGGGGGGTACCGGGGGGCTCAGGCACCCAGCTGCCGAGCAGAGCCAACTTTCCTGTCAGGGGTTCACTCACTTCTTCACCTCCTCGATGGCTTCTGGCAAGCGGCGACAGGTGGTGAGCAGCAGGGACATGGCGAGTTCCGCGGTGGTATCTGTCAGGACATCTGGGGTGTAGCCCACACGGATACCGCTACAAAGCAAATATCTGGTGGCAACACAGGCCTCAGGCACCTTCACCAATTTCTACCTCCGGGACCTCTCCACGCTGCTGCTCTGCTCCCTCTTTTCACTGCCCACCAGGAAGCTCCGAGCGCCCTCCTTCCTGGTTTGCTTATCTCCCGCCTGGCGCAGGACGCGAAGATGAAAGATCAGGGCCCCAAGTCTGGGGCAAATTACTACTTGACCTTTCTGAATCTCCTCACCTAATGGGGCAAATGATAATAATAATAGGAGCCTTTCCTACTTCAAGGGGTTGTGGTCAAGCAACCACCAGGCTGAACAGGAAAGGGGGCCACCTGGCGGATGTAGTTACCCACAGTGTCCCACCGTTCAGGGCCTGTTGTAACTGCCCGGTGCTCCCACCCGACAGAGCGAATGGTCAGGCCCCTCGCAGTCTCGCCCAAGGGTGGAGGGGGTATGAGCAAATAAATACTCCGGGCCCTTTCCCGCTCTGGGGGCGGCCCTCTCCCCAGGCCCCTTCCAGAGCGCACGCTGTTTTTACCGCTTCTTGATTTCCTCCAAAGCCAAGTGGTCAACGCCCACGGACATGGTGCTGATGACTTTGAGATTGGCTCCTGTTGTGCAAAAAAAGCATTGTTTGTACCTCCCCTCGTGGGATTCCAGCCCATACCACTGAGGATATCATGGGGCCGTCTGCTTATTCTTATTTTTTGAAAACAAGAGGAAAGGCTGACATCTCCGTTCCTCAGCTAGAATCCCGAACAACCCGACCTGACAGACTCGACAATCCGACTTGACTCCTCTGTGGACAGACTCTGTGGCTCGGGGAGGTGAAGTGGCTGGCCTCAGTCACAGGCTGCCGAGTGGCAGAGCTGGGGTTCGCCTTGGGGCCCCACACACTCAGGCCTCCACTCTCACCCACGGGACTGTTTCCTCAGTGAAGCCTCCAGCCTACTTTGACCGCCCCTGGGGCCCTGCTGTGGACACACTGAGGTGCCCACTGAGAACCAGCTGGGTGTGACCCTCTCACACGCTCTCCACGGGGCAGGGCACCAGAAAGCTCCAGGGCCGAGGCTGGGGCATGGATTGGCTCGGCACTGACTCATGCAGGCCCTTCCCATCCAGCACCCTCTAAGTCTGAACCTTTCCTCCAAACAGCTTTCTAGGGTGACATCTGCCTTGGCCCTGGGCTGGGCCCCGTGGCTGGGCCTAACACATTCTGGGTGCCTGCTGGTGGCTGGCCCTGAGCTGGGCCCTCCTCCATGATACAAATGAGCCCAGAAGGGAAAAGGCCCTTTTCGAGGTCATAAAGCAAGGCCGGGGCAGGGCTGGATAAGGGCCTAGGGACTCAGGCGCTCCCTCCACACCACGGTCTTTGCCCTCCCCGCTCCCTCCAGGGATTCGTGGCCAGAAGGGGAGCAGCACACACTTGCTCCCTCAGGCCTAGCGTAGCAGTGAATGCCTTCGGAACTCAGAGATGTCACCGCAGACCTGTGTGGGGAGCCAGCCACAGGAGACCGGTGTGTCCTACGGACCCAAGACCCCCTCGGAACCCTCCCAGCCCTGCTGGCGCACACACCTGCAGCATCCAGAAGCCTCTTGTCCACTTGATCAGAGAGGAGGCAAAGTAGGCCGTGGGCCCCTGCCACACCTCGCTCCAGCTCCTTGGCGGGGATTGGCTCATCTGAATCCCAGTGCTCCACCTCACAGCTGAAGACCCAAGAAAGACCACTCAGAAGCAGGGCAGCACCAAAGATGCCCCCAGACTCCCATAGGCCCCCTGGGACTGCACCTCCCTCTCAGAGTGAGAACCACTGCCTTCTGCTAGCCCCAGCCTCAGGACACCTGGGTCAGGGTCAGGCACGGGCGGCCTCAGATCTGTCCTGAGACGGTGGCTGTAAAGGGCTGTCGCAGAGGGGAGGTCACAAAGGCCTGACAAGAGCCTAAACTAAAAGGAGAACGTCATGGGGACAGCTCTCAGGTCAAAGCAAGGAAGAACTTGATCTCCCTCGCAGGGGGCCTCAAGGCCAGGGGGGAGCCCCAGTGGGCCATTCCTGCACCAGCTGAGGCTTGAATGTCCTGGCCTGGGAGTCCATGCAAGGGGAACGTTTCCGATTTGCACTGTGCCAGGAAGGCCAAGATCAAAGCAATGCAACGTGGAGGAGTTTGAGGGCACACTTCTGCCATAGCTCGTGAGCAGTGGAGGTGTTCCCAGTGGTGCTGCCCAGTCTCCCAGTCCTTGCCATGTAATTCAGTGCCCCCATCACCTGTGGCAAAACACAGGATGGCGGCCGGCACCTCCCAGAGCCACCTGATGCAGCACCTGGCAGACCAAGCACCTGGCACAGGCTTCCCTGCAGCCTCCTTCCCAAGGGCGCGGCACTCAACGCTACAGCCCTGGGAGCCGCCATAACCACGGTGTTGCTTCTGCCCTCCCCCTCCCTCCTCAGTGCCTGCAACCTGGCAGGCCCTCAGCAAAGGTTTTGTCGTATTGAACAAAACAAACAAATCTCATCTTCGCATGGCCCTGGTTTCTGAGCCCTTCCCGCTGCCGGACATTGGCAGTGCGGACCCGGATGACACAGGGCTCCCGCTGTGGTCAGACAGAGCTGAGTTCAAATCCCAGCTCGGCCACACCGCAGCTGTGACTCTGGGCAAGGCACTTAACCTCTCCCAGTTTGCTCATCTGGGAAATGAGAATTATAGGACCAACTTCAAGAGTGTTGTGAGGATTAAGCGTTTATGTCTCCCAGGCACCTGAAAAACTAGCATGCAGTCTTCAATTTAAGGGTCACAAGAGGCCCCTGCCAACTGTCCAAAGGGACCAGGCCAGTGACTGCGAAGGTCCCTGACCTTGCCAAACGTGACCTCTAGGGTAAAGGATTAACAGCCTGGATCTTGCGTCACCCCTGGCCTCCCCTCTCCCCAGGCCTTTCCCTTCACCCGCACTGCACGTGCCAGGCAAGTTGCGGGTCCCAGCGTCCCTGCAACAGGCTTGGACAGGGCTAGGCCAGAAAACTTCCTCTAAGCCTCCCCAAGCCCCGTGATCTTCCAGGCCGGGCACAGCTTGGCAAGGCCGGTCAAGACGCAAGCGCAGGATCCGGCTCCCTCTGGCCCTTGCACCGACTGCCTCCCCCCGCCCCCCGCCGAAGGCCCTCCCCAAAGGCCCTCCCCACCAAAAATAAGTAAGGCGTAAGGAGGCCGCCCCTAGCACACCGCCCCCCAACGACCCGCCTGGAGACGCTGAGTCATCCTGGGTGCGGGGTGCCGGAGAGCCAGGGGAGGGCCCGGGTCCGCAGCCCCTTCCCCGACACCACCCCCAGGCCCAGCCCGCCCGGGCACTCGGGGTGCCGCGGGGCCGCGGTGCTCTTACTCTTCGGCCCGGGAGAGCGCCGCCCAGCCCTCGGGGGGGATCCTGCGGGTGACGAACACCTTCATGAGTCTCACTGGCCTCATCCACCAGGCAGCCGCGGGACACTGACCCCGACCGCCAGACGGAAGCGGGTCGCGAGGGGAGGCGGGGCGGGGCCTCGGAAGGGGCGGGGCTGGAGCCGGGCGGGCGAAGGAGGGAGAGGCGGGAGGGGCGGGGAGGCGGAGGGAACTGGGCTGCGGGGAAGAGGGGTAGGGGGGGAAAAGGTTGAGGGGGAGTGGAGCGGCGGGCAGAGGGAGCCTGTGGACCTCGAGGAGCGGGAGCTGTGTGTGTGGCAGTGACAGTGTGACTCTTCGTAGGGTGAACTGTGGAGCCCCTAAATGTGTGCCTCGTGATGCTGTGTGTGCGCAATCAAGCCCTCATGGAACTGGGACTTGTTCTGGGGGGCGTTGGCCCTCGGCCTCCAGGGCCTCCCTCTGAGTGAGTGCACTGTTGCAGAGGCTCAGAGACTGGCAAGTGTGTCTAGACTTGGGGTGGGTGAAGGGGCGTCCAGGAGAGTCCTGTGTGAGTATGTGTGGACGTCTGTAGGGATGCCTGCCTCTGTCGGAGTGTCTGTGTCTGGAGAGGGGAAAAGCAGTCAGGGACCATCCTAATTCCCAGGGCCTAAGCGCCCCAGTGGTCCTTGCTAGGTCTGTTCCCTTATGGTCATACTGTTCCCTGCAGGGGCCTTTGGTCACAGCCTGGGCTCTGAGCCAGGCCTTTACCTTCTATACTGT
Source organism: Nasua narica (assembly GCA_028533885.1). NCBI lineage: Eukaryota > Metazoa > Chordata > Mammalia > Carnivora > Procyonidae > Nasua > Nasua narica. Next base: position 50,319,919 of record CM052813.1, on the reverse strand, counting down.
GGAGGCCAGACCAGGGCAGTCTGAACCCAGGCTTGGCCCCTTTAGTGGCTGGCACAATTCCCCCATATGAAACCCACGGCTGTGTATGTGTGGGGGGGGAGTTTAGTTGGTTAATTGGTTGTGGCCCACCTGGTATGCTGGACAGCTGCAGGCTGGCTGGAGGCAGGTCATGCACAAGCAGGGGGCCAAGGTGCTGGAGAGGCAGACCTGGGCTTTGCAGTCCAGCAATGTCTCTGGGTCTGAATCCCAGCTCTGCCACTTAGAAGCTGTGTCTTCTTGGTCAGTTCCCATCATCTTTCTAAGCTACAGAATGGGGTAAGGAGCACTTACCTTTCTGGGTAACTGTGATGATTAAGCCAACGACATTGGCACGGCCCTGAGCCATGGCAAGTGCTCACAAGCAGCGAGGCTGTGGAGGGGAGAGGAGGGGAGCTCCGGCTCTGGAGCCCAGTGGCACGGGGTTGAATCCCAGCTCTGTTGTCCACTGACCACAGGTCATTAAACTTCTGTGTGCCTCAGTTTTCTCATCTGTGAAATGGAGTTAAGAGTAATTCCTGCATCGTGGTTTGTTGAAAGGATGAACTATGTACGGTCCTGTGTGTTCCCACAGCACATAACACACGGAGTGCGTGCCTAACAAATGGGGACCCACACCCTGGTGCCCTAAGGCTGGCAGTTGGTCAGAAACAGAGATGCAAGGACGCCTGGGTGGCTCAATTGGTTGGGCAGCTGCCTTCGGCTCAGGTCATGATCCCGGTGTCCTGGGATCGGGTCCCGCATCGGGCTCCTTGCTCGGCAGGGAGCCTGCTCCTCTCTCCGCCTCTGCCTGCCTCTCTGCCTGCTTGTGTTCTCTCTCTCTGTTAAATAAATAAATAAATAAAATCTTTCAAAAAAAAAAAGAAACAGAGATGCAAAAGTCCAACCGAGGATAAGTGGGAGGGGCCCAGACCGAGGAGCACCCAGGGGACAGAAGCCCTGCCTGGTGATCTCTTCCATGCCTGTTTTATCTGAATCCATTTCTGCCCCCTCAGGGCCCAGACAGGAGCCAGAGACAGGCACGGAGAGGGGACACGCCCAGCTTGGGTTCACACAGCAAGTCACCGGAGAGGTCAGAGCTGGCCCTCTGAGCCATGTGCAGCCCCGGGCAGTGCTGCACCCCGCCATCCCCTAAGTCACACATTAATAAATGTCTAACCCACAGATGGTTGTCCGCACTGCAGGGCCATCTCAGGGACAATTTCTGAAATAGTTCAAACATTGACACAAGGTGTTTTTCTGTCCCCAGCAAGGCCCTCCAGGGGACACACAGCCCGGTGGCTCCAAACTGTTACTCAATGATGACACCTGAGCGCAGCTCCTCCCACACCCCAGGGCGAGGACACCGGGCAAGCCTGTCCCCAGGGAGTGGGAGGGGGCCTGATCCATTAGTGGGCCCCCCCCTAAGGCAGAGCACCCAGCTGGTGCTCGGAAGTGCCGCAGGTGTGAGCCGGAAGAGAGAGCCAGCTGAAGGAGAGGACCCGTGAAATGGTAGAAAGAGAAAGGATCTGAGCTAGAGAGGGGTTCACTGGGTACAACTAATCATGGAATGAGTTGCTGATATTGAGGGAGCTCTTACTAAGTTCCAGGCACTGGACAGGGTAACTCACAAATTTAAACATCTCAACAATCCGGGAGTCGTGCTGTTATTCCGGCCACTTCACAGATGAGGAAACTGAGGGCAATCATGATGAAATTCAGGGAGTCCGGCGGGCTCAGTCGGTGGAGCGTGTGACTCTTGGTCTCGGTGTTGTGGATTCGAGCCCTACATCGGGGGTAGAGATTACTTAAAAATAAAATCTCAAAAAAAAAATAAATAAAAAGAGTGCTGAAGTTATTTGCTTAAGGTCATATGGCTACTAGGGGGGAGCTTGGATTCAAGCCCCAGCACCGGGACTCCAGACCCAGCACCCTGACTCCAGACCTAGGCTCTTAACCACTGTGCGAGCCTGTGGGAGTGGACAGGGTGTCTTTTTTTTTTTTTTTTTAATTTTTTTATTAACATATAATGCATTATTTACCCCAGGGTACAAGTCTGTGAATCATCAGGCTTACACATTTCACAGCATTTGCCATAGCACATACCCTCCCCAGTGTCCATATCCCCATCCACCCCCCCACCTCCCAGGAACCCTTAGTTTGTTTTGTGAGTTTAGGAGTCTCTTATGGTTTGTCTCCTTCCCCATCCCATCTTGTTTCATTTCTCTTCCCCACCCCCCCATAACCCTGGACAGGGTGTCTTAATCCGTTAGGGCTGCTATAACAAAATGTCATATATTGGTTGGCTTTTTTTTTTTTTTGTCACTTGGATGGATATCCAGGAAGAGGTACAGGGGGTGGGGAGGGGAGGGGAGAGGTGGCTGAGTTCACCCTGGCAGGGAATGAGTTCAGGATGCCTGGGAGATGTTCTGAGTTTCTGGTGGAAGAGCCCAGGAGGGAGGTGGGGCCTGGAGGTCAGGGACAGGTGGGGGCTGGAGCCATAGTTCCAGAGTCAGCAGCAGGCAACTGGCACTTAGGAGACACCTGTGCCACTTAGAGCCAGGGCCCTAGTTCCGGCAGGGAGATTGAGGCTCCGAGCACACCGAAGTTCAAAATGACAGTAGGAAAAGCAGTTTTTGTAGGACTTTTCTAATTTCACTTTTACATATAATTTCACATTTCCACCGAATCCATTTGGAACATTTTGTATATATGGTTTGAGGAGGTACTCGACTGAATGGCCTCAAATGGTTAACCAGTTATGCAAGTACCATTTTTAAATGAATGTTTTCTTTAATTTTGGAATAATTCATAAATGCACAAGATGCAAATTTCCAAAGGCATACAAGGGTATATGGTGGAATTGTTTCTCTTCTCCCCGGTCCCCCGACTCAGATCCTCTCCCCAGAAAGTGACATCTTCCCAGAGGGTTTTAACATCTACAAAAACATATATCCGTATCCTTTCACAGAACTGGCAGCATGTACACATACTCGGCATCACCCGGTTTTTTGCCGAATGGTGTATCTTGCTCACCATTCCACATCAGTACCTTCTTTTTATTGATGCAGAGTATTGCACTGTAGGAGCAAACCATAACCAGTGAACAATTCCCTATCAAAGGACATTTAGATTGTTTTGCCATCTTTTACTATGATGATGCCCCAGGGAAGAACCTTTGGCAGATGTCATTGTGCACAGATGTAAACGGAGATGTAGGAGATATTCCTAGAAGCAAAATTGCTGGGTTAGAAAAATATATGCACAAAAGAAAGAAAGAAAGAAAGAAAGAAAGAAAGAAAGAAAGAAAGAAAGAAAGAAAGAAAGAAAGAAAGAAATATGCACTAGAAATTTGACAGATTCTGATAAAATGCTTTTCACAGTTGTTCAGTATATACTCTTACCAGTAACATATGAAAGCACCTGTTCTTCTATAAACTATCTACTGCTATGCTTTGCCTGTGCAGATAAGCTGGGCATCTTTGTCTTACTGATTCACAGGCACTACTTGTGCAACAAGGAAATTAGCCCTCTGTCTGTGATACGAGTTGCAAATATGGTTTTTCCCCTCAGTTTGTGTTAGTCTTATGACTTAATGATTTTTAATGCAGACATTCTGGATTCTTTATGGCTTCTATGTTTTGTCACACACAATATCAGGTGTCTATTGCTGTGTAATGAATTATTACAAAACAGTGGCTTAAAGCAAGAGCAATCGTTTTACTAGCATCCCTTACGGATCTGGACGTTGGCTGGGCTCAGCTAGAGCTTCTTTCCAGGCTCTCGTGTGTAGTCAGATGGTGGCTGGGCTTGAGTCACTGCTATGTCGGCTCATTGATCCTGGCTGTCAGCTGGGCCCTCGGCTAGGCTGCTGGTCTGGCCATCTACACAGGATCGCCACCTGTGACCTGGGCTTTCTCCCAGCCTGGAGCTTGGGCTCCAAGCCTAGGCTATTCCAAGAAACAGAAGGAGGAAGCTCTCAGACTCTTAAGGTCTGAGCCTGGAAACAGTGCTACATCCCTTCTGCCGTATTCCATTGGTCATACAGTCTTTTTTTTTTTTTAAGATTTTATTTTTTTTTTTGTTTGAGGGACAGAGAATGAGCAGGAGAAAGGGGCAGAGGAAGAAGAGAAGCAGACTCCCTGCTGGGTCGGGAGCCCAACTCGGGGCTTGATCCCAGGACCCTGAGATCAGGACCTGAGCAGAAGACCGACTGAGCCATCCAGGCACCCTGCTGTCAGCTGGCCCTGGAGGGAGTCTTTTTCATATTGGGTTTAATTTAGTTTAGTTTTTTTAAACTGTATCTTATGCTTTCTAGGCCTGATACCTTTATGGTTTAATTTTTTTCACTGAAATTTTGATCCGTATTTATTTTCAGATAGCTAGCAAGTTGTTCAACACTTCTAATGAAGCACTCCATTTCCCCTCACTATCATATACTAAATTTGCATCTATTCGGGGCTATTTCTGAACTTTATATTCTATTCTGTTCAGCTCTCTAGCTAGTCTTACGTGACTGGTCATACGTGAGGTAGTAAAGGGCTGTTGTTCTGTGGTTATTTGTTATGCAGCGGTACACTAATAGAGGTGAGGACGCTTCTCAGGGCCCCTTAGGGCCCCTTCAGAAGCAGGGTTAGGTGCTTGCGGCCTGTTTCATTTCCGAGGCTTTGCGAGAACAGGGCTGGCTCAGAATATCTGCTTCAACCACAAACTAGCCAGATGGCATCAGGCAAATCACCTCTGACGGATCCTTGGTTTCCAAACCACAGAATGGGGGACCAACCATTGGATGTCATGGTGGTCGGTATGCACTGAGCCCAGGGCTAGAGCCCGGGAAGTACATGGGAAATGTTGGCTGAATGGGATTGACTTTGATCCTCACTTCCTTCGTCAGAGGAAGATAATGGGCCCAAGTCCATGTCAGGCACTGCCTGCCTCCCGGCTTCACCCCCCCACAGCTATGGCACTTGACCCCTACAACCCCCCTCCCCTGCTCTAGGCCCTGGGCCCCTCCTGCCCTTGGTCAGGGGGCTGTAGGAGACTCAGGAGTCTTGGATTAGGTCAGCCTAGCTGAGGGGTCTGCTCGACCCTTGGGATCTTTTCTAGCCAATTGGCTACCCCATCTCTGAGATTCCCACTCCAACCTCTGGAATCTTGAACCTTGAACCTGAGCCAACCCAATAATCCTCCTGAGCCCTGACCAGCTGTCCTGGGGACCTGCCTCTCTGCTCCTCTGTTGCTCCCAGCTTTGGCTAGCGTCCAGCCTTGGTCCCCCGGGTTGGGGGCCCCCTGCAGCACCCGAGGGCTGACCTGGCAAGCTAGCCCCCTCCCCCCACCCACTCAGGCATAGAGTGACTCGGCCTGGGCTTGCATCCCAGAGACACCTGAAGGTGGAACCGCTGGGGAGCAGCTGCAGGCTGGGAGGAGGGAGTATGGCTGCCTCCTAGGCCATGGGGAAGGACAGCAAGAGGCAACATATAGAAAAGCACCTGCAAGTAGGGGGCAAAATGCAGGTGCCTATAAATGCTGGTCAGCTCTCTGATTCAGAGTTACTTGCTGCCCAGCTATTCATGCAACAAATGATTGGTAGTATTATTCCAATATGTTACTAGAACTAACACTGTGTGCCAGCGGTGTGTCTGTGGCTGTCCTTCATGTCACTGCATGCAGTCCTCGCAGCAACTCTGCAGAGCGGTGCTCTTAGTATTCCCATTTTGCAGATGAGGAAACTGAGGCCCAGAAAGGTAAGAAACTTGCCCAAGGTCTCACAGCTAGTAAGTGACTGAGCTGATATTTAAACCTAAGACTACTCTCGAGTCTGAGGATGGTGGCCACCATAGATGGGGGCGAGCAGTGGGAGCCGCAAGGGCAGTGGGAGCCTCTCTGAGCTACATTCCCAGCCACGGCCCTGACCTTGACCTCTGTGCTCTCTGCCGCCCCCTCTCAGTGCCTGTATGCCTGCCAGCACCAAGACCCCAAACTCATAATCAAGATGGCAGGGAAGAACTTGGGGACTTGAGATCGGTGTTCAACTGCTGGCCCAGCTCAAAGCCTCAGAGCACCCCCACAGGGTCCAGGAACCCCTCACTTTGTGTGTGGGCTAGGGGCAGGAATAACTGCTTCCTGTTTCCTGCGCTGACCCCCCTGAAACCCTCTCCTCCCTTTAGGAGCCCCGGGGCCCCACTTTCTCAAAAAAAAGCCTAGTATCAGTCATGTACACTCTAGTAAAAGGAACCCAGTTACCCTATGGGTACCCACATCTCATTCTAGACTCCAAACTGGCTTCATTTGAAACGGAAATCTCCTTGAAATGTCTTGAGTACATGATCAGTCTTAGACAAGAAACTTTTCAACAAGGCTATCATGGCAAACACAGGCAAGGTGAAGGCAGTTCAAGGGCCCAAACCAGAAGCTCTGCAAACAGGGCCTGGAGGGGTGAAGGAAGTGTGAGCAGGCCTCCTACGAGGTCTCGACAAGCTCCTCTTCTCTCTGAGCCCTGATTTCTCATCTGAGGAGGATGCACTGGACCAGGGATCAGGAAACTTCTCCTGCAAAGAGCCCAGTAGTAAGTATATATATATACATATATATAAGGCTTTGTGGGCCCTGCGGTCTCTGCGGCACCACTTGGCTCTGCCGTCACAGCCTGAGAGCGGCCACAGACAGTCTGAGCGAATGGGCGTGGTTGTGTTCCAATACAACTTTATCTACGGATACTGGAATTTGAAGTACATGTAATTTTCACGTGTCATAAAGTATTATTTTTTGGATTTAAAAAAATTTATTTATTTTCGGGGCACCTGGTGGCTCAGTCAGTTAAGCATCTGCCTTCAGCTCAGGTCATGATCCCAGGGTCCTGAGAGCTGGCCCCACATCAGGCTCCCTGCTTCAGCAGGGAGCTTCTCCCTCTTCCTGCTGCTCCCCCTTGTGCTCTCTCTTGCTTGCTCTCTGATAAATAAAAAATTAAGATCTTTTAAAAATATATTTAAGTAATCTCTACACAAAGACATGGGACTTGAACTCAGGACCCTGAGATCAAGGGTCACACACTCCTCTGACTGAGCCAGCCAGGCGTCCCTGGCTGTCCCTTTTTTAATAAGACCCTTCTTGTAGGAGACTGGGCAGTCAGATTTGGCCCACGGCTGTGGGGCACCCCTACAGCTCTGGACTGGAACAGAGTTTCTCACTTTCACGTGTGCACACATTACCTGGGGATCTAGTTAAAATGCAGATTCAAACTCACGAGACTGGGGCGAGACCTGGGACTCTGCATTTCCTATAAGCTCCCACCTGCTGCTGCCGATCCATGGAGTGCCCTTTGAGGAGCAAGAGGCTAGGGAAACTTCCAGCTCAACTGTTCTCTGAGCTCCTAAGTGACACTCTGATGACAGATCCTGCTGTTCCCTGAAGAAATGCTCACTTGGGCACTTTCTGTGCAGCCTTCGTCTCTGTCCCTGGGTTTTCTTGCTTTCTTTCCTTATGTGCTGTGTTTTTTCTCCTCCCTCCTGCCGTGAGAGCATAAGCTTCTTGAGAGCAGGGCCTTTGTTACTTTGTTCGCCACTGTCGTCCTGCAGTCTTCCTCAGGCCAGGTGCTTAGAAAACTTTTGTTGAGGGCATGAAGAAATGATGCTGGTGGGTGACCGAGTGGCCTCCCTCCTTGCTCATCCCCGCAGGGACATCGTCATTGTATCACCACCTAGTGGGCACTTTTGTGTACTGCGGGGTGGGGGGAGAAAAAGGCTCTGCGTGTTGGATTCTGACCCAGCAGAAGGTAGAGGCCCCAGTGGGCAGAGAGTTACCCCTTCGACTGCCCATACTATCTGCGTTCTTGTCTGCTGGCACAGGAGGGGAGCCTTCCTGGAGGAGATGGCTTTTGAGCTGAACAGTGAAGGCAATAAGCTGTGGGAATGAGAGAGGGAGCAACTGCGTTCCTGGCGATGGACGCCGTGACCGCCCAGGAGGCTGGCAAGCATGGGTGTCTGGCGAAAGGGAAGAGAAGCAGAAGCAGCTGGGATGGGCAGTGGAGGATGAGGCAGGTGATGATACAGGATGAGGGGAAGAGGCCCCGAGGAAAGGGAGCTTCCACTTACGGAGAGTTTGATTCTTGCTTCCTGCACACAAGTTCATTTAATCCCTGCAAAGGCCAATGAGGCAGATTTTAGGACCCCCATTTTACAGATAAGGAAACTGAGACGTAGATCAAAGTGACTTGCCCAAGGTCGCACAGCTGGTAAGTGGCAGAACCGGGTTTGAATTTAGATCATCTGTTTGTCTCCTCCTGGATGGAGTGCCTTCCCCTGGCTTGTGCTCAGAGGAGGGTACATGTTGGTGGGCACATGCAGGAAGCCAGGGGCTGGGGTTCGAAACACCCAGAGATGTTTGCTCCTCTTCACGTTCTCAGGGCCTGACAGCACATCACCCAGAAGTCTCCCTCTGCTCACCTGCCTGGTCCTAGACCCCCTGGCCTCGGCGGCAGGACGCCTGGATTCTGGTCTGTGCTCCCCTCACCTCTCTGGCCACAGACGACAATAGTTATAATCACTTGGAAGAGGACCTCAGAGATCTCTTGCTCACCCATCATACCGATACAGAAACTGAGGCCCAGAGAAGAAAAAGAATTCCCTGATGATGTGTACCAAACTAGGCTCAATGCAGCTTTCATCCTGGTCCCTGCCTGGGATCCCATCTAATGGCCAGAAACAGGCCAGTATACAGAGGGCCTGAGCCCTGGCCACAGAGGGTAGCAGAGAGTCCAGCTGGGCCCCCTTGGCCAGCCTAGGCCTTTGGGAAATGTGTTTGAATTTCATTTCCCAGTGAGGCAAGTCCCCAGGGGGAGGGCGAGCATGTGGTCCTGCAGGCTAGAGGGCTGTGGCCTCTTTGAGGAAGGAAGGGAGGCTTAGCAGGACTCGTCCCAGAGGCTTTCAGGAGACCCCCCAGGGCCGAGGGAAGAATGAGGGGTCAGCCAGTTCTTGAAGCAGACCTGGCTCACCCTGGACTTTCAGCTCTGCTGCAGCCCTCCATCTGCCTCAGGAGGTCACCGGCCCCTTTCTCAGCCCCTGGGCCAGTTCTTCTGGAAAACAGAGGACCCTGGCCTGGGGGGCTTGTGCATGGGGAACCACGTCCACCCAGGACTGAGCCCAGCTCTGACAGGCTTCAAAGTATGGGATCTTTACCACTGAACAGGCCTGACAGTGGGCACTGTTACTATTCCTAAAAAAAAATAGACACAGAGAGAAGGAGTTTCCCAAGTTCACCAAATTTGAGCCCGGCCTCAAGCCTAGGACAGAGTGACACCAAAGCATGTGAGCACAATACCCTGACCCAAGCCCCTGGCCAGCCCCAGTGCTCTTGCTACCTCCGCAGGGACCGATTCATCCACGGCCTCAGGGCATCCCTTGGAGCATCTGCTTCTGCCAGAGCCCCTCCCCACGGCCTGGGATGCTGGTTGTAAGCCTCTGCTTTGGTGTTAGTGACCCCACCATACCCAGGCCACCCCTCTGACCCTCACTCCTTACCTGGTCCTCTTCCCCACGAACCAGGAGCTCCACCAGTGCCAGTACGGGGCGGGGTGTCCAGCTGGGGTGGACAGTCCGCAAACGTGTTCTCTGTGAGAGGGCCCCTGCAAGGGTGGACACCCCATTCTTCAAATGGGGAAGCGGAGTGTTAGCAGGAGACAGTGACCTGCCTGGGTCGCCAGCAGGTTCCAGGCAGAGCAGTGACCCATCCAGGCCTCTGGGTGCCCAGACTCGGGTTCTCTCCCGGGATGATTTGGCTTAACAAAGGCCCCCCAGCTGCTGTGCTGCCCCAAGGCTCCACGTGGACCCACAAGCTGGCATCTGGGCCACCACTCTGCCTGCCAGGCCGAGACCTGTCACCCAGTTCCCGGCCACCGCAGCTGGTGCACAGACGCCAGGAATGTGCTTCGGTGGGAACAGAAAAGGAAAAAGTCTCTGAACGTTACTGTAGTCAATTTCCAGGACTCCCTGCGATGGGAACGCGTTATTTCTGCGGGGGATTTTTTTTTTCTTAATTTTTTTTTTTTTTTTTTTTTACCAGAGCCGTTGCCTTAATCCCTCTCAGGACATGGCTGGGACTTAGTAACAAGCTGTAACAGTCAGAGTGTTTGGCTCTGGGAGCAGGGAAGGGAGGTTCATTCTTAAATGAGCTTTCCTGATGGCTGAGCTCAGCTACAGCAAGGACCAGAGGCCAGTACCCCCATTAAACAGATGGAGCCACAGAGGCCTGGGAAGGCTGTGGGGTTGGGGGTGGCACAATTCTTTGTGCTGACTGGACTGTGGGTTCAATGTGGTAGAGCCAAGGAGAGGGGGGCATCTCCCCAGAGCCTGGGCTGGCCATCGGGTACCTCAGGACCTTGGGGAAGGGCCAGCCCACTGGAAGGTTCCCTGCAGGAGGACAGGCTTGTGGGACCTGGCAGGCAGCAGTCTACTTTGTAAGGAAGCTGCCGAGGCTGACGGTCTAAGAAAAGGAAACAGCAGGAATAAAAGCATGGAAGCTTTTTCATTCAGTTCCCCAGAAGTAAGCACCTTAGCTGAGGATCATATCCTGTGCAAGCAGTTTATCCAGCAAGTGTTCCCAGAATGAGTCTGGGAAGGAGACAGTCATCAGAGGCGGACGGGAGGAAGGTCAATGGTGCCATTTCTGGCCCAGTCCCACAGAGGGCTTGGGTGGGTGGTTTGTTTCTGGAGTGTAAGTTACATCTCAGGGTTGTTGAAACCCCAGGCCTGGGAGCTGGGTTTCCTTACTCCCTGCACACCATCAGTCAGCACCATCCAAGGAGATCTGGGCTGAGTACTGCTTCCTGGAGGAGGTGACATGGGCTCGCCATGTGATGTAGAATGGGACAGGTAGGTTCTGCTGAGGGAAAGGGTTTGAGCAGGACCTGGGAGAGGAGCTCTGGTCAACTGCTGGAAGGCCAAGGTCACCATGTTCTATGTGGATGAGCACCAAGGCCCCATCCCTAATTTAAGACAGGCCAAGGGGGAGCATGGAGCTAGGAGGAATGAGTCAGCTCTCTACACGCTGTGCATGAAGGTTACTCAACTGTAACCTTCAGCAAAAGTCCCACAAACCACCTCTGGAAGTCCCTCTCTCACCTACCGCTGTTTGGGCTGAAAACCCTGATCTGGGACGAGGAGGGCATCAGAGCTCAGGAGAAGTGGAACTATAGTAGTCAGCTTAAACCGTTCAGAAATGAGTTACTGGCCTGACTTGGGCCCCAAGAGACTGCAGGAGCCTAGGAGAGGAGTCCAGGGCCTGGATGAGCTGGGCATCAGGTCTGAGCCCAAAGGGCAGAGCCACAATTGACTAGGGGTAGTCCAGGGAGGTGAATGAATTAGTGGCAACTCCTACTCCTTGAGCTGACTCCCCTCCCCTTCCTTCCTCCCCTCTCTCAAGGCCCCACCTGGACCTCCTGGCCTCCAGCCTCCCCGCTTCCATTCGAATTTCCTAAAGTTGCCAGAGGGTCTCCTCTGGAAAGCAAATCAGGCCCTGTCCCTTCCCTGCCTGACGCCTTTGGTGGCTCCCCATTGCCCTCAGGAGAAAGACCAAAGCCCCAGTGTTCTCCCATGTTCTCCTTGGTGATGAAGATGCTTAACCCGCAGGGGCAGAGGGTACAATCTTCAGCCAGAAACCAGGAGTCCCAGCGGCTCCCAGCCGGCAGGCAGCAGCAGCCCGCTGTCTGGGAAGAGGAAAGAGCTGTCACAGGACCTTCGTCCCAGCTTTCCTCTGTAATTAATTTATGGAAAGCATCCAAACTGGAAGTCAACCCAGTCCTACAAATCTCATCTAATCCTGAGGGAGCCGTGCCCTGGGGGTGGGGCTTTTCTTCCAATGATTATGTTTAATGTTATTTGGGGGCTGGGGGGATTGGGGGATCCAAAGGGAAGCCTTTAAAGTCTTATTTCTGCAATCACCTGAGGAATAAGGAGACTGCCAAGGGGCACTTGGCGAGGCCACAGGGACTGCCGTCCTGCGGCCCCAAGAGGGGTTTAGAGGGCAGAGTCCAGCTCAGCGAAGACTTTCCTAGGCTCTACCTTCAGGCACACCTACGACCCGACCTCTTCCCCCCTCTGCTGCCTCCACCCTGGTCCAAGCACCGTCTGCAGTAGCATCCGGACTGGTCCTTCATCTCCCTGGCCTCGTGGGGGGCCTCTTCCAGGTGGCTAGTCTCCCAGGGGGTGACACAGAGCCATACCCCAGCCCGCACTCCCCCCTTCTCCCACTTCCTTGGGGTGCTCCCTGTCTTAGCCTCTGTTAGGTCTCAGGGCTCCTGCTCACCCTGGACCTGGGCCTGGAACGCCCTTCCCTGAAGATCTCACGCGTCGGCCCTTCACAGACTTCCCTGATGGCGCCCCACCGCCCACTCTCTATGCCCCTCAGCCTGCCTCATTTAATACCCTTAGTGCTCACCACTAATCAGATCCATCCTGTTTTTTGTTTATGGTCCTGTTTCTGTCTATTCTCCACCACAATCTAAGCTCTGAGTGCAGGGGATCTATTTGTCCACCGACGCATCTCCCACACACAGAGCAATGGCGGCCTGGACCAGATGCTCAATACATATTTATCAAATGAATGAATGCCAGGCCTCTGTCGTTGGGCAGAAAGGGCAGGCAGAGCTCCCGATGTACTGGGCGCGGGGAGACCGCCGGCTGCTCCCTCCGCCGCCCGTTTCCCATCCAGCTCCTAAATGGAAGGTCTGGCGGCAGAAAGCAGCTCGGATCACTTCGGAGAGCTAGTGCCAGCTCTGGCTCTGCCGGTGCCCTCCCAGCACCCTCTGCGGCTCTCAGGGAAAGCATGCCCTGCCTGCTCGCAGCCTGACACCCTCTCCCTGCCAGCGTGTTCGGCTGTGGATGTGAGGCCCAACTCCCCAGAGCACGGGAGTCACAGCCGGGGAGCACCCACAGCTCCTCTCTTGGGCCTCAGTCCCAGCCTCTCCTAATTTAAGCCTCACAACAAGGCACTCAGCTAGTCATCATCATCCCCATTTTACAGATGAGGGAACTGCGGTCAGAGGTCAGGGGCTGCAGAGGGGACAGCCTGGCCCAGGCCCGTGTCCCATGGCAGGGAGCAACGGGCTCCTGGGCTCCAGGGCCAGCACTGCCAGAGTTCAGTTCATGCTCCAAAAGTGTTTGGAGAATGAAGAAAAGGGCAGATCTGAATTCTAGGGCTCCTGAATGACTGATGAAGACCCCGGAAACACTGTGTGTGCCAGCCCACTGCTAGCTGGTCGGGGTGGCCTCCCCATGCTCGAGTGGGCCCCGAGAACGCGACTGGCCCAGAGTTCTGTGCCGAGATAGAAAAGCCAGTAACTGTCCTCCCCGGGGGTCCCAGGAGGAACCCGAATGACAGTGCTCATCCTCAGCCCTTGGCTTCTCCCTGGGCAGAGACAAGGTCCAGAAGGGACGAATGATAAGCTAGAGGCGGGGACAGAGCTGGGAGCTGGGCTCCTGCCTCTGAACACTAGTCTCCTCTTTGTTCTTTGAGCTTACCCTCCATGTCTATAGTGACTCAAATCCCAGGACCTGTGCCTCCGTTTCCTTATAGGTAAAATGAGGCGATTGTACCAATCTGATAGAATCAACGATTAAATGAAACAACACAAGAAAGTGCCTGGCAGGGGCACCTGGGTGGCTCAGTGGGTTAAAGCCTCTGCCTTCGGCTCAGGTCATGATCTCAGGGTCCTGGGATGGAGCCCCACATCGGGCTCTCTGCTCTGTGGGGAGCCTGCTTTCCTCTCTCTCTGCCTGCCTCTCTGCCTACTTGTGATCTCTCTCTCTCTCTCTGTCAAATAAATAAATTAAATCTTTAAAAAAAAAAAAAAGAAAGTGCCTGGCAGAAAGCAAATTCCTAGTAAGTGAAGCAGATGGCCATGAGCTGGTTTGTTCCCGCATTACAGAGGGGTCTCACAGGCCTGGAGCTGCAGGCTTGAGAGTTAGAACAACACTTATTTGTTTAGGGGGGAAAAAAACAGTTAAAAGTGTCCAAATGGTGGAGATGATGGGGCCAAACTAGCCCAGCGTGGGAGCATTTCGTAAGCATTTTAAATGTGCAAGGTAAATACTTTATGAAATGTTAAATATTAATAAAGGCTCGTTTTGTCTGAATTCTCCCACCTTTAAAAATGTATGTCAAGAAGCAAATAATTTCAAAGCTGTCCAGTTAAGTGAGCTCTAAACTGGATTTACAATATTGCCCAGTAGGGTATTTTTCAAACTGGCAAACAACTATAAATGTCTTTGCTCGTCTTCTGTCAGGACCAGCCTTTGAGTTTGGCGCATTTTGAATCACGCCGTGGCAAGAGGGACCCTTCTCGGCGTAAGATGCAGCGGTCCTGTACACACCTCCAGGTCCCCAGGGCCCCCCACTTGGGAAAGAGCACTTTGACAAGACTTACCAAGAACCATAAGGACCCTTTATACCCTTCGACTAGTTATTTCCTCTGGAATTTATCCTAACGAAATCCAAAAAAAGCAAAGCAAAACTTTAAGCACATAAGGATGTTAATTACAGGGTTGTTTATAGTGCAGGAAAATGGTAAACACATTCAACTTAGAACAATAGAGGGATGAGTTAGTAAATACACTTGAGTCCTTAACGATTCTTCAGCCAATAAAAATGATCGTTTTGAAGACTATGTAACATCAGGATGTTTATGTCCAAAGAAGTTTTCGTATCAAAGGAGAAAATGTGAAACTTCATTGATACTCTGGTCTCCGACTCAGAGCAGTTTTCTTTGCTCGATATTTGATCCTCACATCAGACCCGAAGGGGATAAAACAGGATCATTATTTACTCTCCCATTATCCTGGGGAGGAGAGGAGACTGGGCAGGGAGAAGCCAGAGTCACCCAGATTCGGAGCTGGGGTAACTGCCGAGTGTTCTAACACAGAACCCAGGGCTGCCCCAGAGGGGCATCCCTGACAGGGACACCCCACAGCAAGCCTCCAGTCTCGGGGGAGAGGAAGAGAGACCCCCCTTTGCTGGGGCAGTCCCCAACACTGAGGACAGCGCAAGACAATGTCCCGTTCTCACATACCCTGACCCCTCTCATCCAGGATCAGTGGCCCCTGGGCTGCCCCTTCCTCTGTCTCTGGCTGGGGTTTCCCCCTAGGCAGATCTGGAAGAACCCCCAGTCCCAGGCCCCACCCCGCTCTGAGCCGGCTTATAGGAAGCCCCTTCTGCATTCTCGACCCATGAGATCATGTGGGAAAACCCTTAGAAACTCTAAGACCCACTGCAGGTGCTTGTTGTTCCTATTTACTAAAAAAAGTTGTAAGGTGAATTTTTTTTCCATCGTGCAAAAATTGTCGATCATCGTATAACAAACACTCCTGTCTCCACTGCCCAGCTTAGAAGATAAAGCCTTACAGGGACGCTTGAAGGTTCCTGCCATCCCTTCCTGATCCAATGCCCTGCCTCTGTCACAAGGGGAAACCGAACCAGAACTGTTTCTCCACAAATGTTAAGTAGTATTGTTTTGCATGTTTTTCAACTTTCAGTATGTGGTTTCCTACCATCTAGTAGTCACTCAACAAATATTCACTGAGTGCCTGCTGTATGTTGGGTACCATTCAAAACCCTGGAAATATCAGTGAACAAAACAGACAAGATCACTGTTCTCATGGTAGGTACAGTCCTGTGGGGTAAACCAAACAGTAAACAAAATTTATGAATTATAGGCGAAATTTGGTTTTCAATAAATTATATGATATGTTAGGATGTGAGAGGTGCAAAGGAGAAAAATAAGGTCAGAGAGGTGGGGGTGGAATGTTGCGATTTTAAGTAGAATCATATCATTCTATATCTTGCTTATGTACTCAGTATTATATTTTCTTTTTTCTGAATGCCCCAACTTTATTCATTCTCTTGTCAATCAACACCTAAGATTTCTTTGTCATTATAAACAATATTGCCTTAAGTACTCTTATAAATGTCTCTTTGTACACACTCAGAAGATTTTCTGGAGCATGTATGTTGGTATAGAATCTCTGGATTCAGGGCATCTTAGACTAAATTTGGCTAGATGGTACCAATGGCTTCCCAAGGTGGTTGTACCAGTCACTCTGCCCAGCACTGTATGAGCTTTCTGCTTACTTCAGCTCTTCTCCAATATTTGCTGGTGTCAGATTTTGCTAACCTGGCAGGTATAAAAGGCTATATATTTGTTTAAAACTGAATTTCCCAGATGACTATGAAAGTTGAACATATTTTCCCAAGTATTTACCATTCGTGTTTCTCCTTTATTTTAAAGATTTTATTTATTTATTTGACTTTTTTTAATTATGTCTCTCTCTAGAGAGAGACAGCGAGGGAGGGACTACAAGCAGGGGGAGTGGGAGAGGGAGAAGCAGGCTTCCTGCTGAGCAGGGAGCTGGATGTGGGGCTTGATCCCAGGACCCTAGGATCATGACCTGAGCCGAAGGCAGGCGCTTAACTACTGAGCCACCCAGGCACCCCTGTGTTTCTACTTTAATGACTATGAATTTCATTGACTTTTACCTACTGATTTTATATCCAGTGATGTTGCTAACCAATAAGTGGTCTGCAGATTCCCTTGGGTTTTTAAGATAGACGATCATATCATTTTCAAATAATGAGAGTTTATGTCTTTCTTTTCAAATGTATACCATTTATTGGGATGCCTGGGTGGCTTAGTCAGTTAAGCGTCTGCCTTCAGCTCAGGTCACGATCCTGGGATCCTGGAATCAAGCCCCATGTGGGGCTTCCCACTCAGCTAGGAGTCTGCTTCTCCCTTTGCCTGCTGCTTCCCCTGCTTTGTGCTCTCTCTGACAAATAAATAAATAAAATCTTTTAAAAAAATGTATACCATTTGTTTTTTTAATTTTATTTATTTTAAAAACTTTTTAAGAAAGAAAATGTATTATATTTTCCTTCCAGCTGCTTTTTTTTTTTTAAGATTTTATTTATTTGAGCAAGAGAGAACAGAGCTAGAGAGAGAGAGCATTAGCAGGGGTAAGGGGCAAAGGAAGAGGGACAAGAAGACTCCCTGCTGAGCAGGAAGCCAATGCGAGACTCAATTCCAGGACCCAAAGATCATGACCCTAGCCAAAGGCAGATGCTTAATTGACTTTGAGCCACCCAGGCGCCCCTATTTAAAAACTTCTGCCATTAAATGTATTAATTTATTTGAGAAAAATAAATTCAAAAGTGCAATGTTAAATAAAAAAAGCAAGCAGGAATATCCTTATCTTTTCTTGATTTTTTTTTCTTTTAAGTAGGTCCCATGCCCAGCATGGAGCCCAGTGTGGGGCCTGAACTCATGACCCTGAGATCAAGTCAGATGCTTAACAAACTGAGCCACTCAGGAGCCCCTGTCCTTCTCTGATTTTAAAGGAAACATTTTGGGGTGTCTAGCTGATTCAGTCAGTGAAGCAGGTGAGCCTTGATCTCAGAGTTGTGGGTTCCAGCCCCCAGTGAGTGTCTAGATGACTTTAAAAATAAAATCTTAAAAAAAAAAAATAAGGGAGGGGTGCCTGGGTGGCTCCATCGGTTGGGTGGCCAACTCTTTTTTTTTTTTAAACATTTTTTTTTAAAGATTTTATTTATTTACTTGAGAGACAGAGAAAGTGAGAGAGAACATGAGAGGAGAGAAGGTTAGAGGAAGAAGCAGACTTCCCGTAGAGCTGGGAGCCCGATGTGGGACTCGATCCGGAAACTCAGGGATCATGACCTGAGTGGAAGGCAGCTGCTCAACCAACTGAGCCACCCAGGCACCGGATGGTCAACTCTTGATATCAGCTTAGGTCATGATCTCAGGGTCCTGGGAGGAAGCCCCACATTGGGCTCCACACTCAGAAGGGAGTCTGCTTAGGGATTCATTCTGTCTCCCTTGCCCTCTGTCCTTCCCATTCTTGCACACTCTTTCTCTCTCTCTGAAATAAATAAGTAAAATCTTTTTAAAAAGGAAATGTTTCTATTGTTTACATATCAAATAATGTTTCCTTTACAGTTTTTTTTTTTAGGTTAAAGAAATTTCCTTCTATTTTTAATTGGCTTAGAGGTTTTTCATCGGTCAGTACACGCATACCTTGTTTCAGTGCTCTCCAATTTATTTCAGTTCACAGATACTGTGTTTCTCAGAAATTGAAGGTTTATTGCAGCCCTGTGTCAAGTAAGTCTGTTGGTGCCATTTTCCAACAGCATTTGCTCACTTCGTGTCTTTGTGTCACATTTTGGAAATTCTTGCAATATTCCAAATTTTTCATTACTATTGTATTTGTTACAGTAATCAGTGATCAGTGATTATGACTTGCTGGAAGTTCAGATGGTGGATAGCATTTTTAGCAATAAAGTATTTTTATTTTTTTAAGATTTTATTTATTTGAGAGAGAGCACACTAGAGAGGGAGAGCAAGCTTGAGTGGAAGCAGGAGAGGGAGAAGCAGGCTCCCTGCTGAGCAAGGAGCCTGATTCGGGACTTGATCCCAGGAGCCTGGGATCATGACCTGAGCCAAAGGCAAATACTTAACCAAGTGAGCCACCCAGGCACCTCAATAAAGTATTTTTAAATTAAGTTATGTACATTGTGTTTTTTTTTTTTTTAGATGTAATGCTATTGCACACTTAATAGACTACAGTGCAGTGTAAACACAACTTTTATACACACTGGGAAACAAAAGAATTACTACAACTCATTTTATTGTGATATTTACTTTATTACGGTGGTCTGGAACCAAACCCACAATATCTCCCAAGTATATCTGTATATACTTCTGTTAAATGCCTTTCTGCATCTACTTAGGTGATCATATGGTTTATCTTCTTTAATTTATTAATATGGTAATTTACCATTATAGATGTTCTAATTTTCTCTAATATTTTATTTATTTATTTGTGTGTGAGAGAGAAAGAGCACAAGCATGGGGAGTAGCAGGCAGAGGGAGAAGCAGGTTCCCTGCTGAGCGAGGAGCCCAATGTGGAACTTGATTCCAGGATCATGACCTGAGCTGAAGGCATACACTTAACCAACTGAACCACCCAGGCATCCCTAGATGTTCTAATATTAATCCATCTTTGTATTCCTGGTATAAATTCAACTTGGTTATGGTAGGTTATCTTTTTCATACACCATTGGATTATTTTAATAATGTTATTTAGGATTCTTATGTCTAGATTCATGAGTTAAATGGGCCTGTAATTTTCCTTTCTCGTACTTTAAGTTGTCTAATTTTGCTATTAAGGTTATACGGATCTCAAAGAATGAATTTGGAGTATTCCTTATTTTTCTATTTCCTGAAAGAATTAATATATAATTGGGATTCTCTATTCCTTGAAATATTGGTAGAATTCACCTATAAAATCATCTGGGCTTTGAGTTTTCTTTGTAGAAAATTTTCAATTATTGCTTCAATTTCTTTCATAATTTTAGGACTACTGAGAATATTTTTTCCCAGTTTTGGTAGGACTTTACCTATTTCTATTAAGACTTCAAATTTGTTGGCATGAAGTGGTTGAGAGCATTCTCTTATCTATTTTCGTTTTAATAATTATCTTATTTGCAAATACAGCTACATGAAAAAGCAAAATCTTCAAATATTTGGCTCTCTTGATCTCATCTTTTAAACCTCCATTCTAACTATAGTTGTGTTATTCTTTTCACTTATGATGTTACTTACTGTAGCTTTCTTTTCCTTAATCCGTCTTCCTGAAGATGTGTCTGCTTTGTCTATTCAGAGAATCAACTCTTGGCTTTGTTAGTCTCAATTGCATTTTTGTGTTTTATTTTGTTGATTTTGTTTTGTATCATCTCCTTCCTTATATTGTTTTGGGGTTTACTGCATTTTTAAAACATTTCTCAGATTGTACTCTTTAGTCATTATTTTGCTCTGAGAGTATTTGCCTCCCAGCTGGACTCTAGCTGGTTTTGAGAGAACTGTGGGATGGGGACCTCCCTCCACCTGACCCAAAGCAGGACTCCAAAGACCTAACCTTGGTACAATTTTGCTTTCTCCCCAAACTATAGTAGCATGATTTAAAAAGGAAAAAAAAAAAAAAAACCCACAAAGAGAAGAAGAGGAGAACAATAGAGGAATCACCAGCCACAGCAATTTGGAAGTTGGAAAGTTGATGGACTTAAAAGGTCTAAGAAAGACAAATCCCAAACTTGGGAAAGAAGCTGATGTATAGCACAGAACCATGATGAGGCCCTGGAAGGCATGCCTGCCAATTATCTCAGAGCTGGGACTAGGGTGTTGGGGGACAGAGGAAAGATCCTACAGGTTTGCAGAGAAAAAGTAGATTTGACACAAAGGATTATGGCTCAAAATGGCAACAGATATTTCAGATTGCATCAGTGGAAGCCAGAACATGATGGAATAGTAATATGTTCGATATTTTCATTGGAAAAGTTTGTGGTTAAATTGGTGATAAATATTAGCAAACTAAGTCAATGACAAGAATAAGGTAACTATTAACTCCAGGGAAAACAAAATGTTAGGGTAGGGGGGAAGGTAGTATCCTATATGGCTCATTTGACAATAGATTTATAGTCATAAGAAAGTGAATAGTGAATATCGATCTAATCAGAATCACAAACAATTGTACTGGGAGGCTGATGACGGAGGCGGGGAGAGGTACGTGCATGCTCCGTGGGGGATGTGTGTAAGGGCAGGCGGTTGGAGACAGACCAAATCCTCCCCTTTCCACGATGGGAAATCATTACGTAATGCCCAAACCTGAGAAATCAAGAAGTAGCAAATATGTTATTTAGAGAAAACACAGTAAATACCAAAAGGACCGAAAGCAGCAACTCTGGGACTGAGAAAGAGGGTGTATGGGGTGAGGCAGTGGAAGGGGGCAGGTAGAGTATGAGAGGGGCTTCAAGGCATTGCTATTTTTCCTAATAAACCATGTAGAATTTTTCAACTTTGAAAATTCTGTGCATGTATAACTTTAGTAAAAACTAAATTTTAAAAACCCCTGTGATTAGCAGCCTCGTATGTGTATCTTTAAGATATCTTCATTTCTTCCCCTGGGATAGATTCCAGAAGTGGGGCTCCTGGGTCAACGAGCACGCATGGACTTAAGATCTTATCTACAGCCCTGAAAAGCACTCCGACCTCATTCCTTTCAGAAGGGTAATGGTCTCTATTTTCCAGGCTTTGCAAACACCAGTATCAATTTTCAGATCTCTGTCCATTTGGTGGTTAAAAAAAAAGGAAAGGTATCATACTGGAATTTCAATTTGCATTTCTTTGACTACCAAGTAGTTTTATATTTAACATATTTAACCATTTTTAGTTCTTCTTTAATTTCCTGTTACAGTTCTTTGTCCATTTTTATCTTGGGGTGTTCATCTTTTTCACTATTGATTTGTAAGGGCTCTTAAAATAGTGAGCCTACTAATTCTTTATCACACATATTACAAATATCCGTTCCCCCTTCCGTAGGTCGTTCTGCTTTTAATTTTCTTTTTTGATGTGAGGGAGTTTTCATTTTTATGTAATTAAGTCTCTCTTTCATGCTTTTTGCCTTTGGGATCACGGCTGGACAGTCCTCGCTCATCCTTGGGCTATGACAAACGTAGCATTTCATATAAGTTCATCCAGTATTCATATATAATATTTCATTGCCTCTAAGTTTTTCACATTTTAAATCTCTGAAATTGGGACATCTTTATAATTGCTGCTGTTCAGGGGGCAGTCGTTGCCTGCCAGCCAAAATGTACAGGGAGTATCAGCAACTTGTAAAACAGTCCTGGAGACAAGAGGGGAGCACTCTCGGCTGTATAATCATTATCTCCTTTTCCTGCTGGGCACTGAACTACATTGTACCTCCCAGTCCCCCTCGCAGGTAGGTATGGCCTGTGACTGGGTGCTAGCCATTGGGTTGTGGGTGAAAGTGATGTATTTGGCTTCCCTGCTGGGCTTATAAAACTTCCCATGGGATTCTTTTCTCTCTTTCTTCTGTCTGTGGATAGAGGATGTAGCAGGGGTTCTAGGCAATGGCAGAGCCAGAGGGAGAGTTTCAATGACCAAAAAGCAACATGGGAGGTGCCCACTGACCAGGAACGCTCATCCTCCCTTTTGTGAATAAATAATACACTGTTATTGTGGCAAGGCATTGAGACTTGGGATTTAGTTTGTTATAGCAACTAGTATTGCTGACACCTAACTGACAGCACGCCTTAATTCTGACTCAAATCCGAATCCCTCCAGACTAGAGCTTTGTATCTTATCATTGAGTACGAGTATGATGCTGGCTCCTGATTTTAGATAAATGCACTTCATCTTGTGGTCTTCTTTTTTTAAATCAAGGCTTAGTCTTGGAATTATTCTAAGTGTGTAAAACTAATTGGAAAAACGTTAATTTTTTTCTGAGCTCTGGAAAAACATGGGTATTAACTGTTACATGGACAAGATTCATCTTGAGACATGCCTGCAAGAGAAGTGCTCTAATAAGATTTCCTTTTGTTTCTTTTTCAAATTAATTTTTAAAGACTTTATTATTTTTTTGAACAGTTTTAGGTTTACAACAAAATTGAGAGGAAGGTAGAGAGTTCCCGTACACCTCCTGCCACCCCCACAACCCTCCCCAACATCACTCACACGGTTCGCTCTCCGCCGAGGACAGACCAGCGCTGACACGTCATTATCCCCCGGAGTCCACAGTGCACACGAGGCTTCTCCCTCAGTGTTGCACATTCTCTGGGTGCGGACAAATGTATAAGGACACGCTTCAACCATTAGAGCGCCTCAGAGTGTCTTCATTGCCTGAAAAGTCCTCCTCGCTCTGCCTATTCATCCCTCCCTGCCCCCCACC
>CM052813.1:50258196-50296602 GCA_028533885.1 Nasua narica | reverse complement strand
GGTGGGGGGCAGGGAGGGATGAATAGGCAGAGCGAGGAGGACTTTTCAGGCAATGAAGACACTCTGAGGCGCTCTAATGGTTGAAGCGTGTCCTTATACATTTGTCCGCACCCAGAGAATGTGCAACACTGAGGGAGAAGCCTCGTGTGCACTGTGGACTCCGGGGGATAATGACGTGTCAGCGCTGGTCTGTCCTCGGTGGAGAGCGAACCATTCTGGGGCAGGGTGTTGATAGTGAGGGGGCCTTTGCATTCGTTGGAAAGGGGGTATGTGGGAACTCTGTACTTTCCTCTCAATTTTGCTAAGTTGAATCTAAAACTGAAATGAATCTAAAACTTCTCTAAGAAAATAAAGTCTTGAAAAACGAGAACAAAAGCTCATGAGCTAGAACGCACACACCTTTCTTTTAAAAGCTCCTCTGCTCAGCTGCAAACCACAGGAATTAAATTTTATAGTGCATTTTACAGACAATGAACATGGAGCAAGGTCACAAATACACGTTGAGATTACAAGACAAGACACTGAACGGAGACCAGCCGTCATCGGCAGCCCGGTGATGGCTGCCTGGCCTGGGAATGCACATGTAACAGCACCCTCAGCCCCGCCAGCCGGCACCCTCCTTGCTCCCCGCTTTGCTCCGTACACACCACTTCTTAAAGGTGGGTCCCTGCAGGGCAGGAAGAAGGATACAGGTGTGCTTCTTGTGTATTTAAAAGTACACGTAAGATGGATGTCACGGATACCTCTTTGACTTTTTGACCTGAGTGACATCGTTTGCCAAATGTTGTTCTTTTGCAACCCCCACCCCCAGCCCTTTAGTCCAACCCTCTAGTTTAATAGATAGGAAAGCATCTCTCGCCCAGAGATGGAAAAGGACTCTTGCAAATGGTTTCAACAGCTAGTACTTGCTCCGAGAATAGACATATTTGAATTTGGTCAGATGAAGAACATAGGAAGGTCTGCAGGTGGTGTTGCCTCCAGGGGCCTGGGGAAGACTTTGGCTCCATCTTCTTGTTTACCCTTGGGATTTTTTTTTAATTAATTTTTTTTAGTAATCTCTATATCCAACTTGGGCTCAAATTCACAAGCTTGTGATCAAGAGTCACAGGCTCTTCCAACTGAGTGAGCCAAGTGCCCCATAACCTTAGGGCTTTTTTTTTTTTTTAAGGTTGGGAAGTATTGCTTTTCTTGACCTCAAAGATGGAGGCTGTAACACATTGATTGATTAGGTGTTATTAGAGAAATGTTAAACAAATTAAATGTGGTACATCACCATGTAATGGTACATCTATGAAAAGTGGTACATCTACGATAAACTCCACTGCTGTCAAACATGGCAGCTCTGAAAATAAGGAATGTAGTAGCTTGATGGCAATCACTGATGCCGCAGCTACTGACCTTATATCCATGTCCTTGACCCTGAAATTTGTAGTCCCTCTCACTCTGACTCTGGATGCTCACAAGACCTGCTTTGACCAACAGAATGTGATAGTGGGTAAGATCCAGGGTGCGGTCACCCTTGCTGCCCTGGCAATGGCTGGCCAGCCATTGGATGTGTGAGTGAGGCTATCTTAGACCAACCAGCTGAGCCACTAGCTGGGCATAGATGCATCAATACCCCCAGTCAAGACTAACTAAGCCTGGGGGCGCCTGGGTGGCTCAGTGGGTTAAAGCCTCTGCCTTCAGCTCAGGTCATGATCTCAGGTCCTGGGATTGAGCCCCGCATCGGGCTCTCTGCTCAGCAGGGAGCCTGCTTCCCCCTCTCTCTCTGCCTGCCTCTCTGCCTACTTGTGATCTCTCCCTCTGTCAAATAAATGAATAAAATCTTAAAAAAAAAAAAAAAGGCTGACTAAGCATGCTCAGACCAGTAGAATGGCCCATTTGATCCACAGACTCAAGAGCAATAATGAAACTTGTTTTAACCACCAATTTTTAGTTGCATTGTTATTCAGCAATAGCTGATGGGTGTAGAGGTACTACTGAGAGGGGACAGGGAAACTCATGGAAAAAGTTGGATAACGATGTGCATGAAATATGACCTCTACCATGTGATATGTAGATAAGATACACAGCCCATGCCCACCCACACTTATGGAAAATTCTAAATGGAAACACACTCAGTATCTCAGGGGTGGTATTAAGGGATATATGGCGGTAGTTTTATTTTTCCTCTTTTCTCTTTTTAAAATTTTCTGTGATGGTCTTATGTTACTTATGAAAAATGCTTTTTCATAAAATGAAGTGCAGGTTGGTCTCAAGGCTCTCATGTTGGAGGTGGCAAGGGGCCCTTCAACTTCTCTTTTGGAGGATTCTACCCAATCATTTGTGCCAGCATCAGAACAAGCCCTATTGTAGCCAAAGATCGTTACTGACACGAGGCAAAAAAAATCCTTCACACTTTGATGCCACAGATGAGCAAAGCCCAAACAACTGTCTTTCCCACTCCAGAGTACTGGGGCACCATGAACTTCATTTGTTTTTTCATTTGTATTTCCCCCTGAACCATTTGCTGGCCCGGCTGAGGGATGCTCAGTCTCCCAACTCATCCTCCAATGCAGTAATTCTCCTCTCTTCTGTCTCAGCCTATGCACATCCTCCAAAGATTACAGGCTTAGCTCTAGTCCTGCCTCCTCCAGGGAGCAGCTCTGGTTTTCTCAGCTGGAGAAGACCCTCTATTCTGAGCTTCCAGAACACTTCCTTGGACCACACAAGTCTTCCTCCCACCATGCAGTAATCATACCCACATTCATCTCTTTATCCAAACTTTGAGCTCAGTGAGGCCAGGGTCACTTGATGACCCTGTAGATTTTGGCTTCCCCCACTCCAGGGGATGCAAGGCCAGGAATAAATGAAAAATCGTACACAGAGAGAAATTGGGAAAAGACCATTTCTAACGCTCTTGGTTTATAAATGGGGAAAGTGAGGACAAAAGTCAAGGTGTGCCTCATTCACACATGATGGCAAAGACAGAACTTGGACTCACATCTATTGAGCTGTGCCTAGTATTCCTCCTGTTGGGCGCTCAGCCTCCAGGAAGGTCGTGGACCAGGGCCAGGGACATTCAGGGATCAGAGATGAAGGAGGTGCTCCCTCCCAGGGCAGAGTCTGCGTTTCCAGCCAGGAGAGTGAGTTCCCCGCTTGTCTCACCCTGGGCCCCAGACTCCTGCACACTGAGTGCCTGAATGAATGCTCGGCAACAGCCCTGCTGCCCTTTCAGCCCACAGCCCTGGGCCTGGACAGGCTTTGCTATTTTGCAGTAGAAAGACCATCACGGCCCCCATCCCATGGGCACTGGAAGCACAGCAGGTGAGAACGCACGTGGGTTTGACATTGGCAGCTGCCTTGAGAGGTGCCAGTGGAGGAGCTATGGTCACCACCTTGTCACCACTGAGGTACACTTCTGTTTTATTCTATTTGATTTGTGATTGTTGCTCTTGATGATGCTATAATCCTCCCACCACACGTACTATCCCTCTGGGGTGGCCTGAATAAGGTGAAAATGTGTCAGGACAGTGAAATCAGGAGCATTCCAGAATGATGAAGAGATAGCCTTAGTCCCTTCAAAAACTAAAGTTGGACATTTTAAAGATTTTTGAGTACTGGAGGAACTTTCAGGTTCCTCCAATCTCATCTAGGAAAATGACAGAGCAGAGCAAAATTTTTAAATTTTAAATTTACATTACCTCTTCAGGGTCCCTGGCTGGTTCAGTCAGAAGAGCATGTGACTCTTGATCTCTGGGTCATGAGTTCAAGTTTCACATTGGGTGTCGAGATTACTAAAACAAACAAACAAACAAAGTTAAATCTATGTTATCTCTTCAAACAGGTGAAAAGTCTTCAGAATCTTTTAGGAGGATACATTTGTACCTCTGTTCACAGATCATTTTCCTTGTTAGCAGGGGTGATGCACTTAGGAGCCTCAGAAAGGGCGATTTGGTCAAAGTCTTGCCCTAGAGCGAGGGGAGTACTCCTCAAAGGGAGAGGCCTTGTCCAGGGCCACACCCAGGGCTTAGACTCCCAGGCCAGGAGCAGAGAGAGCAGGGCCTGTGGGCAGGGAGACACTGGTTCCCGGCATTATCCGTTCTGCCATTGGGTATCTCCCCTGTACCAGGCACCATTCCAGGCACTGGGACGCAGACGTGAACGAACCAGGGCCAGGCCTGGTGGACTTACGTGCTGGAGGACAGTGGTGAGCTTGGTGAAGGAAGTTGAGCAGGGTGAGGTGAGAGGTCCAGGGGGAGGCTCATCATTCCAAGAGGTCATCAAAGGTTTCCTCAAGAAGGTGATGTTTGAGCAGAGACCTGGGTGGTGGGAATGAGGTGGGCTCTGAGCTGAGAGGCTAGCAGACAGAGGCTGGTGGGGCTGGAGGGGAGTGAGGGGGAGGAAGTTGGGAGGTGATAGGGAGAGAAGCAGCTAGAAGGTGGGATGGGCTAGGTCAGGACTGAATTTCATTCTATAGCTAGCTCATTCCCAAGTCTGAGACTGCCTCTCCCCTCAGCAGAGTAGCCTAGAGGCTCCCAAATGGGAGTGCTTCTCAAGAGAAAATGTGCTTCTTTGCAGGGGCCCCTTAGAGGGGGGGCCCTGAGAGTATGTGTGTGGGGAGAGCCAACCATGGGGGAGACCTGCCCAGAGCAGAGAGAGCCCAGGGGGGCCAACCAGGGCCCAGTGGGCAGATGAAGGACACGTGACCCTGGAGGCAAAGCCAGAGCCAGTGCAGGAAGTCATGGGGAGGCAGAGTCCAGCACAACCTAAAAGAGTTTTGTCATGGTCAGAGCTGTCCGACAAAAATGGGGCAGTTGCAGTGGGAAACAGTGGGGGCTTCCTCAAAAAATGTAAACCTAGAATTCCCATATGATCCCGCAATCCCATGCTGGGTACATAACAAAAAGAACTGAAAGCAGGAACTCAAAGAGATAGCGCACGTTCATGGCAGCGTTACTCACGATAGCTAAAAGGTGGATGCAACCCAACTGCCTACCCACAAATGAATGGATAAACAAAAAGTGCAATGAACGTATAATGCAATATTATCCCGCCTTCAAAAGGAAGGAAACTCCAACATACGTTCTGTCATGACTAAACCTTGAAAACACTCTGCTAAGTAAAGTAAGCCAGTCACCAAAAGACGAACAGAGTATGGTTCTGTGTATATGAAATCTCTAGAGTAGTCAAATGAACGGATGGTGAAAATGGTGTGTTTTATGTTGTGTACACTCATGACGATGAAAACAAAAAAGTGGCTGCACAGTGACTTGGCCTGACTTGGGAAGTAGCAGTCTGTCCGTTAGTGGAGATGTGCGAGAGGGGCCGGGCAGCTTCTGGATGCTGGGGAGCAAGGGCAGGGCTGAGGGAGCACAGCGGCAAGGGCACCCTGTGCTTTGGGTCAGGGTGGAAAGAACACTGGGGTTGACATGTTTTGAGCCCTAACCATGTGCCGGCTCTGAGCTTGGGCTTTCCGCGTATTTTCCTGTTCTCCCCTGGGGCCATGAGGCAAGGTCAGTATTATCCTCATTGCGTGGATGGGCATACGGTTACCTTCCCTGCCCCTTCCCTCCAGGCTGGGCACGTGCTCTACCCTTCAGGGTGGCCTCTGCTGCAGAGGCTCACCCGGCCTAAGGCCACGCCCCTTCCTAGGGCAGACCACATCTGGGGACTGACCTACGTGAGGTGCCCAAGGCCTGCTGGCTCAGCTCCCCGAAACTGGGGACACCTTGACACAGTCCGTTTTAGCCTAGGGCCCCCCAAGCTGCCTGGCAGCTTGGCTTTGCCTCTATGCATGCCAGCTTCCTCCCCTCCCTTCCTCAGCTGTTGATCCTCGGGACCCCCTGTTTGCTGCACTCCAGTCAAGGTCTGCTTTAAGAACCTGCAGAGTGTGTCAAGGTCGGTCAGCTGGAGGACAGGAGGCTGGGGCCAGTTCAGAGAGGGTCACATGAAAGCTTACTAACTCTCAGGAGGGCACATCAGCGCTCCTTGGATAACCGCCCCCCCACCTCCCCGCCCCGGTCCTCAGCACCCAGCCTGCTTGAGGACCCAGGCTTTAGAGACTGGGGGTCCTCAGGGCGGCTTGGCCTAGTGTGCCTCACGCCCCCATCATCCCCAGGCCCCTGGCATCACAGCAGACCCACAGCACAAATGACACGAGCTAAATTCTAATAGCCGGGCTGGCCTGTTAATGGCCTCTTATACATTTAAATTGGGCATGATCCCTTTGGGAACTGTAATTTTATTCATGGAGATTGTGCCATCTCATTTGAATACAGAAAACTGTACTTAAGAGATAGGGTGGCTCTGGTGGTTTCTTCTTTCCCTCCATCAGCCTGGCTTTGCCGCCCTGGGCCGGCCAAGGGCAAACGCTATGGCACGGGGGACTCAGTTTATTTTTGTCTCTACCAAATAGAGAACAGAATGGGGGTGCTGAAGTCAGAGGAACCCCACAGAAATCAGACCACAGCCTGAACTGCACTCCGTGCAACTTGGAGCCGTGGTTTCCTCATCTGTAAGTGATGAGAACACTTAGTTCCTAGGGTTGGAGGACAGCTACGCACCAGTGAATACACAAAGGTGCCCCACACAGCGCCTTGCTGCTCTGCTTCCACATCCCGGGCCATCCAGCAGCCGCCTGACGGAGCTCTGAGGAGCGCCGGCCATGGCCAGAAAGGCAGGAGGATGGCTGGGCTCCTTCTTGGACACACTGTGGTCTTTGGCTCTTCTGCTCAGCCTCTAAGGCTGTCCTGGGGTGGGAGGGGTTGGCTCAAACATTCCATGCAGTCATGTCACCCACCGCCACCGTAGCTGGCGAGCAGGGCCTCTCTGCTCTCAGAACCCCCAGCTCATAGGGCCATGAGACTCCCGCCTGCAGGCCAAGCCCAGGCTGAGGGGGCGAGAGGCCAGACATAAGGCCCCTTCTCAGAAGCCCCAGCAGCCTCTTGCTACTCCTCCATTCCTCTTCTTCTCCAGCCTGGAGGAATTTTACCAGTCTTAGGAGCTGGGGGAAGGTGGAGAAAAGCTGGCTCCCTTCTGAGCAGTAGCCTTCAGATCTAGGGCTGATGGCACACAGCTGATGCCGGGAGACCTCCAGAGTTTCAGGCTTTTTGGGTGGGTAGCAAATTTCACACACCCAGAGCTTTGGGTTTCGAATCATAAAATACAATGTTTTTGTTTTTTTGGTTTGGTTTGGTTTGGTTGTTAAGTTTCTTGTGCCACCTGGTCCTGAAGCATCAAATATTTGAAGTACTGGAAACAAAAATTCACTTCAGTTTTTTGTTTGAACCACCTCGATCCTCATTTTTTTTTTTTTAACTGTAAGTAACAACAGGAAGATGGGCAGGAAGGTACTCTTTCTTTTTTTCCCCAAGAATAGGATTATATGCATTGTGATTTAGATTTTCACTAAGCAACATATACTCAAACATCTTTCCATGTAAATAAATATTATCGAATAAATCATTCACATAAGTTGATACATCAAAAATCTGATCCACCCCTCTCCCCCCCGCCCCCAGTGCAAACACTGATATCCTTCTTCGGGGCTGAGTGTTGTGTAAAAACAGTCAGCCCCACACATGTTGATGTGGCTTCTTTGTCTTTTTCCCAAATTGTTCCCCAGGCCCCCTGGAGGTCCCTTGGGGAATACACTGGGGGACAGGCGACCAGTGGGAGCCCAAGGGGTCTGCTGTCACCTGCCCAGAGCTGGAGCTCTGTGGTGGCTGCAGCTGATCCATCTCGGCTTGGGGAAGAGGTTTCTGGGCTGTTGTTGTTTGGTAAATCTCATCAAGTTCATGTATAATTACCAGTGTATGGATTTAAAAGGAGTGTCTTCACTAAGCTTTCTCAACACACAGGTATAAACGCACCCTCCTTTAGACTTGTAATGAAAATGGAGCCTCAAGGAGAAAAAAGGTGGGAGATGTCCCCAGCAGCTCCATCAGTGGGTAGAGGGTTTCCCCAGATGAGTTTGAAATACCGGGTATCGGGAGGTACGGGGGGATGGGCCTAGCTGGGCTGTGCTGTCTGGCTACTTTAAACCTGATTTGAATGCCCGACTGGGCAGTGATTGAGGTCAGCAATGGACACCACTCAAAAGGACCCCAGGCGCATCTGTCCTGGGGAGGCGGGGAGCTTCCTAGGAGGGCTGATGTGGCAAAGGGGCTGTGGGCGAGGGGGTGAGCGCTCCGTGGCTGCAGGCATGGCAGTATTGGCCCAATGACAACACTTTGGGATGCTTCTCATCTCTGTGGTCTTTTAAGATTTGGTCTTCCAGCTCTGAAAAGCCCTTGGCTGGGCGCTGTCTGCTCCTGATCACATGAACGGGCTTGCACAAGCTGCTCCTGAATGAGGCTTCAGAAATCAGCCCAACCTTCTTCCGTCTGATGGGGGCGAACCTCCACCCCAGCAGCACACAGAGCTCCCCGAAAGAGGGGGTTGGCTGGCTGATGGACCGGTTCCCCTATAAAAACCTGTCTTTAGAGCTAGGTAGCTCTGGATGACTGGGACAGAATCACAGAAGAGCCTCTGAGCTGAAGCAGCCCTATACACCTAACCTCATTGCTCCCTGTACAGGGTGGGATCCGGAGGCCCAGTGTGGGGTGACCTGCCCAGGGACACACAGCCAGATCAGAACTCAGGTCTCCTGACACTGGCCTGGGCCCTTCTCTGTAGAGCTGCCTCTTCCAGCAGCTCGCAGCTCTCAGGAGGGGCCCTCTTGTTGGTTCAAAGAAGAAGAGAGGAGATGCAGGACCAGGGGTATCAGAGGACAGAACAGGTTACTGGTCTCACTTGGCCCTCTGGGCAGAGGTGATCCACAAGGGGCTCGACTGGCGCATCCCTCCACCCGCACGGAGAGCAC
The DNA here is from genome assembly GCA_028533885.1 of Nasua narica. NCBI lineage: Eukaryota > Metazoa > Chordata > Mammalia > Carnivora > Procyonidae > Nasua > Nasua narica. The sequence continues at coordinate 50,287,757 of CM052813.1, read as the reverse complement.
GCCAACAGGCCTCCTCCTGTCCCTGCCTCCTTGTTTCTTGGATGGGATAAGCTGTTTGGCCCTTGGACAAGATTATTTTTGTATGAAACAGGATTGTTATCACTTAATTGAAAATAATTATCCAATGCAAATTGAGTTCAGTTTGTCTAGTTGGAAATAAAGAAGTGAATATTTTGGGCAGTTTCACTGCTGCAAAGCAAGTATTTTAAGAAATGAAAGTAATGCGAATAGACTTCTTTCTCTGCAGGAAGCCCTGGGAAGTCAGCAGGGTCTTTCCTGAGTAGCCTCTATGGCTGGGAATTCTGGCTCAACCCCCTCTTCAAATCAGGGCTTGTCCTAAGGGGTCTGGAATGGAGGAGATGTTTTCGAAGAGCCAGAGGCCACAGGGGCACTAAGGATGGCAGGGATGCGTGTCACCCTGCCCAGTAGTTCAGCCCCCCAGGAGCTCATCCTGACAGACACAGGCCCTGGTCTCCTCGGGAAACAAGGAGAAAGAGGAAGTCAGAGGAAAGGAGAGAGAGCCACGGGTGTCAGTCTAATGTAGGACGGCATTTCCTGTTCTCCTCTTCCTGTGCTCTCCATCCCAGGCCCTGCACCTTCAACTCCGAGTCCTCTGACACTGTCATTTACCCTGAGTCACAGTCAGTTCCACCCAGGTGACCAGGTGACACCACCTGCTTTCCGAACTACTTCTTGGTTTTGTTTACTTCTTTCCATCGCCTCCGTATCAGCTCCCTACTCCTGAAGCAATGCTTCCTAGCGAGCGATCACAGCATCTCACCGGCCTACAACAGCAGGCAGTGCCTTCACATGGCCTTGCAGTTCTACTGACCTCAGATGGGCTCACTTGTAGGGCTGCAAGCGGTTGGGGCGGCTCTGTTCCACAGGTCTGTCATCCTCCAGGATCAGCACATTAGCTGGACACGTCCTCCTCCTGGTGATGGCAGATGCACAAGAGAGCAAGTGGAACATGTGAGGCCTTTTAAGGTCAAGGCTCAGAACCGGTATCTAGTCACTTCTGCCCTATTCCATTGACCACAGTAAGTCACAAGACCAAGTTCAAAGTCCAGGCCTAGGGGAATATGCTCCTCCCACAAGGATGTGTGGACGCAGGAGGACAGAGGCTGCTGCTCTAGTCTTAACCTTCCCACTAAACTCCTCAACTTTGGTCTCATCCCCTCTATTCTCCATGGAGTAGTTTGCTCCTTCGAACGTGAAAACCTGCCCATGTCATTTTTCAGCTTTTTTTTTTTTTTTTTGATCCCCCCAAATCCTTCCTTTGCTTGATGGCCTTATTCCTCTTTTTTGAGTTTCGAGAATAATTGACACTCGCTTTTAAAAGTGTTGCATTTAACAATATTCTATGGGTCCTATGAAATATGTCCCTAGTACAATTGTTACCATGGCCCCTGATAATTGAGTTGCCTTGGCTCTCCTCCCTTCTTGGGGAAGCCTTGGCTGTTCATATTTGTATATGGCAGGGCATGGGAGGTCCATAACCTGCAAAGACCCTTGCACCCCAGCAGAACACAAAGCAAATCCTCAGACGCACAGGAGCAGCTGTGAGATAGGGCATCCTCTGTATGTTGTTACAAGGGAAGGCCATGGCACAGCACCGGGCTCATGGGAGAGACTGGTTTTCTCTTCCAAACCCAACCACACAAATTCACCAAGATGTACACTTGTCCATAATAAACAACATATACTTTTTTTTTTTTTCATAGCAAGACATTCTCAATGAAGAAAACAGCATGCTGCTTTAATCTCTAGTATAAGCTCCTTATCTTGTGCAGACTGGTAACAAAATTTACCGCCCAGCTAAGAGATTTGAGATTGTTCATCTCTCAACTGCTTCTGGGGACACATATTTGTGGTGCCCAAGAATCTCTGAATGGTACCCCGGAGTAAAATTATGAAGACAGTGGGCAAAAGCTAGTAATTTAAAAAATTAATACAGTGCTGTAATACAAAAAAAGGAAATTAGCTCGATATAATAACAGATGATTGGCTAAATAGATGATATATCTCCTCTTAGTGGAGTTGATTCCACTCATAAAATAATAGTTTGGGGACTTTATAATGGGATTAAAAAAATGTTAGAGTATAACGGTAAGTTTTAAAAAAATACGATGCAAAATTGTGTGAGCAGTCCACTATGTAACATGTAGATAAGATAGAAGGGCACACAGAACACCTGGGTGGCTCAGTTGGTTAAGTGTCCGACCCTTGATATCGGCTCAGGTCATGATCTCAGGGTCATGTGGGGCTCTGCACTCAGCGGGTAGTCTACTTGAGATTCTCCCTCTCCTTCTCCCTCTGCCCTCCCCCACTCCCACACATTCTTTCCCTCCCTAAAATAAATAAATAAATCTTTTAAAAAAAATAGATAGATGGGCACACACTCACATACCCTGAAGGAACTGCAGAAAAATACATAGTGGTTGCATTAGGGTGGCATGATCATACCTTTTTCTTCTTTTATCTATTTTTCAAACTTCTGAAATACTAGTGCTGCTACTTCATAATGAAAAGAAAATAAAGTCTAGTGATAACCCATTTCTAAGTCCCATTCAGTTGGTACCCTCTAATTCAGGGTCTCCTTAGATTCCTAATGTTAATACATTAAAAAAAAACATTAATTCAGACCCACAAATTCAGAATCTGTGATCATTCAGATCACAGTTCATCTGGGTATTCGTTCATCCATCCATCCATCCATTCATTCATTCAACAAACATTTAGTGAGAACCCCCTAGTGCCCTTCCAGGCCCTGTGATGCAGCAGTGAACAGCATCACATCTTTGCCTCATGGAGGGATGGCCAGAGCTGACCCTTTCACTCTGAGGGCTTCACCTAAAATGCTCGCCCACTTCATGCTGTGTCTGACACTGGGGAACAGAGGCAGATCCAGCCAGGAAGATGACAAATGCAAACCCAGGAAATTTCTCTTTGTCAGAAACATCAGTTAAAAGCTTAAAAGCATAATACATGCTCATAATACATTCAAACAATACTTGATATGGCAGCAAACCCACTGCCCAGAGATAAGCAAGAGGAATGGTTTGATACATATCCCTCAATCTTTTTCTATGAATCTACAAAAAGACATATTCCTCTATGTATATGCACACATTCCTAAATATCCACATGCCTATCTATGTAAACGGTAGTTCTATTTTCATTTAAGAAAATGGATCTTAGAATGCATTTCCTTCTGCAACTTTAAGGCTTACTGCTCTGAGGCCAAGCATACAAATGTGCAAAGTACTGGGGGACCACAGCAGCCGCGTGGCTGGTACAAGAATGAGATGGGCCTGATGGTAGCTGGGACTGTGGATTTTGTGCAGCAATCCTGAGAGGTCTGTGGTGCCCTCTCACCTGGCCACGGCATGGCTGAGCTGGCTGCTGAGCGTGATAAGATGGGGGGGTGGGAGAAAGGGATGTCAGGGAGGGGAGGACATGGCAAAGGTAAAGGTCTGGAGGTGGAAGACGAGGACGTCTGCTCTGTGGGGCATCCCTCCAGGTTGGAGACCCTGACCAAATGACAGCTGAACAGACTCACATCTTGATTCATGCACATCTTCGTTCCCTGTCTTCCTTCCGAAGCCCCCACCGCACGCCAGTGATCTCGAACTTGCCTTTCCAGTCCCTTCAGCATCAGAAGAGAGGGCTGGTTATTGGGGTTCCAGATCATCATGAAAGCGGATTTGTACTTACACATGAAGGAGAGAGTTGCATTTACAAATGCAACTGTTGTTTACATAGTAAGGAGGAATTAATCCATGAGAAGGTGGAGGGTGGAGGTTGGGGGGACCCCCGTTGGCTTCTGCCCATTAAGCACTCCAGCTAGTGGGCAAACCCGACATATGCCCACTTCCACTTTGACAGCTGCTCTTATTAAGTGGGAGCTCTTTAAACATGGGAATCCACTGAACACTAATCTGGATAATTGAAAAAAAAAAAACAAAACCAAAAACCCAACCAAAATACCCCACAGAAATTCAGCAGGAACTGCTGCTGACTGCTGTAAATACACCAGGCATGTTTCTGGGTTTTACCCTGGTCACACTCCTGCAATGACTGGCTCAGGGGCTTCTCAGGGCAGCAGTGGCAGGGTGCCTTCTGAGGGCCTCCTGGTCCAGGCTGCTCTGAAGTGAGCCCGAGCGAGTCTGCTGGCCTCACACCAAGCTTTGGACACCTGCCAGACCCCTTACGTGCTTGGTTCACATCACTTAACCCTCCCACATTCCCCTTCCTCTTAAACTCTCTTCCCTTCTCTGGGCCTCAGTGTTTCTCTCTGTAAATTGGGGTGAGGGTAGGGGGGCAACGAAAGGTCATTATGAAACAAAATAAAGCAAAAGAAGGAGGGAAATTTCTTTTTTTTTTTTTTTTTAGGAGGGGAATTTCTAATAGTCCTTCCCAGTCTGATCTCATAAAAACAACGGGAAAACAGATCAGCTAAGAACCTCTAAGCTGGCCTGGGTTCAAGGCCACAAACCAAGACCTTGTCCTGAAATCCCCTCACTCCCAACCCCCCAGACACTGTGTCTATCTTCTTTAGTCCCCAAAGTTTAAGCTCCCTATTAGTATTCACTTTCACACACACACACACACACACACACACAAACACACACACACACACACAGTGTAGTCTAGCCTCTCCAAAGTACAGTGACTTGGGACCTCCTATCTCATGTGAACTCGAGAGCCACCTCCATCCCACCTGCTCTCCCCTGCACCCCACAGCTGGCAAGGCCACCTGACCTTTCTCTGAGATTCTGAGATCGTGGAGAACACAGGCTGCCCTTGACATGCTGTGCCAGGATCCTTAAGGAAATCACTACAACTCCATCTGCAGCTCGGGGGCCCCATCCTGTCCCTTGTTTTGTCCCACCACACTCTACACCCCAGCCCTGGTCAGCACCCTCCACTTTCTCCACCTGGATGCATCCTCTACTGGCCTGCCTCTGAGCCTTTGAACGAGCATGTCTGAGATGTTCTTTCTCCCCCATTCATTCTGCCTTCACCTTTGAGCCTTAGTTCAAGAGCTACCTCTCTGGGGAACCCTTCCCTGATTCCACGATTCCAATTTAAGTCAGAACCAAGCATCCTGCCCCAGCCCCTCTGAGCCCCACAAACCAGGTACCAATTGCCTGTGTATATATCATATTAACTTCCAGCCTTTCTACACCACATTTTAAAATACTTTGCATCTGGGATACAGATGGGTAGGTTGAGGCATAAATTGGGAAGCTAGAAGACCCTTTGTGGGTCTGTGTGTTTTGGGGAGAGGCTGGTTACCTGTGGGTAACTTGGGATCTGGAGATCAGAGAAAGTAGACACATGCCTTGAATCCTGGGGTGGGGTTAGGAGATCTCAGGATGAGGTTCTTAATCAAGATCAGTGCATTTTTGCATAGGTGCAAGGTCATGTTGAATGTGCAACTTTAGAAATCTTGATAACGCAGTGGCTTCTTCATGCTCAGTTGAATTGATTGCTATCATTTACTTCTCTAGTGTTCCACTGTTGATCATCTCCAATATCCATGGCTACAAAGAATATTCTATGGACAGAGTAGATAATTCTTTAAAGGCATTTCTGGTTCATTTTAGGGTACAGTCCTAGAAGTGGAGATACTAGGCAGGAGGAGTGAACCTTGTGAGACTTTTCAGATATGGCCAAAGAGCTGAAATGGAATTTGTATGTGTTTGCTAGAACTGCCATAACGAGATACCACAGACTGGGGGGCTTAAACAACAGAAATGCATTTTCTCACAGTTCTGGAGGCTGGAAGTACAAGATCGAGGTGCTGGCATGATTTCTCTGAGGACTCTCTCCTTGGCTTGCGGACAGTTGCCCTCTGGCTGCCTCGTCGCAAGGTTGTCCCTGTGTGTGTGTGCCCTCTGGTGTCTCTTGGTTCCATTTCCTTTTTTTTACAAGGACACCAGTCAGACTGGATTAAGCCCATCCCAGAAGCCTCATTTTACTGTAATTATCTCTCGAAAGACCCTGCCTCCGAAGAGTCCTTCTGAGGTACTGGAGCAGAGGGTTAAGATTTCACCATATGACTTCTGGAGAACGGTTCAGCCCATAACAGAACCTTTCCATAGAAGCTGGAAACGTCCCTTGGTGTTGCCTGGCTTGGTGCTGGCCCCCTGGTTCCTTCCAAAGCTGAACTTTGGATGTGAAGACCTCTGTCAATCAGCTGTATCCTGTTTCCCTCTCTTCCAGTCTCTCATGCCATCACTGTCCACAGCTCTCAATCAGAGATTCTCAGCCTCTGATCCACCTCCAGTTGGAATCGCCTGAGAGCTTCGAAAACAATCCTGGTGTCTGGTTCCCAACCCTACAGTAGGTTCCGATGTCCCTGCAACCTGGGCACAGGGAATGTTAAAGCTCTTTGAGTAGTTCCAGGGGTTGGTCAAGGCCTCCCTTTCTTGCCTTCACAAAGCATGAGATGGGGCACAGGGGCTGTTTCACTACCATTTTCCAAAGATAATTAAAGCTCCATATTCTAAAGCCTGTTTTTAAGTCCCCTAAACAAGTTCATTTTAAAGCGTGGTGGTAATTTGGCTCCTTTGTTAAAATTAAGTCCTTAGAGTAGAAATTAAAAGACGAAATGGAAAACCACTGGGCATAGAAAATCCACCCTGGGTTTAATAGAGTCTCTTAAGTCGGGGACTGGAGTGAGACCCTTGCTGCTCAACGTGGGTGGGGGGCACGCTATACATTGTGGTCCTTGAGGCTTATGTTCTGTGTAAGCTTTTGAAGGAAGAGGATAAAAGCTAATTTTCACGAGAGCCCTGCTTCTGCGGTGGGGTGATTAGGAAACTGTTGTGTTAAGTATGGGCTCCTCCAAGTTTAGTGCCCCAATTCTCGATGTTTGAAACAAAGCTTCAAATATTGACAAGATTCTACCCCTGGGTGAATCTCACCGACAGGCTGAGCTAAAGAAGCCAGAGGTAAAAAGAGTTCCTACTGGATGATTCCATTGAGATGAAGTTCAAGTACAGGTCAAACTAATCTACAGTGACTGCAATCAGAACCTGGGTGCCTCCGAGTGTGTTTGCAGGAAACTCTGATCTTGAATAAATGGAGAGGGGCACACAGCTCAGCCGGATCGGGGGAAAAAGTCTGTGATCCGGCTCCCCTTCAAAGGCCACAGCCTTCATAAGTGGCCCGGGGGCCCCCCTGTTGGCAGGAGGCAGTCACGGCCCAGAGCCTGGGCCCTGGCACAGCCCGGCCTCTACTCTCTCCACGCTGCTTCTCACCCACAGCCCCCCACCTAGTGCCAGCGCCACCTGAGCTGCCTCCCTCCGAACTTGCCCATGCGGTGACTCCTGCTGAGAGGACCTCCCCAATCTTGTTCACCTGGCATTTGGTCATCCTTCCTCTCATGGCCAGGAAATTGTTCCTTTGCCTCCAGGGATGGCATAAATCACATCTTTCATTCCTCACTTTATGTGTCTGCTTTTGCCATTAGGCTGGGTGTGCTTCTGGGGGCCGTGCCGTCTCTGTACTGCAATGGCCGGCACAGTGCCCAGGCACTGAGTAGAGACCGGAAAACGGTGTTTGCCACTGAACCATGTTAGTTTAGGATGGGAAATGGCGAGCTGTAGACAAATGTCCTTTGTCACAGCCGTCCGTTTATGTGTAAACAGTATTTGAAACATGATGGAGAAACAGGTCATTGAAACGGCTCTCAGGCAAAGACTCTATTTGGTGAGTTGAGATCTGCAGGGACAGGTATGGACTGTCTCCAGCTCCAGGGCAGGTGGCAGAATGGGTGTTCAAGACAAAGGGACAAAAATCTGACACTGGGGTGGGGCAGTGCTGGAGGAATGGAGGGAAGAGGTGGGGAGGAGACAGAGAGAGTGGGTAGAGGGAACCATAAGGACAGTCCGAAGCTATGCTCTGTGTGCTGGAACAGCTTCCTGTGGCCCCCAAATCTTCACTGAGCTTCCAGAAACTCACGAAGTATTTAATGGGAGTGTATTTGTGTGTGTGATGTGTGCGTAGGTGAATATGCACACACGTGTAGCACGTGTGGGTGTATATACACACGAGTGTGAGCATGTGTAGTGCAAGTGTGTACGTGTGTGAGCATTATGTGGGTGTGTTTGTGGGTAAATATGTACGTGTGTGTGCACATGTGGGCCGAGAAAGTTCCGCATCCCCTACCTGTATTGTTGCAGGAGTGAGGCCGAGGCAGCATGAGGGCAGCAAGAGAAAGTCGGTTTTGACATCTCTCAGCAGCCACGGACCAGGGGTTGGCGCCAAATGTCTGAGGGGCCAGTAGCCTCTCGCTGAGATCTGAGCCACACCTGTACTGCCCCATCTCAGGGATGGTCACCAGTCTCGTCAAGAGAGCCCATCTTGGGTGCCCACGCAGGGCCTGGACTGAGGAGTGAGGCCTTCTGAGATGCCAAGGGGAAGGTAATCATGGCTGCTTAGCTATGTCTGGCCTGGGCTCTGCCTGGGAGGGCAGCAGCAGGCATGCCCGACATTTGCCATCCCTGGTCTCCATGCAGCCAAGCAAAGGGCGTGGCTTCTGGGATACAAAGGTGAACTCGACATAGTACTCACTCTCGAGATGCTCTCAGGATGAACAAATTCTCACAGGAGTGAAAAATGTGAGGGTTTCTGGGTGTAGGGGAGTGGCAGGAGATGAGCAGGATAGCGAATCTGGAGCTGATTGTGGATGACCTGAAGTGCTGTCCCTAGCGGGGGTGGTCCCTGGTAGGGTCATCTCAGCCAGGTGCAAAGGACGTCCGCTCTCAGCTCAGCAGACCCTACAGAGCGAGCTTGGGTATCCCCGCACATCCCTCCCAGAGCCAGGGAGGCCTCCCTGCTCCTGTTCTCTGGAGTGCAGACCGTGGGAACTCAAGCCCCATCTGATTGCTATGTTGTGTATGTTGTGAGATGTGCAGGTGCAGGACTGAAGACCACAGGTCATTTGCATGGCATGGAGACCACATTTCAGTTTCCCCTACAAACGGCAGATTTCACTTTCACAGTCCTTTCCCCATCACAGCCACACCGGTTTCTTCACTGCACCTCAGGAGTCTGGTGTTAGACACCCCAGCTTTCCTCTGTGGTGTTTGTGCCTTGCCAGCCCGAGGGCTCCAAAAGACTCAACCCCCCACCATGCTTCATGCTTCCTCCAAACCCTGCCCCACGCCTCATTCCCGGCTCATGGGAAGTCCCACACTGGGAAGCAGGCACCTGGGCACAGTCCCAGCTATGCCCCTAACTCACGATGGGATTTGAGGCTATTGGGGCCTCAGTTTTCCCATATGTACCATGAAGGGTTCTAGACTTGATAATTTCTGAAGGTCCTCCGAGTTGCAGAATGGTGACTCTTTGATCTTAAGTTTTTTCATGGTGGGAACCCTGAGACAATATTTTACAGCAAGTGTTGGGACTTGTGTTGGCCCCCAAGGGTCCGGGAACTCGAGGGCTTGCAGGTATCTCCTCCATTCCGAAGATTGGTACTGCTCCCCACATGTGTCCCAATATTCTCCCCATCCTCAGGTCTGATTCCTCTATCTTTGTATTCATTGGCTCCCTGGCTCCTCGTGGTGACTCTGTTACTTTGGAGGGACCCAGCCCACCAGGCCAGAGAGCACTTGGCTGGGAGGGATGTCTCTTCTCCCTCCGGCCCTCTGGCTCCCAGGCCACAGCCCAGCTATGCCCAGAGCTTCTTGTAAACAGCCGCCCGCTGGGCAAAGGGTGCCTGGGGGGAACAAGGCTGTCAAGACTCAAATTTTGAACACTGACCACATTTTCCACTCACTCCTAACTTAAAGTTTGCCAAGAAGCTGTTTTTTGTTGACAAAGTATAGCAGAGGGAGACAGAAGGGATGGAACGAGAGGGCCCCAGGGTTTAGGCCTGGCTCTTTCTCTGACTTGAGACATGATCACAGTTTCCTTGCTCCGGGCTCAGTGTGAGAAGGGAGTGAAGTAGGGTGGGCCAGAGTGTGCTAGACTATCTTTTAGGCCCTTTGCAGCTCTGATACCCACCGGATCGTCAAGATTCCTTCCACACCCAGTCTCCCTGTCCCTTGCAGGATGGTGCGGTGTGCATAAACCTGGCTTGCTGATGGGAAGGGGAGGCTCGTGAAGAGACAAGGACCCCCCTGGACCACAGATAGGCAGGCTTCAGAGGCTAGGTCTGTGGTGAGGTGGCAGGGGAATCCAGAGTGGCCCAGGAGACCAAGGTTAATTGAGGCAATGAAGCCAGAAAACTCCCCTGAGCAGCCAAGTGCAGGAGGGTTGCCATGCAAATCACCAGGAAGAAATGATTAGTGGGTGTAGGCACAGAAGAGAGGTGGCTGGTGACCCATGACTTGTCCAGGGCGATGGTGGATCCCCTGGGACCCCGGGGCTCTGCTTGGGGTGGGTGTGGAGGACGAGGTGGAGTGTGAGCAGTGGCTGAGACAGAGGCGGGTCTGACAAGCTCCCCTCCCAGAAGGTTACCCAGGCAAGGCTGGTTGTACAGACGGGGCTGGTGGAGGAAGGGTGAGAAAGGCACCCAGATGGTTTCCATTTCAGGGTTCTGTATTCTACCCCAACCTCTGATGCTTCACTTGGGGGTGCTGGAGGGGTGCGGAGAGGAGGAAGAATCAGGGACCATTCTGAGGGTGCCGTACCAGCACTGCTAGTATGAAGGAGATGGTCAGAATGCAGAGATCCTCTGGGCAGCTTCCTCCGGGCCCTTGGCCCCACTCTCAGCAGGCACCTGAATTTCCTCTAAGCTGTGGTCACTCACCTCCAGGGACTACAAGCCCGCTGCATCCCAGGCGGCCTGTCCCATCGATGGAAACTTCAGTCAGGAAGGGCTTCTTGGCACCAACCCAAAGTCTGCATCTCCAGCGGCCTCGGTGTTTGGTACAGTATACCCCAGACACGTTCAGCTTGGTTTTGCTCTGTGGGGAATTTTATGTAGGAAGCAGGAATAAAAGAAGATTACCAAGGTTCCAAACTCACTTGGCAGGCCTGGCGCCATGATTTAGGGATTAGGATTTCGTCCAATTGCTGCCCCAGTTTGCCATTCTCTGCTTTGGTTTTCCTGTTTGAGATAGAAGACCACTGTGCTGGTTAATCTTACGTGTCAGCTTGGTTAGGCTATGGTGCCCCATTGTTTAATCAATCACCAGTCTAGATGCTGCTAGGAAGGTGTTTTGTAGATGTCATTAATATCTACACGAATTGATTCTTAGGAGATTCCCCTCTAAATGTGGGTAGGTCTCGTCCAAATAGCTGCAGGCTTTAAGGGCAAGGGCTGAAGTTTCCCAAAGAAGGAATTTTTGTGAAAACTGTAAGATAAAAATATGGCCTGCTGATCTGCCTTATGGATTTTGGACTTGCCAGTGCCCACAACTGTATGAGCTTACATAAATCTCTCTCTCTCTATGCATATCCTATTGATTTTGTTTCTTTGGAGAACCCTGACTGATACAACTGCCTACCACCTACCTGGGCGAAGGCAGATAAAGGACACTCAATCCTTAGGAGAAAAGCAATGTATAAGAGGACTAATATTATAAAAGCGCTAATCGGTGCAGAGCTGTGTGAATCTAAAACCCATCCCCAAGAGTGCCATCCATCTCCCTACTCAAAATCCATGATGGTTCCCCATTGCTACCACTGCCATGATACCAGCTGCTCTTTGTGAGTCATTTCGATGTTTCAGACACTCCGCAAGTAATATACAGAGTTCATATATATATTTCATGCTTTAATTCTTGCAGGAGAGAGGATATGGTCTCCACTTTGTAGCTGAGGAAAATGAAACACAGAGGACCACACCCCTCAGCCTGAAATTCAGAGCCTCCAGCTGAATCCTGCTCCAACTTCTCTCTCTCCAACCTTCATGTCATCAATAAGTGTGCCCTAGATTTTCCCACAGCCAGTCTGTGGCCCATTCTGTTTTTCTCCTGAAATGCATTTCCTCTTATCCTATATCTCAAGGTCTTCCCTATGCTCCAAGGGCATATTCTGATGCCACTTCCTCTGTGAAGTTCTCCTGGGTTTCCACCACCACTAACACTGCAAGTGACCTCTTCTTCCCACACAGCCCCATGTCTAGGCCTCTAACTTGAGTTACTGCCGTCCATTTCAAGGCGTCTCGCTCCTACTTAAAATGGAAACATGTATGATGAGGTAGGACAGATGAGAGTACTAAACCCCACTGGCTTTCTCTCCAAAGCAGTGAACTTTGATTAGAAAAAAAATTAGTCTTCCTGGACTAAACTTCTCTAAGGAGTATACATGGGGCTGTTTTCTGAAAGATGAGGGTTGTTTCTGCTCCAGCATTGGTTTGTGGACTTCCATTTTCTTTGCTCTTAGCTTCTGTTTGAATGACAGACCTCCCACTAATGATTTAGGAAGTTTGGCCTCGTTTTGTGTGTCTGAGGCTTGATGGAGCAACACCAGCAAGCTCTGTAATTCCAAAGCCTGCAATGTGAGTTCCTAGTCAGCCTCTTCAGCCCTGAAGCCATCTTCCTGACAGAGCCACTGTGGACCTCTCCATTTAGAAGTGAAACCTTCCAGTCCAGTGAACTGAAGCCTTAGTCATCCCTGTCTTGGTAATACCATGTACAGAACGGGGTTGGGGACTAGTGAATGAAATGCATTGACTGAATCTAACTGTAGCAGTTCCCATGCTGGGCCCTGTGAGAAAGGATTAAGATGAGATGACCTTTAGCTCTTGAAGCTCTTGATTTGACAACAGGTAACGTGAGCCCCTCCTCCACACCAGGAGTCCTGCTCTCTGGAGCACTCAATCACTTGCAGAGCATATATTTTCTCTGTAGGCTAGGAGTCCCATGAGGGCAGGTATTATATCTGTCTGGACCATCACTGGATCTGGGCTTCGGTGCAGTGTGTGGCACGTAACAGCCAGCCTACAAATATCTGTTGGTAAACTGAATGGGGTGTGAACCTGTCTCACCCACTAGAGAAAGAGCTCCTCCAGGGGAGAGAGCCCTCGAGGTTCACACAGGACCTGGCTCAGGTGAGATGCTCAAGAAGTGTTTACGGAGGTGGATGGTCCTAGTTCAGTGGAGGCCCAGTGGGCCACACCTGACCAGGACATGGGTTGGGGTGTAAAGCTCTTTATGGGTTCCCATCTGCCTCTGCTGTGGGAACAGTGGCTCTTGTTTTCTTATGTGACCTCTTTTCCTTACTTGTGACTTTGGGGGCTGAACTCTTAATCATGGGTAAGCTAAACACAGAGAATTGCCTCCAGAAATTTCTAACAGAATAGCCAGTTTCTGAGCACTTAAGGCCAGCAGTGTGCTCAGAAAGGGGCTGTGAGGGGTACGAATCATGCTGAAACGGGTTTCCCATTGAAATAGCATCTAATGGAGGAATTATGTTTCTTATCAAGGGATTAGGATACCAAACTTTTCCTAAAAATGACTGCAAGTGTGACATTTCACCAACTATCATGGCACACTTACATAAAGTCCCTCAGCTCGACACCAGCCACATCTAAGTGATTGGTTGGTGAGGCAGGAAGGAGCGAGTGGCTTGTGGGGCCATGAGGAGTCAGTCAGAAGACTCCTGGGAGAGCAGCTAGAAAGATGGGCAGAGAAGGGGAATGTGCAGAGCAAGAAGGTCCTCAGAGGCTGGGTCATGGAAGACAGGGTGATGCTTACAGTAAGGGCCACAAGCTGCTAACCTGGATACAAGGGCAGAGTCGCACAGGCTGGGGACTTGTGTTGCTCTTATATCAAGGGTTTTTCATAGGGAGGCAGTGCTGAACTCTGGTCATCAAGAGTGATTCTGATTTGGTGAAACCAAGGGCTACTAATGACCATGAGACCACAGAATACCAGAGCAGGGAGTACTGAGAACTCAATCAGGCTGATCGCACTGCTTCCAATTCTGTAACGAGGAGACTGAGGCCCAGAGAGGTCACACGTTATCAGAGATAAAAATTTCACATTTCCTTGAGATAGCATCTGACTAGCAATGTGTTTACACTGGTTTGTTATGTGTAAGAGGCTGAGTTAGGTTTGGTAGCCAGACAGGCAGGGGGATATATGTGGAAATGTAAAAGGACTACTCAGTAGTCTATGATTGAACTCTTTGATATTTAAAGTGAAGTAGGTAACTCAGAAAGAAGGAAGTGACAGTCTGATTTTTCCACAGGAAATCCTTCCTTTGAGTGTGTACCCACCTCCTCTCCTCACTTGGGCAGTCACAGGGAATTTCTAGAGAGAACCATTCCTCATGTGAATACAAGACTCCTGGTCTTCAACCTGCCCTGGGTACCCAAACATCATTGCAGTGACCCTCAGAGACCTCCCCATTTTCCCTTCGCTTTGGTGGTCCTTCCATACCCCGCCCCTACGACCTTTTCCTCTATTACCTTATTCTCTATCAAAAGGAAGACACTGAGGATACCATTTCCTCACCTTGTTTCTCTGTCTGCATACTTGCTTCCCACTCCTCTTGCTCAGCCCTCTGGATCCATCCCTTCTCTCCTTGAGTGCCATCAATTCGAGTTTTCTTAAGTTCTCCAACATCCCCTTCTCTTTCAGCACCTTCATGTCAACGGCAACCTGACTGCAGCCAGAATCCTCTGTCCTGTCAACTTTTCCTAGGCAAGGATTTAAAAAGAGGCATACATTCTCTCCTCTTCCTGGCTGCTCATGCCACACATTCCAAGGAGCCGCTTGCCCCCAAATCTGATAGGTGCTTTTCAGTTCATGTTCATTTGCCCATATTTCACAAAGGAATTGCAGTATAAGGATATATGCAAGATAAGAGATTACAAATAATTAAAACAGTCTTAGGGAAAGTATAAATCAGAATGGAAAATCAGACAGAAAAATAATGGATGAAATACTATATCTGCCCCCCCCCCCAAAAACCTCAAAGGAATAAAAACAAGGTACAATTTGGTAGAAAAAATTTTTGTTACAGTTCTTGGTGTGTGCAATGGTTTGGATAATGTTCCCCCAAAAGATATATCAAAGTCTTTACCCTTGTACCTATGAATGCAAACTTTACTTGGACATGAAGTCTCTGCACACATAATTAAGGATCTTGGGATAATACTATCTTGGACTTAGGGTAAGCCCTAAAGCTGATACATCCAGAGACCAAGAAGGTGGAGGCAGAGACTGCAGTTACAGGTCTACAAGCCAAGGAATTCCAACTGCCACCAGGAGGTAAGAGAGAGGCAAGGAATGGATTCTCCCCCAGCGCATTAAGAAGGAGCTAACCCCAGGGTGCCTGGGTGGCTCAACTGGAGATGCTTTTGGCTCAGGTAATGACCTTGGGGTCCCAGGATCAAGTCCCTCATCAAGCTCCCTGCTCAGTGAGAAGCCTGCTTCTTCCTCTCCCCTAGCTTGTGCTCTCTCTCGCTCTCAAATAAATAAAATCTTATGGGGGGAAAAAAAGGAACCAACCCTACTGCTATCTTGATTTTGGACTTCTGGTTTCCAGAGTGTGAGAGAACAAATTCTATGGCTTTAAGCTATCTAGTTTGTGGTGATTTGTTACCATAACCCCAAAAAACTAATAGGGGGTGCATCCTTGCTGTTTCAGACCTCCATGCCTCTACCAACATGGTTCCTTCACCTTGAAGGGCTCTTCCCCCTTTTGTTAACCAGAATATTTTTATTCTGCTCTAAAGACTCACTGGAGATCCAAGTAGAAGGGAACAGCCCAGATTCCCTGGACGTTTCCCAGAAGGTCAATACATACCCATCCCTGTACTCCTCACCTGTATGACAGTCTTGGTTTTTGTGTCTGTCTCTTTAATTGCTTGTCAGCCCCCGAGGCTTGGGATTTCTATCAAGTCAACCTCAAGCAAGAATACTATCAGGAACAGGAAAGGTCAACAGCAAATATTTGTTGAATAATAATTTGGGAGGCAATAGGAATACCAAAGAGAGGAGGATTAATGTTGTCTGGGGTGGTCATCAAAGTGGAATGGGATATTCTATGCAGAATCAACAAAATAGGTGAAGTATGACCTGTCCAGGGGCAGGTCATCTACCCAATGGAACTGGAAGGGTGAAGGGAAGCAAGGAGAAAGAAAAGGAGTGGAGTCTGCAGAAAATGAGGCTGGAAAGGCTTTGAATGTTAGGCCAGGAAGTTAGACTTCAGCCTGTGGGCCACGGTTCCTAACTCGAGGGCAACTACCACCTTCCCCCAGGCCTCTACAGTTGGACACTTGCCTTGTGATCACAATCCTCTTCTTAGCCCTCCAGGAGCAAAGCAGGAAACAAAACAAGATGGTCTGTGGATTACTGACCATTGGCCTTGCCCAGTTATTTCAGACTATTTCCAATTTAGTCAAAACTATTAAAATGTTCCCAGTAGATGATGAATGAAACTAGTTCTTGCTTTGACATATGTACACACTTATGAAACCATCACCACAATGAAGATAATGAACACACTCGCTACACCCCAAGTTTCCTTATGCCCCTTTGTGATCCTTACTTCCAACCCTTCCCAAGCATCCCCACCCCCAGGCAACCAAGGATCTGCTGTCACTAGGTTAATTTACATTTTTCACAGTATTCCACCATGAATTTTAAATTATCGAGTACTGTCTATTCTTTTATTCCTACAAATATTCTTGGAATTGGTTGTTATTGGAAACAGTGATTCTTTCAGATGTTGCTTTAAGTGAGTTAGGCAGAACCAGAGAGGAGTTTAGACCAGGGCGAATTTTCCCCATCACCGAGGCAAAAACTCTTCTCAGTACCGTGGTCAGTGCCACACCAACCATGAGGTTTTTTCGCCGACTGGTGAGAACAGAAATGAATTTGTGGCCACAAAATAAGCTCCAGGAAGTTTCCTCTAATCCTTTTGGTTGTTTACTGCACACATGTGCACTAACCAGTACTCAACCCAAGACTTGAGGGGGACCCTCTGCAGATCTCTGGGTTCTCTCTTTGCAGCTCTTTCCTCTCTGGTAATCAGAGCTGCAGTCAAGCCACTTTGGCTTTTCCAGACTCCGAGCTCTGTTTCCTTACCTCAGGGGGACCACCAGGCTATTCCTGGGTTTCCCCTTCTTGCTCCACAATAGGGAAACCCCTCAGCAGCCAGATGGGGAAACCATACAGTGCACCTCACTTAATGGGAATCTCTCAATGTTCACTGTCCTTCCTTGTTGGATGTTCAGTGTCTTTTTTTTTTTTTTTAAGATTTTATTTATTTTTTGACAGAGAGACACAGTGAGAGAGGGAATACAAGCAGGGGGAGTGGGAGGGAGAAGCAGGCTTCCCGTTGAGTAGGGAGCCTGATGTGGGACCCAATCCCAGGACCCTGGGATCATGACCTGAGCTTGAAGGCAGCTGCTTAACAACTGAGCCACCCAGGTGCTCCCGATGTTCAGTGTCTTGAAAACTACTTCATATATTTTTTACATGGTTTCAGGATAGAAGGTAAATCTGGTCCCTATAACCTTGGTTAGATGTAGAAATACCTCAAACTGCTTATGTTGACTCTGACAAATCCAATATATTTGATCTGAACTCTTTTATACTGCACAGTCATATATGGGTATCTCAAACTGATAAACTGTTATTGAGAAAATGGGTTCATAAAACATACATAAGGTGGTATTTTTCTCCATTCAAAAACAATTTAAGAAACTATTTTGGTGAATACAGGGCACCTGGGTGGCTCAGTTGGCTAAGTGTCTACCTTCAGCCCAGGTCCTGATCTCAGGGTCCTGGGATCAAGCCCACATTGGGCTCCCTGCTCAGCGGGGAGTCTGCTTCTCCCCCTTCTTCTGCCCTCCCCCACCCCACGTGTGCTCTCTCTCTCTCTCTCTCTCATAAGTAGAATCTTAAAAAAATTATTTTGGTGGATATCCTTTTGTAGGAAGGACCGTTCTGAGATTCCAATTGTAGCAGAGGACACTGGTGTTTTGTTCCTGTCTCTGGGTTTCTGTCACAGGCTGCCTGCAGGCTGCCAAACCCACTTTGCCTGGGTGCATGAAGAGCCAGGGTCACTACAGATTGAGAAAGGCTCCTGAGGACAGCTCCCAAATGACTGATTTAAAACAAAACAAAAATCACAGACACACACACGCACACTGGAAACACTTCCTAATAGATTGGTTTAGGAAGTGATTTAATTCCAGGGCACCTGGGTGGCTCAGTCATTACGTGTCTGCCTTCAGCTCTGGTCATGGTCTCAGGGTCCTGGGATCAGCCCCACGTCGGGCTCTCTGCTCTTCGTGAAGCCTGCTTCTCCATCTCTCCCCCTCCCCCGCCCGCTTGTGTTCCCTCTCTCGCTGTCTCTGTCAAATAAATAAAATCTTTAAAAAAAAATGGATTTACTTCCACAGCTGTTAGGATGAGTGTGTACAATGTCCATTGTATACATCATATATGCATTAAATGCACTAGCAACTTAAGTTGTTCTCTCTGGAAAAAGCAACAGTGAAACAGCTTCACCAGGTGAAGTGCTTCTTTGCATGGCATGCATAATAGATCGTGTCTTCTAACAGATGTACTTCTCTGAATGTTCACGCCAAGTGTAAAACCTAAGGGCCTATCCTGGGCCTGGGTCCTAGTGATGATTCCTACAACCTGACATTCTTTTTTTTTTTTTTTTTTTTTATTCATTTGACAGAGAGAGAGAGCTCACAAGTAGGCAGAGAGGCAGGCAGAGGGGGAAGGGAAGCAGGCTCCCCGCTGAGCAGAGAGCCCGATGCAGGGCTCGATCCCAGGACCCTGAGATCGTGACCTGAGCTGAAGGCAGAGGCTCAACCCACTAAGCCACCCAGGCGTCCCACAACCTGACATTCTTGACCAATCGAATATCCCACTAGATAATCTCCAACTCCTTCCTTCCCCACCAGCTGACTCCCTTAGTTGTCATATCACGATTATTTATCTCAACGGAGATTATACCCTTTCTGGTGCCCTAGTGCTTCTGCTTCCCAGTTAGACCAGTAAGTAACTCTCTTCTCAGCCAGTTGAGTCTCCAGTGGCCATGTCCTTCCACAAAGTGGTCCAGAAGGTCTGTAGCCCTTCATGCCATGGAGCTGGTCTCCTTATTTTAGATGAATGGGACACGTCCCACCCAACTCTCAAATATCAGCACAGTCTGATGAAAGAGTAAGCCTTGTAAGAGAAGGATACATCGGCTCTTACTTTCAGATGTAGCAGGACACCTGAGCTCCCCTTCTCGTTGGCAGAATTACTTCTGGGATGAGACATCTGGGGCTGGTAATTCTTTGTTGCAGGGAGCTGTCCTGTAAAAGAGGGTGCTCAGCAGCATCCCTGGCCTCGAGTCACAAGACGCCAGTAGTACCTTCTAAATTGTGAAAACCAAAAATGGTGCTATCAGGGGATCAAGACAGCTATGCAGGAATGAAAGTCTCTTACTTTGTATGTAATCTTTTGTTGGCAGAGGACTTTTCTGTTGTTTCCTATGAGAAGCTTCTCTCCATATCTTTTATCAACAGATTGAACAAAGTTAATCTTCCCTCTTTACACAAACACCGCATACATCACTCTTTTCACTGTAGCACTAACAGTGTTCCATTGCCCATCAGAGAGGCCAAGAGAAAAAGGAATGACAATATCCCATTACTGTGGGAGTGGGGAGACAAACTCTCTCACACACTACCAGGAACGTATAAACGACTGGGAGGACTTTTTGGGGATGGAATTTGGCAATATGTATTAAAAGGTGCATGGAATACATGCATATTTTTTTAGACCCACAAATTCTATTTTATCACAACAGAATAATCAGAGAAGATACAATGTGCACAGAATTTTTTAAGATAATGAAAATGAGAAACCACCATAATGTTCAACAACAGGAAGCTGATTAAATAAGTTACGGTACAGCCATATAACAGGATAACGGGGCCATTGAAAATAATGATGTCGACACATACTGGATTAGAAAAAAGATTTTTACAATGCATTAAGTGAAAAAACAGGTCACAAGACAATGTATATATGTATAGAAAAAAGTCAGGAAGGATAGACACTAAAAATTTTAATCGTATCTTTGGGTGTAAGAATCAGGTATGATTTTTTTTTAAATTTCTTCCCTTAAAATGAACATGTAATCCTTGTATAACAAAAATAAAGATCGAATAGTAGGGACTGCAATAGCAGGGACTATGAAAGCAAGACGTTCCATTGAGAGAACAGGAGACAGTTTCTCTCCAATCGATTCTAAGAATGCCACACATGAAGCAAGCTATCGCCCAGGGAAGGAGCCACTTGGGCTCCCTGCATTCTTAGTGGGGCCAGAGGCAAAAGATATTTAGCCTTCTCAAACTTGGCAACTGAACAGGTTCTTATTGTTTGGGACATCTGCTTCTTCTCAATTGTATTTATCCATGTAAAGTATTATTTGCTTAATTGTGGAATCCCTAATATATTTTAAACTCTCCATTTTCATATAGAAAATTAGTGTGTGAGTTCCTTATGGATTGACTTTAACTGAATGCTTGGTGAAAGACTCAGGTGCCAAGGTAACGAAATGGAATGGAGCAGAAGCTTCTCTGTGTTTCTGCTCTTTCTTAACCACCCTAATGCCCACAAGAAGAGTAGCTCAGCTGCCTTCCTATCTGCATATAAACGCCTGGACCTGAAGGTTAAATTATATCCTAGAACAAAATGCTTGTCTAATAAAAAAAAAAGGGGGGGGGGAATAGGCTAATGTGCAGAAGTGAGTTAAAAACAAAGAGCCCTTTTTCTTCCTTTCTCCAAACAATCTGCCATGTTTGAAAGACCCTAAGGAATCCCCTCTGCCCTGAAAGGAGACGCCTTTGCATGGGAAGCAATGCTAGTCACACCACACCAATAATAAGCCATGCTTGTCCCAGGTTTTAATGAGGACTAACATCAATTATTTCAGGAGTTACCACTCTGTGAAGCCATTTCTCATGGCTGTCACTTTTAGCAGGGCTTTAAAAGCCTCTGGCCACTTACCTTAGGGTCAAAACAAGCCCAGCTGAGGTTAGGAAGCCACGAAGCAACACACAAAGAACACCGAGACTCAGCTGAGAGCAGGGCAGCCACAGGGACGGCGGTGGACTGAAGACTTCAGTTTTAGGGGGAGAGACTCTCCCTTCCCCGGCAGCAGGTAGGAGGGCTGATCCTACCAGATACACAGCAGTTCATGTGCTTCACAAAGAGTAAAACACAAATGTAAGAACCTGACATTATAGAACTGCCCTGGTTAACTGATTCCATCTCATTCCCTTCTGGCATAGAGCTAGTGCTTGGCCAACAGAGGGCCTTGGGAGCCTAGTTTGTGGAGCTTGTATCACTTTAGGGCCTTGTCAACCCAACTATGCCCTTTGTCACCTAAACTCTCATTGCCTTGTTACATAACGGACAAGCTTATTTACTCTATTTCAGACATTTTATTTTTCTGATTCTAACATTAGGCTTCAATAAGTACAAAAAAATTCATAGGTACGAAAAATTCTGTATAGCCTTGCGGTAGTTAAAAAACCCGTGAAAACAAAACAATGTTTTAAGCTGGGCAGTAGCCATCTCTATACATCTGAGTGACAGTTTCCTTGAAGTGTGGCTGTAAAAATGGTGACAACTATTGTACTGTGATGACGTTACAATTTTTTATGACTCTTTTTCACTTGTCCCATGAAATCTATCTCATGCCATCTGCGCTGGTATTTTGCTACAGAGCAATTCTCCGCCTCTTTGGGGCTTCAATGATGACACCTTGATCTTTCAGCCTCATATTCCGACCGTGGAAAGATTCTGACACCAGCCTCAAGAGCAAGGACAGCTGGATTGAGATTTATAGCTATTACCCTTCCCGATGTTAAAAAAGAAAAAAGGATTGCTGAAAAAGATTGATGAGTTTTTCATATTAGCATTATTTTCTCTTCCTGCAAGGATTTAGTTTTCATACTCCCACTGCAGATGGATTATATTTGATGAGTTTTTATTTTTTCAGAGCATTCAGAAAAATTTTTTTTCTTGAAAAGATTGTCTCTTCTTATTCCCAGGATTCTGAGTAAAAATGATGTACTGGGACAGGGGAAATCTGAGTATATCTGTTTGTTTGGTTGTTTGTTTTCCGTACGTCTAATAACCCGGACATAGAGACTGCAGATCTCCATGGTCTTTGTTCACCAGCTCCAAGTATGGCTGAGATGACAAACAAAACCAAAAGCTTTGCTTTATTTAAGCAAAAATAATAAAGATCTTGCTGGGATGTTCTAGGCATGAAGACCAGACAAACACCAGAAAACCGAATCAGAAGATGTCTTACAGCTTAGACTTTTTTTTCCTCTGCTTAATAAGAAATAAATTATCATTGCCATCGGCCTCCAAATAGCTCTCCTTTTTCTTATGCTTGTTCCGCTTGCCCTCTCTGGGCGGCTTGTCTTCTCTTGGCTTGTGGGAATGTGATGAGTGGTGGAAGGACTTGGAAGCCTTCTGGGTTTTGAAAGGGCCAGGGGAAGAGTGGAGTTTGGGGCCCCTGGGGAAGTCCTCATCCACTTCACGACACCTGTCAGCCTTCCTGTGTTTCTCACGCTCTTTATTGCTCCTGCTTGCCTCTTTTTGAGTTTCCTTCTTTTCTTGAGGCCACCTGTTGTTTCTACGGGAGGCATGGCTCTTCCTCCTGTTATGGTGGGGCCTCGTATCCGCCACTTCCATGTGAGGTCTCTTGAACTGCCTAGGAAAATCCCCATTCTTCTGGAGTTCTGGAAAACAGAAAAGCATTTCTGCATACTGAGCACCAGATAGTCTATGCACAGCTGTCACAGGTCTGTAAATCACTCAGCAGAGAGGGAAACCAGATAACGCAATGTTAATGATATGACATTCTAAATAGCCGTCACTAAGGTAAAAACTACTCTCCAAAAATGGCATGGTTATAGTTCTGCATTTGATGGCTAAAAATGGAAAATATCCAGAAATCCAATGATATTTATTCTATTCAATACAGCTGAATTAGGTTGAACAATGGAGATGAAGACTAGTGAGAGCTGTAATCATCTTAGCTTTGTGAAAGAAAACTCATGTCTGACCAATTTGAGTTCTTGCAGTGACAAAGCAGCCCTTGATGATAAAGTGAAACAAGATGTATAAAACGGCCTTTTGTCAGACTCATATGACATTTCAATTACCCTCTGACGATAAAGTCTGGCCACAGGACTTAGAGGTGGATGCCAAACCAGATAGGAGATTTTCCCTCTAGAGTGGACATCACTGGCTTGGAGAGAACACACACCATGTGTATCCTAGAGGTTTTGGTGCTGGATCTGATGTTCAATTTTGCCAGGACTCGGCACCCTTACTCTAAGTGTTTGATGGTCATGATTCTGATCAGGTTAGTGGGAGATGAGATTCCAGTGAGGGATGAAAATGAACATGCCAATAAGACCTTGAAAGATTAAAGAAGTGGCCAATAAAAAAACAGGTAGAAATACAAATATTTAGGGGACCAAAAAAAAATGAATTCTAGTATATAGAGCAAAAGTTACTAATTACAGACTTCAGCATAAAATAAAAATTCCAGTGCATCATAGAGAACCTCAAAGTAGCCACAGAGTTGTCAATCTAACTAGTTAAAAGGGAAAACAAATGGTTTTTCTAGCACTGTAAAAGTTATAAAGACTCAGAGAAAATCTGAGAAATACAACAAAGTATATAAGAAATAAAACAGTAGCCACAATCTTCTAATTCAGAGGTGATATTTTGGTGCATTTCTTCTCAATTTTTAAATTTAGTTCCCTAATCAATATCTTCATGTACTATAATTTCTCTCTCTATAGTTGAGATAAAGTTCATATGAAATGTCATAGGTAAAATATGAAGGAGTTGAGAAGTAGTTCCTTTTGAAGAAAACCCAAACTCAGAGAGAGTCGGGAAAAGAGTAACAAAAAGGTGCAAAGAGTTGACAATGTATAGGTGAACTTGAAAAATATAGAACTGTTTTGTCTGAGAGCAACAAAAGTAATTTGGTGATACGTTGTGAAGGATACGGCGAGAAAGAAGTCGAAAGAGTAGGCTCAAATTATAAAACGGAAGAACTTTATGTTATCGATGGTAAATAAAGGAACCCTAGAGGGTGGCCATGGACGGAAGCTCTGCCAAAACCATGGCTGGTAAGAACAGACTTCTCTGGAGAAGCTCCAGGGATCACCAGCAATCACCTAGCAGAGAAAGCCTTTCTTTGCATGAGAAATACTAGGGAAATACAAAGGGAAAAAATAATTACTTGCCAAACAGAAAAATCTCAAAGGAGCTTTTACAAACTCGGCATACCTACATGGCTAGAAGTATTTTCTGGACATTTTCTAAACTGGTCATTATGTGAGAAAAATGCTCACTGTGAATAGAACATAACACAGTTTCTGAGGTGGGTGCCTGGTTTCTGGAGATCAACAAAGTTCTGGATTTTCTGGAAATTATTTAAAAACATTTTCTGTGCTAACCCATGATCCCCAGAGCAGGGAAAGACAGTGCAAAAGAAGGTATTTAGGAACTACTGCAAAGGTAGATCTTACAAGAAGTCAATAACATACCTTTCACTTTTCGTTTTATTCTCTGTTCTCTTTCCTGAATTTCATATTTGTCATCATAGTAGTAGATGAACGGAGACGTTGGAAAGGTCTGGTTAAACATTCGTCTTTCTGTACATTCCTGCAAGTTGTTTGAAATTATTGTTTTAAATTACCAAGTTTGAGATTATGATGTTACAAGGGCACTGCTCAGACCACCATTCTGTAAGATTATGGACAAGATTATGGACAAGACTATGTAGTTAGAGACGTGCCCCACACCAGGGATGCCTGATGCTGCGGCTCAGGATGTGGTCTTGCTGGGGTGCTAGGATCACGCCCAGTCACACCCAACCACACCCAACTGTGCTTACTTGCTTGTTGAGGCTCAGACTTTCTTTCCTTCTGTACCCTTGAAATCCTTATCTTTTTTCAATCTTCCCTTCCAAACCCTGCCCCCCAGTCTGAGTTAACAGCAACAGGGACTGAATCTCCACTGCACTTGCCTTGTTCCTCTGTTAGCGGGTTTATCTTATCTGGCCTTACGTTGCTTTAGACCTTTGCTTGTCTGTCTCTCCCAACAGCTTTCCATCAGGTGCTTCTCCTTTCACATTTATACCCTCAATGTGGGTGTACATTCTTAGCCCTTTGCTCTTTTCCCTTCACACAAATGGTCTGCAGGCTTCTTCTAACCCAACACTCACTGCTAACAAGGGCAGTGATTCTTACGGTGGGGAGTGGGATGGCGGTGGCGAACTATGTCTAGCTTGAAACTGCTCCTGGGTAATTCTGAAACATCCCAAAGGAATCTTCTCCTCTCTTTGCTTCCTCCACTCAAGATGAGATCACGCCTCTCGCTCATTACCCTATGTCGTTTCCCGCTCTCACGACTCTGGCTTTCCCCTACTGCTATTGCCCAAATCACATCCTTGTCCTGAGCCACAGCCAATATACTAGGCTTTATTTATCATGACCTATTGATATATTTTCATTCAGTATGTCTGGAACCAAATTTTCTTTCCTCTGAAAGAGGCTTCTCTTTGGAACTTCCCCATTTCTGTCCTCTGTCATCTCACTTAAAATGTATTTTATAAATGTTTAATTCTTCCTAGTTAGGTATTGAAGAAAATTAGAATACCCCTTAGGAAGAAAGTATGTGGAAACAGCCACATAAAAATTAGTTGACTTATCCTAACTTTAGCATAATATATTTGACTTACAATTCTAAGACATCTGACCAAGCTGGTAGCCACACACTTAGGAACATAATTTGCAGAGAAAAAAAATTATGAATCATTCTAAATATACGCTTTAGTATAAAGTAATGGACATCTGTACCTACTATTAGGCTTTATCAGATCATAACATTTTATCCTAACTGACCTCAATTTTTGTCCCAAGGAGTGAAGCATTAATAATACAATTGAAATCCTCTTTCCCATGCCTCATTCCTCTCCTTCCCCTTCCAGAAACTGCCACTGTCTTTAAGTTGGTACCTGCCATTCTTATAAGTTTTACTCTTACAACTAATAAACAATAAACAATGGTGTAAGTCTGAAGTGTTCAGACTTCATAAAAATGGTATCATTCTATAAATATTTTGAAGGAGCTTTAGTTTATAATAGCTTTACAGAATAAATTGGGTGATGTTCTCTTAGATTATCTGTTTCTAAGGTTTGGTAAAACTTGACTGTAAAACTCTCTGGGTCTGATATATTTCAGGGGAGAGAATTCTTTACTAATTTAATTTTTTTAATGATATTGGTCCATGTAAGTTTGTTCTTCAGTCATTTTGGTTAATTTATATTTTTCTGGAGAATTATTTATCTGTATTTTCAGGCTTAATTTTGAACTTCATAAAGTTTATATAGTATTCTCATATAATTAAAAAATTTTAAGCTATTTATACTTTTTATTCACTATTTGTACCTTTTCTTTTCCTTGAGTAGTTTTTCCACAAGTCTTTTTTCTTTTGAAAAGAAAATGTTTTCAAAGAACCAACTTTTGGTTTTGTTGATGCTATTAATTTTGTTTCCTACTTCAATAACTTTGGATCTTATCTTTATTATTTCCTTCTTCCAACTACCTTTAGATCTACTGTGTTGTTGACCTTCTGGATCTTTTGGGGCTTTTTTGGATCATGCAAGTTATAAGGCAAACCTGTATGGTAACATAAAGAATTACTTTTATAAATCACTATCCATGGTGGCTCCATGTTCCCAGAAGAATGGACACCCGTGAAAGATTTAGGTCTAAGATTCTGTTATAGTCTGAATGTCTATACCCTTCCTCTCACCCCCAACCAAAATTCACCCCCAAGGTGACAGTGTTAGGAGGTGGGCCTTTGGGCAGTGATTAGGTCATGAAGGTGGAGCTCTGATGAATGTGATTAGTGTTCTTATAAAACAGATGTCCACAGAGCTCCCTAGCCCCTTCAACTGTGTGAGGACACAGCAAAAAAGTGTCATCTATGAAGAAGGCAGCCCTCACCAGACATCGATTCTGCTGGAGCCATGATCTTGGGCTTCCCAGCCTCCAGAACTCCAAGACATAAATTTCTGTTGTATATAAACCACCCAGTCTATGGTAGTTTGTTTATAGCAGCCTAAATGGACTAAGAGAGACTCTAACCATAAAATATTAAGAACAAATTACAATTACAAAAAGGTAGTAAAGATCCTGATGCACTCCCAGCGCCCACTCATACTTTCACACGCTCCTGGAGTAGGCTCCCTGCACGGTTCCTACTGTTTCCTATGGTCATCTGCCTGATGCGGAGATGCCTGTGACGGCTGCTGCCTCCCCAACCAGACAGTGAGTGGAGTCAGGACAGGGCAGTGCCAATTCACCTTAGAATATCTTCCACGTGAAGACGCTGTTCGGTAACATCTGTAGAGCTGTATTTCCGAAACCGAAGGGGAGGGGACCTCCGACATCTTTAATCATCCGCACAGGCTCCTATTTGGATCCTGTGCGGTCTAGACTGGTGTGAATATACGGAGCTATACAGTACCATAAATATTTTCCAAAGCTAAATGTAAATTATATTTTGATTATCCACATCGCTGGTCCCCTCCATTAGCACAGACAATTGATAGTTGGCTATATAATTTATCTACTATTCTGGATTAGCCACACCACTGATCTTCTTCATTAGTGTGAATAATCTAGAGTTCTTCATCTATGGCAGTGATGAGGCAGCCAAATTTGCTTTATTGTAAATTAAAAACTATCTAAATCTAGATTTCAGGGATAAATTCCAAATGTCTTTAATATATTTCCTATCTACATTAACAGGAGTGACTAGTAAGCAGTATGTGTCCAACTGTAATTGTTTTTCTTTAATTGAACAAACATAAATGCTAAAATCACAGCCCTTTGCTTTAAAGAGGTCAGCAAGCATGAACTGTACACCTATGTGATCTGTGTGGCAGTGGAATGCTTATGTGCACAGGTTTCCTGAACAGTGTTGGCAACATCCGAGTTTTGGCAACGAGGAGGAATGCACAAAGCAGGAAAAGATCTAGAGATGATAATTTTGTAAGAAGTGTTCTCTAACAAGGTTTTCAGTGTGAGTTCTATAGAAATGAAGGAAGTATACTGGAGGGTCTTTCCATCTCTACCACCGTACTATGGATTTGTTCACACTGGAAACAGCATTCCTGAGTCAGGACTGAGAAATCTCCCTGTAGAACTTCTTTGCTTTGTAGATAAAGAAACTGAAGACCAGAGAGAAAATGTCGGTTATTCAAGTCACACGGTTAAGTCAGTAGCAGAGCAAAAACTGGAACTGAGGATCAGAACTTCATCCTACTTTCATATTCTATCCTTTCACTCCCTGGTCCTGCTGCCCCAATGTGGAAGAAAAACTTCATCTGCTGGTGAACTGTGCCGGGCCCGGCCTTTTCTTCTCCCAGCCGTAGGCCGTTGAGCTCCAGCCCCAAGGTCTACATGGGCAGAATTCAAGTCACAAAGGGCAGTCCTTCCCCATCTCACTGATCACAGTCCTACCCATTTTGAGGACTCTCTCCCCACTGAATGCTTTCTACCTCATGTCATCACATCGGATTCGATTTTAGCTTATTTTGGGTTTCTAGCCTGCTAGAAGTCCATCCAGGGACTAGGAATGTATTTCTCCATATGGATTTTCTACTTTTTATGGCACCGCCTTTCTGCTCTGCTACAGGATTCCCACAATGCAGGAGAGCTCTCAGTCGATTCTTACTGCAGCCTGTCTCTGGGATGAGCTGCTACTGTTTCATATTTAGTGAGACAACTGGCTAGGAGACTCCCTCCCAGCCCACAGCGACCAGTTTCTTCTGCTCTGACACCCCTGCACCTGAAACACACACAGTTTGGCCCTGTCAGTTGGGGTTGGGAACCCACAGTTTGGAGAGGGAATTTGGACATTTGTGGGGCACGCAGGTTAGTCAATGATGCAACCCCTCTGTCTTTCCACCGGCATCGGGGTTTACACGTGGGTGATGAAGATTTAAGAGAACACAATACGAGGGAAAACTGGCGATACTGGAGAACTACACGGAAAATCTCAAATCATGATTTGGCTATGTCAAAGTCATCGCAAACATAAGAACTCATGAGAACTAGAACAATTCTGCTGGCTACTTCTATTTGTCTGATTGATTTTATACGTTTTGTATTTGTTTTAGCCTAACTTGTTCCTGTATATTTAAAACAATTAGAAGAATATGCTCTGACAGATCCCTTACTCTGGCAGGGATGGGAGAAGTCAGTTGG
Source organism: Nasua narica (assembly GCA_028533885.1). Classification (NCBI taxonomy): domain Eukaryota; kingdom Metazoa; phylum Chordata; class Mammalia; order Carnivora; family Procyonidae; genus Nasua; species Nasua narica. The sequence goes on along the minus strand of CM052813.1, from coordinate 50,258,503 downwards.
CTGAAAATATATGAAGTCTTACTTCAGGATGTCAGTTTATTAAAAAAAGTAAGCATTCAGAATTACATTCTTTTCATCTTTCAGCAACCACTCCCAGAACAGAATGCTTTATGCCCCAACACTACTTGAACTTACATGTCCATAATGGCCTTCTTGCCCACAGTTGTAGCAATACACTAAGGCTGATTGTCCAGAAGGGGTCTTCGGCTTTTTGGGTGGTCCGGGTTTGGTCTGAAACATGAGTATTTGCGAGGATTTATTAAATGTTAGAAGAAAATTGAAACCTGATTCTTTCCCGAAGAGCTCT
>CM052813.1:50253035-50257696 GCA_028533885.1 Nasua narica | reverse complement strand
GGAGGCTAAGATGATCTGAGTAGACATCATCGCCATATCCAGTATGAGCAGCAGTGACGCAGGATGAAACCCTGGGAATAACAACACTTAAGCAGCAGAGAGAGGAGCCTGAGGAAGGGACAGAGAAGGAAAGGCTGAAGGAAGCAGATCAACAGGAGAATACGGTCAAAGACCTTAGAGAGTGGCTTCAAAAAGGATGAACTGATCTACAGTGTCAAATACAGAAGAGGCTTAGTGAGATTAGAACTGAGAAATATCTGTTAGATTTCCCCACTGTTCATTGATAACCTTAGTGTGAGAATCTTGGAATTAGTGGAAAGGTAAAAGAGAGTAAAAGGCAACAGGCTGAAGAGTGAAGCAGTGAATAAAAAGGTGATGAAACCATAAGAAAAAACAACAAATGATTGCCCACAGAAGCCACGATGGTGGTTACTCCCAGTGGGGAGAAAACAATTCACAAAGGCTTTCTGGGTAGCCACAATTTTCTATTTCTTGAACACAGTGGTATTCTAGAACCTGGTGTGTTATGTAACTCATTTACTGAACTGTGTATGTTTTATGTAGTTTTTAATATGTATGTTACATTTAACAATAGGAAATACTTTTTTTAGAGATTTTATTTATTTACTAGAGAGAGAGAGAGAGAGAGAGAACACAAGCAGAGGGAGCAGCAGGCTCCCCACTGAGCAAGGAGCCAGATGCGGGAATTGATCCCAGGACTCTGGGATCATGACCTGAGCCAAAAGCAGATGCTTAACCAACTGAACCACCCAGGTGTCCCAGTAGGAAATATTTTTAAAAATTGAACAGAGGTTGAGAAAAGAAGACAACAGGTATATATTACTTCAAGAAGCATGAATAACAAGGGGTAGGAGAAGACTGAGCAAAACCTGGGAAGGGGGTTTGGTGGAGTTTGCTATTAGAATGAGAGAGAGAGAGATCTGAACACGCAGGAAAGCTAGTAGAGATGGAGGAGTTGGAAACAGGAGAGAGGGGAGAAGACAGAACAAAACTCCTGAGGCAGCAGGGGCTTTAAACGGAGGGAAAAAAAACCTAATTGCCCTCCCACTCCATTCTTTTTGGAAACTGGAAGAAAGGTAAGGACGGGGTCTAAACTTGGGTAAGTTAAGTTTCTTTCCTTCCTCCCTTTCTCCCTCTCTTTCGTTCTCTCTCTCTTTCTCTTTCTTTCGGTAAACAGTACACAGGGCTCGAACTCACGACCCCAAGAGCAAGAACTGCAGGCTCCCCAGACTGAGCCACAGAGGCACATTCCGCTTACATTCTTTAACGGATGCAATAAGGAAGAGTGCTGGTCTGCCAACTAATTTTGTTACTATTGTTTAAGGTGGCAAACAGGTGGTCTGTGGAGGTTTTACTTTCTTGACACCGGAAATAATCTATAGGTTATAAAAACTTTTCAAACAACTTTACTTTCAGTTTCTGTTTCCTAAAATGGAAAACTGGAGGATAACAGTAACCTAGAAACTCTTTTCTACTGAATATGACTACAAAGGTTACACAAAATGGAATTCACAACCTCAGCTCTTATCAATTGGGATATAATAAAAAGCACAGCAAAAGGTCTTATATTGGGGCACTCTGTCTTTGGCTCAGGGTCCTGCGATCGAGCCCTACATCGGGCTCTCTGCTTGGCGGAGAGCCTGCTTCTCCCTCTCTCTCTGCCTGCCTCTCTGCCTACTTGTGATCTCTCTCTCTCTCGGCCAAATAAATGAATAAAATCTTAAAGAAAAAATTAAAAAAGGTCTTATATTCTCCAATAAAAAATGTAGTTCATGGGGCGCCTGGGTGGCTTTAAGTGGGTTAAAGCTTCTGCCTTCAGCTCAGGTCATGATCTCAGGGTCCTGGGATCGAGCACTGCATCGGGCTCTCTGCTCAGCGGGGAGCCTGCTTCTCCCTCTCTCTGTGCCTGCCTCTCTGCCTACTTGTAATCGCTCTCTGTCAAATAAATAAATAAAATCTTAAAAAAAAAAGAAATGAGAAATTTATAAAAAAAAAATTGTAGTTCACAAATAAAGACAAGCTGAAAGTCTTCAAGCACGTAAGCTTAGGGATGCATGTAAGCAATGTACCAGTCACTTATTGCAGTGGTTCACAAATTTGTTCAGGTATAGAGTACCCAGGAAGACATGAAATTATTAAGCAGAAATTATTTGCCCATCTTTGTGTTACCTGATGTGACACAAAATTGCAACCATGAGCATATATGTGGTTTAAGAGAAAGAAAGAAAACCCAGAGATATGTCATGGATGTGAAGGCAGAACACAATGTTTCAAGGAACAAGTAGTCAAAAGCCACTAGTGGGTTAAATAAGATAAAGACTATGAAATCCACTGGATTAGCAATCGGCAAGTTGCTGGCAACTGTAAACTGTCGTGAACAGTTTATTTGAGGGGTAGAGGTACAAACCAGATTGTAATGAATTTATTATAAGTAGAAAGAAATGAAGAACTGTACACTGATAACTTTCAAGAGACTAGGTTGGGTAGAACCTAGGGGACTGGGGGAAGGGAAGGGGACAAGTAGAGCAGAACAAGTTCAAGGATGCCTCCATCAGTGATATTTACCAGAACACTGGGCACGTGGCATGAGCATACACATACGTTCTTTCACTTATTTATTAAAAAAAATAATTGGTGAGTGCCTAATACATACCAGATATGTTAGAATAGATTAGGTAATCGAGAAGTGAGACCAAAAAAATCACTAATCACATCTCCTGTAGTGGAAGACAGATAAACCAACAAAACACACGCAGACACACAGACACACAGGCACACACACACACACACACACACACACACAATATCAGATAGTAATAAATGGCACACAGGCAATGAAAATAGTTACATGATTGAGAGTCACTGGTGGTGACTTAAGAATTGAATTTTAGACAAACTCTCACAGGGAGGGTCATTTTTTGTGACCAGCCCCACACCCATTCCCCCAAGAATGCAATGAATGAGGAACAGCATTCTAGGCCTAAGGCATGAGGGACAGGGGATACAAACCCCTGAGGCAGGCGTAAGTTTGCCAAATTTGAGTACCTGAAAAATATCTGTAAATTTGCAAGTGTAGTAGGTGAAGAAAGAATGGGAAAAGAGGAGGTTCTAGAGATGGAGAAGGACTAATCACTTAGGGCTTTAACAATCAGAGTTGAAGGCAGTAGATTTTGAGTGTCATGAAAATGTAGTCTAAGGCTAATGGTAGGTGCTCAGTAACTAGCTAGCAACTGTTAGCAGAGACTATCACCGATGATAAACAGAATTATCCGCCCCCCAAATATTAAGTGTTCTTTGAAAAAGTCATGTTTACAAATTTTTGGGTTTTTGTGTGTGTGTGCGCACTAATATATGGCAATTTATCCGGAGACAAGATACCTAGGTTCATTGATGAGAAGGAAAATATGCTCACTATGTTTATTCCACTGGACTAAGAAACTCCACTGGCTCAAATCCTATGCAAAAGGACAAGATGAAATCAGGCAGTAATGACAAGGGGGGCTAATAAGGACCAAATTAAGAGGGATATTCAGACACTGGAAGTTTGCCTTGATTGGTACAGATGCAAACAGGGATTTCCTCACAGGAGAGCTAATGGGATCTCCCTGGCACTGCTGGTTTCTCCTTAAGAATACAGAACACAGGAAAGCCGCACTACTATACAACTCTCCAGTGGTTTGTTCCGATTACATATTCTCAGAATAAAGGCCACAGTGCTTCTGATCCTCCTTTCTCTATTTGACCTTCTCATGTACTAAACCAATTATTTCTCATTTATTATCTGCCTCCCCATTGCTAGAAGGTAAGGTGCATGAAGTATGATATCTTTGTTTAGTCCACTGTGTATCCTTATGCCACGAATCTCAAGTAAGTGTTGGCAAACTATGGCCGACAGGCCAAATCCAGTCTGCTGCCTGTTTTTGTATGGCCCACAGGCAAGAATGGCTTTTACATTTAAATGGTTAAAGAAAAAGGGGGGGGGATATTTTGTAACACATGAAAATTCTATGAAATCCAAAATTCAGTGTCTTAAAATAAAGTTTTACTGGAACACAGGCACATTTATTTACAGATTATCTAATGCTACTTTTCTTATATTATTTTAATACTAACATAGTTAACATAGAGTGTTATATTAGTTTCAGGTGTACAGTAGTGATTCAACAATTCCATATATCACCCAGTGCTTATCAGACATTTCTCCAAAGAAGACATCCAGATGGCCAACAGACAGGAAAAGATGCTCAACATTACTCATCAGGGAAATGCAAATCAAAACCACAATGAGGTAATACTTCACACCTGTCAGAGTGGCAAGAATCAAAAATACAAGAAACAAATGTTGGCGAGGATGCTGTGAAAGGGGAACCCTCTTGCATTGCTGGTGGGAATGCAAAGCACTGCAGCCATTGTGGAAAACAGTTTGGAGTTTCCTCAAAGAGTTTAAAATAGAACTATCTACCCACCAGTTATCTATGGCAACTTTTCATGCTACAAGAGTAGAGTTATGACAGAGACCATATGGCCTGCCAAGCTAAACTATTTTCTATCTGGCTCTCTACAGAAGAACTCTGCCGATGCCTAAGCTAGAACATATAAAGTGCTCAATAAATAGGTGGTGAATGAGTAGATGTGAAAGA
>CM052813.1:50235535-50250535 GCA_028533885.1 Nasua narica | reverse complement strand
TCAATAAACTCACTAATAGCACAAGCCTCCCCTCCACATTCATGTATTTAAAAATTCCAACCCAAGTATCAAATAGGATTTCTCAAGAAAGTGTCACCCCAAACCAAAAGCTTGTCATAATGGTCAAAGTCCATTGGTTGAAGTGACAAACAGCCTGAATTTGACATTGGAACAGAAAAAAGTTTCAATTTCAAATACATATTAACATAAATAAATAAATAAGTAAAATAAAATACATATTTTCCTCTTTAAAGATATTATTTTTATTGCCTACTCTAGAGATTAGATAGGGTTTTTAAGTATTTTATTTAGTTTTATAAAAAGTACACAGGGGGGCGCCTGGGTGGCTCAGTGGGTTAAGCCTCTGCCTTCGGCTCAGGTCATGATCTCGGGGTCCTGGGATGGAGCCCCTCATGGGGCTCTCTGCTCAGCGGGGAGCCTGGTTCCCCTCTCTCTCTGCCTGCCTCTCTGCCTACTTGTGATCTCTCCCTCTCTGTCAAATAAATAAATAAAATCTTAAAAAAAAAAAAAAGAAAAGAGTACACAGGGAAGTAAGAATGAATGCCCTCCCTTTCCTTTAGTATTGTTTATAATATAAATGCCAACAAAATGTAACTGGTCCATATTTAAGAAAAATCAAATCTGGGGCCTAAAGGAAAAAAAGGAAGAAATTTAGAAGTTAGGCAAACAGTTTTGCAGTGAACTGAACTAAAGCTGGGTCTATGACAAGGCAAAAAGACAATTCCAAGATACCAAGATATGCCCAAAGATCCAAAGGCCATAGTCCTGTCCTCCTTTGCCAGGGTTTTTCTGTGGCGGGTCCTCATACCTGTGGACCTGGATGCCAGGTCTCCTCAAACCACAGTTTTGGACAGTTTTCCATTTGCACACATTTTTGGCCAATAGTCACGGTATTCTTTCTTTCTTTTTTTTTTTTTTCACGGTATTATTTCTTTTGAGGAATATTGGGAGGAATTTTCTCTCCAAACTAATGGCTTTGAAATTATTTTAAAACAAAGCTTCCTGGGGTGCCTGGGTGGCGCAGTTGGTTAAGCAACTGCCTTTGGCTCAGGTCATGATCCTGGAGTTCCGGGATCGAGTCCCACATCGGGCTCTCAGTTCTGTAGGGAGTCTGCTTCTCCTTCTGACTTTCTCTCCTCTCATGCTCTCTTCTCTCTCTCTCTAAAATAAATAAATAAAATCTTTAAATAAATAAATAAATAAATAAAACAAAGCTTCCTTCATAAAGTTTTTTAAGCTTTCTTTTTTTCAGTGAAAAAAAAAATTCAATCATATTCCAGAAGACATTGCTACTAATTCCCCCCTACTTTCTAAAAATGCCATTGAAAGCACCATCTATAATGATATACCTATATCTTTTATGTGTTAAAAAAAAAACTATGTCATGTACCCAACAGACTCCCAATCCATTGGGTAATTCCTTAATTAGGCAGATTTTTGAAACATGTATTATGTACACAACAGACCGGAACGTCTCCTTTGGAGCATTTTCTAGTCTATCGGGTGATTACATCATTAAGCCACACATGCTACGTAGAAAAAAATCCTTATGAAAATTCATGAAAAAATGTACAGCACATCATTAGCATGCAGCAGACGTGTATGCTTCTGATATTTTCTCTGGTAAAAAAAAAACTACATGAAATAATTAGTCCAGGTCATGAAAACATGAGAAAGGTACCAGACACTGGTGAAAATGAAAATTGCAAAAAAATTGCATCTCTCATGGTTTAGCTGAGAGTAATTTGCTTTATCAGAAAATGGATTCTAAAACAGTGTTCATTTGAACTACAGCAGAATAAAGAGTGTTGCTTTATTGATTTGATATTTCCTATACACATCTAACTTCCTCCCTACTCCTCTTTTGGATACTTACAAGTTTTACAAACCAATGGGATGAAGGTTGCAAATGGCCACTGGTAAAACCATTAATTATTCAAGACCTTTCGGTACTGGTACTGTGTGATTGTTATGCGTATATCTTCATTTTATGTAACCAAGAGTATAAGGGATTGCATGAGTGTATCTTTTTTATTAAGTTGAGATTACACTAAAGTAATATGAAGAGAGGTAAACTGTTGGTATAACTCCCAACAGTGAAAAGATTATATATTTACAACATTAAGCATTAGGCAAAAATCTCAAAGACGATATATTTGAAGAATAAAAAAAATAATGTACAGGTTTTATTTAAAGAAGCTATTAAGCTTATTAACTTATGACTTTTCTTTTTATAAATGAGATCCCATCCTATATCCCTGCCGCCCCCAAACCCAACAACAAAAAAAGAAAACCTCAGTAAGCAGAGAACAATGAACATATGCAAGACAGTAAGGATCACAGTAATTCACTCCCTGAATGCTCCAAATCTTCATGGCTTAAAAAGCATCCCAATTTTCTCCAAAGGTAGTGGCATTTATTCACTGGGCCATAGCTAATTTTACATGGAATGCAAAAATGTTAGTTTAAGTTTAATTTACCACCCTATTTAAATATTTCCAATGTAGCTCTCAAACTGCAGAGCTATCCCTCCGTCTATTTTAATTTTAAAGTAAGTTAGCAAAGGCTTCCTTCTTAATCCCTAGAGACTACCTACATAGTGACACAAACGCACAAATTTATGACAGCAACATAAATGCTCTTCTGAAGTAATGTGCAACATTAAGTGAAAATCGTTTCCTGGAAAGATATTATAGGTATCTATATTTTATTTGCCATCTTAAACATATCTGGGTCTTTATGGCCTTATTTTAAAAATGTATTTCCTTTTTATATTTCCTGGTGCAAATGGACTGCATAAATAAGCAATGTGCTATGAGGCTTCAGACCAGCCGATAAAACCTTTCAATTTTCATGCCAGCTTCTTCTTTTGTAATTCAAATCCGCCTGGAAACTGGCAGCTCTGAAAACTGAAACAAGCACTGCCACAAATACCTTGTAATGCTATCGACCTTGTCTGCCCATGCAGTGAGAAAGGGGGATGCGTATGTGTCTGCAGCCATCCAGATAACACAACTCATTTTTGGGGGGGGGGGTTGGGGGGGGATAACAGAAGCCAGCCCCAGACTGTGCACCAAGAGCAGTCATTACCAGGCGCGCTGGAGAATAAGTCTCTTCAAAATACACAGTGCATTTAAAAACCACATATGAGGCTGAGCCACTGCTGTCATTACCAATTTTAATTTAGCTCCTTCAGTTTGCCAGCCAGATAAACTCTTTAGTGCTGTTTTTTAATCTATTTGCCACATTTTATGTTTAAGATTATAGTAATATGGACAGGAGAAGAAATCACTTTTAGGGGAAATAAAGAAATAGATCCGCTTATCAGCGCCCATCAGAAAGTTCATTAATCAGCCAGGCTTTGTGCCCTCTAAATTGAAAGGTTAAATAATCCTCTCAGGAATATTTCTCGGCCCCTCCGCCAATTGTCCGGAGAGGAGCTGCCATTCATAGCACGCGGGATCGGTGACAGGGTATCTTACCACTGTTTGGACCCCAAACAATGATGGACAAATGGCCTGGTTTACAAAGAACCTTTTAGTACATGGATGGAAAAGGACCACTAACTCTGAAGCAGGGTGGAGGGATAAGGAGGGAGTGAAGACAGGATGTGGGGGGAAGGGACAGAAAAGAATACGTACATGTGTGAATCCATGGACATTTTATCTGAATGTTTAGTGGGATGGACTATAAAACATAGAAGCCACATTAATATACTTCTTCCAACCGAAGGAAATACTTAACATACTCAAATTTGCTTAAATATTTTACATACAACTGAATAGAAACCATCAATGAAAAATTATAGAATAGAGCTGTGGCTTTATTGTATTTATTAGCTTAAACACAGAGGATTCAAACAAACACCAAGATTTTCATTTTTACCATAACTCCACATGACTTACAACACAGAGCATACCCCCGCCCATGCAATTGTGCTTATTCGCCTGAAATGGTCCTAACCAACAGTCACAAAGGCAGGGAATTCCACAGCTCTAAGGGCCTGTAGAAAGAGGGAAGAGTAATGCTTTTTTTGCTTTAACAATATGCCTTATCTTAGCTCCTGCTTTTCTTAAAATAAAGAACAAAAAGGAATAGGAATGCTCTTTGAAAGAATACAAATCACAGACACTGAGAAAATGCTTAATTTTGCGTTGCCTTTTTTTGCTGGACATGTAAGAGAATACAAGTGGAAGTCTGTAAGAGTGACCAAGCTCTTATACCTTAGCATCTTGCTGTGAAATCAGGCTGGTTTCTGGCATCAGTCATGTGAAGGCATGAAGCAGTTTCATATGAAGTACAAAAAAACTGATACGCTATTTTGTTTCCTTCCTCATCTGATTAACATAAACCCTCTACCCCTAGCAGAAAGTATTATAATTGGTAAATGTGTGTGTGTGTGTGTGTGTGTGTGTGTGTGTGTGTGTGTCTGTGAGAGAGAGAATTGTTCAATTTCATATTATTCTCAAGATTTATGTAATTTCACTTGCTCCTGATAACTATATTCAGATGATAGTGAAGTTACCATTTAAGAACTGAATGTTTATAACATATTAATTATATTATATATATTTTTCAAAATGATATCACTGTATCTTTAGATGGTACATATGTTATATAGTCATTTTCATTAGGAGAAGCAGCCTAAATATTTTTGTGATCTACTTCTTAAATGTCTTTATAGTGATTTTTAGGCAAATCAAATAAAGAAAATAATTTAAATTTGCTATATTTAGAAGTTACCTACATTTCTAGAAAAGACAGATAAATAACAAGAAAACGAAAAGTGAGGTAAATACTTTTGTTAACAACAGACAGTGTTTGTGAGTATTTTAATTTCAGTAAGTATAAGAAGGAAACATTTTTAGGAGACAGAAAGTAAAGAGGTCATTATGAATCTCCTCATCTTAGGCAAGTAACAGTGTTTTCAAAAGACAATACAATAATTTGGTAATCTAGGGGTGCCTGGGTGGCTCAGTGGGTTAAAGCCTCTGCCTTCAGCTCAGGTCATGATCTCAGGGTCCTGGGATCCAGCCCAGCATCAGACTTTCTGCTCGGCAGGGAGCCTGCTTCCCTCTCTCTCTCTGCCTGCCTTTCTGCCTACTTGTGATCTCTCTCTCTCTCTCTGTCAAATAAATAAAATCTTAAAAAAAAAAAATCTGGTAATCTGAGTCTGGGTTATTAGTCAAGAGGCCATCTCTACAGGTGTGAGGCGTGTATGGGCTTGCTTTATTGGAGCTCACACAGTGTTGAATATGATCTATGTGCTAGGTATTATGCCAAGTACTTTACATTTATTATCTCATTGCATACTTAAAACAAAAAAGCACTATCCCCATTTTTCAGATGAAGAAACCAAGGATCTTAGAAGACAAATATTTTAACTAGGTTTGACCAACTAAGTATACTAAAGAGCCAGAATATGAGCCAATGTCTGATCCCAAAGCTGGCATTCTTTTCTCTATTATGATAAAAACAACATTCCCTAGTAATTTTCTCAGAAATAAGTCTGCTCCTCCAAATCAATTTTATAGCATGTTTTTTAAGGACTTTAGTAAAATGAGGAGGAATAACTATAACTATATGAGGAGGTGTAACTATAAATAAAGGAAACAGGAGAGATTCAAGAAAGACAAAATTGGGTTTTTATTGTATAAATAGAGCTAATGAACAATCCAAAATTTAGTTCCTCTAACTGAAAAGAAATGTGGGGTAATCCACAAACACATGTAAAGAACAATATTTATGTAAAATCAGTATTTATAGACAAGGATACATTACAAAGTTATAAAGATGACTTTATATTTATCTAATAGATTTGGCTTCATATGACTTTTGAAAAATGGAATGAAAATAATGTGGTACCTTGATTACCAACTGATTCATACACATGAATTCTTTTTACAAAGCTGATATGGATTTCTGAACATTCCCATGGAAAAACTCTTGTTTTGAAATGTGATCTACGTTGGTGTATTGGTACATCAATTAAGGCAAAGGTCTATTTTAATCCCAAGTATATTAAAAAATTTTTTTTGGTTAAATGGTCTCTAAATATGTAGCATTTTTCCTCATATAATATTTTTGATATTTCAAAAAAACCCAAGGATATTAGTTTTATATGACCATTGCTGAGTTCAAAATAGCTGAAAGAAAATAATTTCAAATGTACAAAAACATAACTCTCGTGACCTTCTTGTATGTGGGGATCAAATGGCAAATGAATTTCAAGCCTAAAATCTGATTGATTTATTAATAATTCATTAACTTTTAGTAATTTAAGAGATTTTGCTTTTAAGATCTTAAACTTAATTCAATTTAAGATTACTAATACAGTTTATACCATAACAGAAAACATAACACTAGTTCAGAGAGATTGTTCATGTCAACAAGTCAAGGGGTTTCCTTCAGGAGTCTTTCTCTGCAGATTATTCAAATGATTGACCAAAACCCTTAAAGGTTATGGTTGATCATGACTGTGAGTAACTAAGTGATTCCTAAATACTTAAGATCTGTTAGGAATTACTGTAATCTACCATGTCATTTACATGCATGACTACTAAAAAGGGATGTTTAATACAAGTATCATTGGTCGAGTATACTTTATCTACTTTTACTCTTGCATTGAAATGTCCAGAGAAGATTATGACAAGTTCAATCAGTTGGAATATATTTATTTAAGGAATGGCATGAATCACCTGTTCAAAATACATATGAAAGATAACCACTCAAATATGCTAAAATTATTCTATGTAATACTTCTATTCTCTTTATGAGTGGTTAACATGATGAAGAATAGGCATCATTCAACATTTCAGATTTTTAAACTAGAATTATTATATAATTTATTATATATAATACTGTGCAGTGTTAAACTGGATTTTGAACATTCTCAGGTTACCTGTTTATATTCATTTTTGTTATAATAGGAGCCCTATTTCGAAGTGTAGAGTTTTAAGTAAAAAAACAACAAGATAGTTTTATTTGCGATTATATGAATAATGTATGTTTCTTAAGGAGAAGAAAAGACTTTAAAAGTGTTATATATTAAAATTATAAATACTTAGAAATAAAATTTAATTACCACAGAATGTAAGTATTAAGAAGAAATTGCCCCTATAATGACTAACTATAATTCCTTTATAAGTAAAGGTATGAATATACCTAGGGAACAGGAAAGGGCAGTGAAAAGTTCAAATTAATTTGCATCCTTTTATCATCCTCAGGAGAAACCTTTACCAACAGAAAACAAAAAGTCCACAACAAGTATTTCCTTAAATTTTTAAAACAGAAGTAAAACCTGGAGCCCCTGTAGTAAATATGTAAATCCTAAATGTAATGGTATTTGCCCCCAGCTACCAAGGGGCAGACAAAAAGGCACAGGGACTTTTTTTGTCAAATAAAAAAAGTTAACTGTTTACAGTAGAGTTTTAGGTTCTATTAGTTTATTACTGAACAACATGGGCTACCTAAAAAATGACATGATGATGGGCGACTAGGACACATCTTCAGATATTTAGAAAAGGGCAAAAACACAGCTGCAGGTCAAAACATTTATAATGAATCTTTTATAAATTGTGTGAATGCTGCATACTTTTCATTGCTTGATTATCTGAAACACTTAAATTTATAAGAATTAATGTCATAAAGCACTTGATATTATTTAAATATCTTAACACAAGAAAAAAATCTACTCAAAATATGCCATATTGATTTCTCATTTAAAACAAATTAATTTTTGCATTAAAATACTGAAAGTCGAATAAGCTGGAAATTCTCTGAAGGGGATGATAGCTCAGTATTTCTTAGAAAAGAGAAATATATGAAGGCTCTATGTGTATCAATAAGTAAATAACAAATAAATCATATACAAATCTAAATTTTATTCTACTCCCATTTATTAATAAGTTTATATACATACAATGTCTAAATTTCTGAGGAAACACTGTGAGAGGAAAAATAACATGTGCGTTTATAATCCACAATGTTCACTTTTTTCCTCTTCCTTTCACAGAAGCTTTAGAAAATTGCTTTTTGATGATTTGGCAAATTGTATTTATTTTTAAATGAATCTCATTTATTGAGATTGATAATTCCAGGTTTCATTTGCTCTGAAATTGCATTTTCCAATTGCTTCCAATGATAAGTTCTAGAAAAATGTGGTCCAAAATGCCAGTGAAATAAAGACTTATATATAAAAAAAAAACCTCAGTTGACTTACTCTGTAAATGTAGTAATTACATTTTATACTAAATTCTAAACATGGTGAGACTGAAGTATAAAATTGCTAGCAAAATGTTGACACTAAATACTTTAAGAGCAAAGTGAGAATTTATATAATTATATAAGCATTCACATAAATTTTCCATCCGAAAATTTTTTAAAAGTTTTAGTCACTGTCCAAATGTCTTTTCTACCTCTGTTATACATAGAGTATTAGAAAATAGTCATCAGTGCTCATTCAGAAGTTCTGTTTAGTCAGACACCAAGTAACTTGAAACATAAAGCATTTTCTGATTTATTTTGTAGTACTACAATGGTAAGACATCCTTTAGCTACTACAAAATAGTTGTGTGCCTTCTGAATCATCACAACATGATTACACTCACCTCAGTAGTATTTCAGCATTAAGGGCATTTTTAATGTGAAAACTAAATCTCTGAAAATTGACAGAGATATAATATCTCAATAGCAACATTTAACCAATCAAAACATTGAAACAGCAATACCAGATCCTGAGGGGGTTAAAACCCCGACAGTTGAAAGAAGAGTATTCCTGGTTCTTAAGGAAGTCCACAAAGTGAACTGAACTACCAAAATAAGATCTTACAAGATGAATTTGTAAAGTGTTAGTTGATGATAATCTCTATGCCAGGCCTCAAGATACAGTACCCCCCAAAAAGTTGATATACATTTTCCAAAACAGTGAGGCCTAGCTCTCACTCTATTCTGGAGTTATGTAACACTAAAATATAGTATGTAGGGCCACTTGGGTGGCTCAGCGGGTTAAAGCCTCTGCCTTCAGCTCAGGTCATGATCTCAGGGTCCTGGGATCAAGCCCCACATTCGGGCTCTCTGCTCAGCAGGGAGCCTGCTTCCCGCAGCCCCCCTCCTCTGCCTGCCTGCCTCTCTGCCTACTTGTGATCTCTCTCTGTCAAATAAATAAATTAAAATCTTTAAAAAAATAAAAAATAAAATAAAATACAGTATGTAACCAGTTCTATTTTCTTAAACACACATATAGAAAAGGACATATCACTTGATATCTACTGTGGATGGGGTTCTTACGGGTTTTGCAGTTCTGGTTCTGTAGCCAAAGAGCTCTCAGAAAAAGATTTAGGATTCCCAATATGTATTCAATTAAGAGAGAATGAGGTATTCTCTCCCCCACCCCCCCAAAAAAGAAGAGATTTTGGATTGGGGCTGACTTCTGGAAACTTTTAATTTTCCATTTTAAGTTATTTTTAAAAATCCATGTCAGTGTTAGGCAGTTAGAAAATTGTTACCTATCCTATCTTACATCACAATTCGAGGATAAAAACTTTTGGATACTTTTAGCCTCACAACTAAATTCCACTTTGTTATTCCTCCCTTTTGGACTACAAAGCATAGCTCTAGAGTTCAATTTAAATCTGTTCACATTTAGGGTTACCTCCTGTGTGGCACGGGATAGGATGCTTTAGAGTAACATTCTCGTTCGGTGTAAAATGCTCATTTCCATACTGTGAAAACCCAGAAAACACATTTCTAAATTGATGTTTCCAGATAAGCAGAGAAAAACCGAGGAGCAAAACGAAACAAAATTGTTAATTATGGTTCATAAGATACACTCTGGCATTCAACTAGTTCAGGTAAGACATTACTGATTACTACTAAATTCTGGTCACCAGCTTTTTCTAGGCTAGACAGGAAGGCAAAGAAATCCTACTCCTCCCCATTTCCCTGACAGCAAGTATATTATTTTTTGAAGTGTGAATTCTAGGCATTCCAAACACTATATAAAAAGAAACATCTAAAAGGTAATTCCTCCAAAAAGGTTACATTTGCTTCCTAGTTAAACTTTTAGCTAAAAAGATAGTAGGTTGTAACATATTTTAACAATACACACAAAGAAATCCAGGCGCAAAATTAAACATAAAAGATGTATTGTCCTTTTTGATTCTTAACACACACAGCCCCCAAATAGCAAACTCCTAGTTACTTTTTTTAAAGTAAGTAGATTAAAAACAAGATTAACAAAATGTCCAAAGCATGTCAAATTATAGCTTCTACTAGTTAAAAATTCTGTTGGTTGTAAAACTCTGTTGGTGGCCATTTTGGCCTAAGATTTTTAATATAAATGAGACTAGAAATGACAGGGAATGGGGGAAGGGACTTTCCTTCTTGAATAGTTAAAGAGGGAAAATTTTATCTAGAATGAGTTATCTGAAAGATGAAAAAGAATATTCAAAGTTAGACTACCAAAATGTGAAAATATAACAGAAATTAAAATACAAGAACAGTGGTATAGTATTGAAGATTTAAAAAACTTTACAAACCTTTCTGGAGGAGTAAATATATAAACTATTTGAGGAAATTACTTAATTGCTAAGTAAAAATAATACACTTTTCTTTTTCCCATGCAGGGCTCCAAAGTCATCGTCTAAAGTCATTAAATTAAATGGCATAAGTTTATAGTCATTAAAACATACCAAGAAAATGACATAGCTAAATTAGTTGTTCTAACATGCATACATAATATACATATATATCTATGCAGATATATATGTAGTATCTGTTTATCAGAGTTTTAATGGCATGTACCCTCCCTTTAGAATGACAGTCTCAGTTATTTTTAATGTAGTGAAGTCCAGTCAAGTTTGGTTAAAAAGCTGTTCTATTTTAGGTTCTATTCAGATACAAGTTGTTAAGAAGGTTTTATTTTTATCTCACTTAACTGCTGAAAACAGTGAACATTTCCCTTCTTTAATTTTCTTCTTACTTTAGAATGTGTTTTAAGAAATTTTTGATTTGGAACATTTTGCAAGTTCACTTATACCAATCAACTTCACCATCTTTCTTGCGTATATGAGAAATAATGCTCTATTTAACCTACAGGCTTCTTTTTTTTTTAAAGAAAGCAAGCAATTCCTAAATAGACCTTAAATTGTAGTTGCTGAACTTTAAGCTGTGTAAATGTCCTTGTAGTCTTATTGATAAAAAGCAGATAAAAGCAACTAAAAAGTTCTCAATGTACACATTTCCAGACTGGATATACTAATCAACTTATTCCCCCCAAAAGCACAGCTCATTTTGGGTAAGAAATGGACACTTTTCGGGTTAAAAAAAGAAATTAATCAATGATTAAATGCAGAAATTTCCAGAGCTTTAAGAAGACTGGTTTATAGGAATATACAGTGGCAATTCTAACCCACGCTTCATTACGTGGTCATTGCTGAGTGATGGCACATTCACATGTGAGGGCTCCTACAAGTCAATAGATGGCAGTCCATCGCCTAGTAAAAGGGCTGAAGATGATGAAACTCATCATGCATCTTGCTTTTATCCAAGATTAAATATTGCTTAATTACAAACATTAGGATTTGCCTATATACATAATTATTTACTGATTTTATTTTAGATGGACTGATATATAAATACACATTTATAACTGTACTAGTTTACCATTTATATTTGCATAGTAAACTAATTCTGAATTACTAAGTATTAATTTAAACTTGACAATTAGAAATTGTGATAGCTACCTGCAGTATTATTTTGAAAAATTAATCAGAACTCCAGAGTGAGAAAAATGGATTTTCAAAATGATTTTGCTATACTTATAAATAGAATATATTTTAACTCCCCAAAAGGAAATTCATTCTGTTTTCACTTGTTTTTCCCCAACTATTCTTTTTACAATGTTTTTCAAAAGCTATACTATCAAACAAATCTTCAAATATTTCTGTTATACTGAACACCAATTTCTATCCTTCTATGACAGTTATATAAAAGAACATAGGTGCAAGTAATAAAAAGAGAGACTTTAGAGTAATACTTCCCACACTTCAAGTTTTCAAGGCTGGAATTCTCTAACATAGGGGAAAAGGGAAAAGAAATGCAATTGTCATATCCATTAGGCTATTAATAAAAATACTGATGAAGAAAACTACTATATAGTTACAAAAAGTGACCATGATGTTGAAAAACATATGATCGGATTTCAATCAAATTTAGGCTATAATGATTTCACTATAGTAGGTTAGGACAAAAAAACCTGCTACATAAGTATAAACATAATATATCCGTATGAGTTACATCTGTAAGATATGTGTGCTAACGCACATAGGGGCCTGTGCACGTGTATTTTGGTATAACACTAAGTATTTTAACAAACCCAATTTGGGACTGAAGGATAATTGTGGAACCATAGCTTTCTACTGAGAATCTTTACATAGATTAAACAGATAACAGAATATGAAAACATATTCTTCATGAAAACGTATTATTCCTTGCATCTTGGGCCTTTGACAGACATATCGGTAATTTGAGTCACTTGGTTTACTTTTTATTTCTACAAGAGGAGACCAATAAGAGGACATGTTTTTGTAAAACTTTGTCCTTTCTATTTGTGCTACCTGAATTCCTATAAACAAAACCTTTTTGATATGTTAACCTTAAGGAACAGCTTTTAAAACATTGTTATAACTGTATAACTATAAGAATAACTTTTATTATTGTGTCTTGCTCAGTGTAGCACATTCACTATATTAAAAAATGACTATTATGGCTGTGGTGAATTATTGAAATTATTTAAGCTGAATATTAAACACTAGCTTCATAATACTGAACACTAGCCAACTGATTCCATAGTAAATTATGTTTTCTACTTCTACTTACCCTAAATTCACAATAAAAGGAAACCAGATAATTGAATAACTTGAATGATATTAAGCAGATGTTTATATACTTTGAATAAGTCAAGAGGAACTTAAGGATATGACAGTTGAATTGTTCTATATGAAAGATACATTGAGCTGTTTTTAGTTTCATTAAAAATATGTGCAAAAAATTTCAATAAAGCCAGAAAAATGATTATGGAAGATATTATGGACTGTGTGCTTATGGACTGTAGCTAATACAACACTTTAAAGACATTGGATTACTATTATTTTTTATGACTCCTAGCATACTTTTCCCCTTTAATTTAATGAATGTAGTCTAGGAAGACTGAGATACCATGATGTAATCATCAAATGATATGAGTAATAAAAAAACAATCAAAATCTTTTCAGAACAGGAAGATAGAGAATAGACTGGTAGGCAGGGGAGAAGAGAAAAAGTATATTATTGCTTTCTCAGTGCAAAAACTCTTCAGATGTTTATTATCTTCCAGGAGAAGATGCTTGTCTATATTTTATGGTCAGCAGTTCAGAGAAGGATAAATAGGCTAGGTCTTGGGGAAAATAAAAAAGGTGTTTCTACTCACCGTTAGGTGATACTGCCTCCAGATTTCTGGGCAAGCCTGGAAAATAAAAATATTGATCAGCTGGGAGCATGAAACAAGGTACTTTACAGCCTGTTGGTTTTGGCATAACCCAGCATCCACTGGTGTCGGTCACAGGAAAATAAGAAGCTTAACAGAAAGGGTCTGCATTTCAGCTTCAAAAACCTGGCTAGACAGTTTAATTGAATTTTACACTGGTTTAACACACTCCCTGCCATTGTCAGAAAGCCAGTAACAAAGTTTTCTCTCTCTTTTTTTCTTTTCAGGTTAGAAGTTTTGGGGCACTAAGATTTGATTAAGAGCCATAACTCAGTTAAACTGATAAACGAACAGCAGTGGTCAAAATCAATAAGACTCACTAAGTACACCTTTTAAAAAAACATTTTGAACCTTGCTAATATGATAAAAAAAACACCCCAATTTAATAGCTTTAAAGAAGACTTCACTGTGGTTATATATTTCTGATGTCTGTTGCCATCCTTTACCTAATCACTTGCTGCTAACCTTCAATACTCTGTGAAATAGAGTAAATAGAAAATTACAACAAAACAAAACAAAAAAAACACCTCAAGAATCTGAAGTACATGTCTTTTCCCTTAAAAGCTGACTTCTCTATCTGTACATTTATAGGCGAATAACTTAAAAAAAATAAAATCTCAATAATTTTGTAAAATATGGATTTACTGAAGCTAGAATAGGTAACAAACACAAACAACAAACAGCAGCTGCAAAAACAAAAAAAAACAGTTAGGAGATATTTCCTTGTGGATACAAATAACAAATTTTCCTTCCTTATAGTTAAATTAGGACTCTGTTAGGGAAACACTTTCTAACCTAGTTCCTATATTTTATTGATCTGCCCTCTTCTGCGAAAAAGAACAGTTGATGACAGAAAGCATTTTTATGATTATATTATAGCAATAATTAAAATATATTAAACCAAGCTAAGTAAATGGCAGTTCTTAAAGTAAATATGAATGTATAGCTTTTGTTTAAAAATGTGTGTATATATACATACATACATATATACACACACACACGCACATACACACATACGCATACCTCGAATTGAAAGGAGTTGAGTCTTTTTTAAACCTTTATTATCCTTAATATACACTTTGAAACAATTCTTTACCTGATGTGTCATTCCTCTTTCATTTATTTTTCAAGGTAGTGATAAAACTAAAGAAGATAATTCATACAATCTAAAGATATTATGGGTATGGTAATAATTCAGAAAATAATTTTTGAATGGCAAAACCTCTACTGATATCATCATAACTGATTAAACAAAAAAAAGAGTAGATAGTTCTAACTATGCTGAAAATTTTATCCATTATGTATTTGAAGCTTAACTACCCTACATCATTTTCTAAAGGTGTGTAAATTAGACTATTTAGTGGTCAACTTTCCAATTTAAATGTCACATCCATGCAAACTAAAGTGTCTGACTAAAAAAAGCCACTTGTATACAGTAATTTCTGGATGAACAA
>CM052813.1:50010535-50233035 GCA_028533885.1 Nasua narica | reverse complement strand
AGTTTAGTAGTCATGGTGTATATACACTACTCAGACACAAAAAATACTTATCTTATTATACATTTACTCTGAAGATACGTGAAATAAAATTTCTCCTTTAAGGAGTATTTTGAAGAGAACATCTTGGGCGTAGCCTTCAACTGAAATTCCATAAAGACCACTCTAAGGTCTGAAATTATGGAAACATACAATCGAAATTCAAGCTAAGTTACTGTTTTAACAGTGCTTGTTCTAGTTCTATTCTGTAAGAATTCGTCATTCATGATAAAGAGGAGCTGTAAACATATAACAGATATATGTGGCAGTGTGTAGAGAATCTATATAAATTTTTTTTCACCTATCGGTATGGAAAGCCATGCATTGGTCTCTATCTCTAAGCTGACAAAATGAACCAGAATTCATAAAATCATCTTTCCATCCAAAGTTAAATTTTAATCAATCCCTATACTCTTAATCCTCTGTAATCAGGGAAACTGACAAGCCTAATTTTTTGCTCAAAGATATTTCTCTTTGATATTCTCCTAACTTAAGTGTGGTTATGAAGGCATAAAGTTTGTCCATAATAGATTACATTTCAGTTTTACCGGAAAATATAACAGTTCTTATTTATAGGAAATTACATCAAAATACTCAGCTAAAAAATAAAATAAATCATATAGACAATACCCTGCATTACCTCAAGCACCCATATTTCCATTAAAAAATTTTTTTCACATCAGAGAATCACAAGTCTTTCTGGAGACATCTTGATTGTGATTCTAGAATACTGTAACATATGTTAATTTTACAAATAGTTGACAATGTTTGTAGTATGCCTGCGGTTGTTAGCTAAAGGTAAATAATACGAGAGCCAGTAAAATAAAGCATGATAATATAGCAGCTAAAACAAGTGACTCCAGAGTCAAAACGGCTGGATTCAAATCCTGACTCCACTTTATACTATCTTGGGCAAGTTACACATCTCTAAGTCTCTTTTCTCACTAATAAAATGGAATAACAGTACCTCCTCCAAGGGCTGTTGATGGTTAGAGTTGGTTAAGTATAAAGTCCTTAGAACAATGCCTGATGTGTAGCATACACTCAACTTATTAATTATTACTATGATGATGACAATTTGGCACTCTTCATTCTTATGACGCAAAAACTGATCATGAGGAAATTGCATCAATAAGGTAGCTGAAATAAGTGAAATTTATTGCAAAACAATCAACTCTCAGATGTGACCAAACCTAAGAGAATGCAAAAACTCACCATTTAAAGTGAGCTGTTGATATATATAATGGCAGTAAGAAAAAAAAAAGACCCAAAAGCAAAGGACAAGTGAAAAATACCGATTTCGATTTAATCAGGATACAGCCGCTTGTAGCCACCTCGTTTGTAGAAAGAAAAGAATTCAGAAACATTGATTAGCAATTACTGCACCATGCGCAATGTACCTATTTTTGCATTTAACTGAGGCACATTCACTCAGTAATGGTTCTTTGTTGTTCAAAAATACATAGCAAAGGGGATGCCTCACTGCCTCAGTTGGTTAAGCATCTACCTTCAGCTCAGGTCATGATCCCAGAGTCCTAGGATCAAGTCCCACATGGGGCAATGCTCAGTGGGAAGCCTGCTTCTCCTTCAGCCTGCTGCTACCCCTGCTTGTGAGCGCTCGCGCTCTCTCTCCCTCTCTCCCTCCCTCCCTCAGACAAATAAATAAAATGTTGGGGAGCCTGGGTGGCTCAGTGGTTCGGTCGTGGTTGCCTTTGGCTCAGGTCGTGATCCTTGGGTTCCAGGATCCAGTCCCGCATCGGGCTCCCAGCTCCACGGGGAGTCTGCTTCTTCCTCTAACCTTCTCTCTTCTCATGCTCTCTCACTTTCTCTGTCTCTCAAATAAATAAATAAAATCTTAAAAAATAATAATAATAAAATGTTAAACAAAAATACATAGCAAAGAATATGTGATCAGGTAAATCTGGTCTCAGATTGTATAGTTAAATTTTGAAGTAAACAAACCAAAATATCTTGATCCATGGTGAAAAACAAAAGTATTCCATGCCACTCTCAAAGTTTCTTCCTTCAGTTTACTCAAGGTTACTTAATTCCTTTTTACCATAAGGTTTAAATAATAAAAACAATTTCAGTGTTCTTACTAGCCTTTCTTTCTTGCCTTTCTTATAATAGCTAGACAGCTACCACCTGAAGGCTGAGAAAGTGATTATCGGGAAGGAGAAAGTTGGAAGGTTACAGCCCTATAATTTGGGGAACCTGGGGCGCCTGGGTGGCTCAGTCGTTAAGCGTCTGCCTTTGGCTTGGGTCAAGATCCCAGGGTCCTGCATCAGGCTGCCTGTCCAGCAGGAAGCCCTTTCCCACTCCCCCTGCTTATATTCCCTCTCTGTCAAATAAATAAATAAAGTCTTTTTTTTTTTAAAGATTTTATTTATTTATTTGAGAGACAGAGAAAGTGAGAGAGAACATGAGAGGAGACAAGGTCAGAGGAAGAAGCAGACTCCCCATGGAGCTGGGAGCCCGATGTGGGACTTGATCCTAGAACTCAAGGATCATGACCTGAGCCGAAGGCAGTTGCTCAACCAACTGAGCTACCCAGGCGCCCAAATAAATAAAATCTTTAAAAATAATAATAATTTGGGGAATCTATCCAGCCACTTTAGTAGTGAATACATAATCTACGTACGCAAGTGAAGAAAGGTCTTACTTCCCGTTCTCTAGCATCTTAACTCTCTCTTTTTATGGTTTTTGGCACACTCAGATTACTCCCCATTTCTAAAAAAAACCCCAAACATCCTTGAAACAACAATTAAAACTCCAGCTGATTTCACTGTCTCCTTGGTATTGGTGCTGACATTCTGAGATAATTGTGAACTAGTTCTCACACCTATACCACATTGCTTTCCTAAGCCCACTAGCAAGTACCAGAAGTTTTAAGCTAGATTCAGAAGAGATAAATGTAAAATAATTTAAAAATGGGAGTTTAGAACTTTATTTATAAACTGATTATACAAAGTCCATCAGAAATAACAAATATGTAGTAGAACAAATCATTTAAAACTACTGAAAGTAATCCTGATTCATCTTAACCAACTGCATTAAACTCCTTTTATTTATAATTACTACCTGATATCCAGTTCTACTTCTCTAATTCTCATGGGATTTTCCTGGGGAAATTTCCTTTTCATTTTCTCCCAAGAATTTTACAGTATCCAGGATATATCAGGCACATGCATAATCACCTTTAGGTCCAAAGTTGTGCTGATACTATAGTAACTTTAGTCTAAAAACTTATTCTTTTTTAAAAGAATAACATTAAGGGGTGCCTGGGTGGCTAAGTGAATTAAGCCTCTGCCTTCAGCTCAGGTCATGATCTCAGGGTCCTGGGATGGAGCCCTGCATCAGGCTCTCTGCTCGGCAGGGAGCCTGCTTCCCCCTCTCTCTCTGCCTATCTCTCTGTCTACTTGTGATCTCTTTCTGTCAAATAAATAAAGTCTTTAAAAAAAAGAATAACATTAAATATTATAAAAGTAATGCATATTCATTATAAAGACAGAAAATACAGATAAACAAAAAATAAAAGTCACCTATAATACTACCACTGAGGTAGCCGTTGCAAACATTTCAGATTATTTTATTCCAAACTTTTTTCTATATACAATTAACTTAAAACAAAATTTAAAAAACAATACCATTTGCCACAGTTCCAAGAAAAATGAAGTAGTTAGATATAAATCTAAGTATGTAGAAAATGTATGCACTGATAATTACAAAACTCTGATAAGAGAAACTAAAGATCCAAATAAATGGAGACACATACTATGTTCATGGATTGAAGACTCAAAATATTAGAGTCAATTCTCTCTATAATGATCAACAGACTGAACACAATACCAATTGAAGTCCCATCAAGATTTTTTTTTTGTACATACATACGACTTATTCTAAAACTTTCACGGAAAAGGAAAGGAATCAGAATAGCTAAAGTAATTTTATAAAATAAAAACAAAGTTTAGGAAATCACACTATCTGATTTTAACACTTACTACAAACACATAATATTATAAGACTGTGTGATATTGGTGAGGGGAATAGATACTTAAATCAATGCAAGACAACACACTCCAGAAATGAATCCACAGATGTGGCGATTTAATCTTTGACAAAGAGATAAAAGCAACTCACTGGAGAAAGGATAGTCTTTTCAACAAATGGTGATGATCATCCATGTGTAAAAAAATGAAACAATCTCACACTTTATATAAAGATGAACTCCAAATGGATCACAGATCTGAATATAAAACATAAAACAATAAATGTTTTGGGATCGTACACAGGAGAAATCCTTGTTAACTGCAGTTGGATAAAGAGTTCTCAGAAAGTGCATCAAAAGCATAATCCATAAAAGAAAAAACATTGATAAACTGGATTTCACCAAATTAAAAAACTTCTGCCCTGCTAAAGACTCACAAGAGAATAAAAAGATAAGCTACAGATTGGGAGAAAATGTATGGAAATCACATAATAAAAAACCCCTTATATCCAAAATACAGAAAAAACTCTCAAACACAACAATTAGAAAATAAATACAATAACTAAAAACTAGGAAAGGATCTGGACACTTCACCAAAAAGGATGTAAGGATAGCAAATAAGCACATGAAAGGATAGTCAACATTCTTTAGCCATTAGGCAAATGCAAACTAAAACAAGAGAGATACTGTACAACTGTTAGAATGGCTAAAATAAAAAAATACTGACAATATCAAATGCTCATGAGGATACAGAGCAACTGGACGTCCCCCTTTGCTCATAGGAAAGCGAAATGGTTCAGCCACTCTGGAAAACAATACGGCAGTTTCTTATAAAATTAAACATACATAAATAGGACCAGCAATCTCCACCTGGAAATTTGCTCCAAATGAAAACTATGTTCACACAAAAGACTATAAACAAATATTCATAGCAACCTTATTTGATATAGTCAGAAACTATAAACAACCCAAATGTCCCTCAATGGATAAATGGATAAACAAACTGAAATACATCCATAAAATGGAATACTACAAAAGAATAAACTACTGACACACGGAACAACTCGGATGAATCTCTAAGATATCATGTAAGTGAAAGAAGTTAGTCTTAAAACTTTACAATGGTGTGACTCCATTTACATTACACTCTTGAAAAAACAAAAGTATAGTAATGGAGAATAAAGTAATGGCCAGAAGTTATGGATGACAGGAGGGTGTGATTATACAGAGATATCATGAGGGAGTTTTTTTGGAGTGATGAAACTGTTCTGTATCCTGATTGTGGTAGTGTTTACATGAATCCATACATATTCCATACATATTCATATAACTGAACACCAAATGAAAAAAATTCAAATTTACTATGAAAAAAAGAATGGGATGCCTGGCTGGCTCAGTCAGTAAGAGCATGTGACTCTTGATCTTGGGGTTGTAAATTTGAGCCCCATGTTGGTTGTAGAGATTACTTAAAAATATAATCTTAAAAAAAAGAATGAATATAAGCTAGATTGGTTACTGATGACACTATTCCTAAAATGTTTTAAGCAGGAACAGAATATTGTACATTAAATATGAAGGTAAAAAATTATAAAATGAATATATATTCACTCTAAAAATAAAAAGAATAGTAGGGCACCTGGGTGGCACGGTTGGTTGAGCATCCAATTCTTGGTTTTGGCTCAGGTTGTGACCTCAGGGCCAAGAAACTAAGCTCCTAAGCCCACTCCACTCAGGATAGAATTGGCTTGGGACTCTCCCTCTCCCTCTGCCCCTCCTCACTATGCTCTATGTCACTCTCTCTCTCTCTCAAATAAATAAATAAATAAAAATCCTAAAATGAATAGAAATAAAAAAAACTTCTACAATACTTTTTTTTAAAGCTTTTTTTATTTATTTGAGAGAGAGAGAGGGAGAGCACAGAGGAAGCATGAAAGAGAGAAGGAGGTTCCCTGCTGAGCAGGGAGCCCGACGCGGGGCTCGATCCCAGGACCCTGGGATCATGACCTGAGCAGAAAGTAGATGCTTAACCATCTGAGCTACCCAGGTGCACCACTTTTCTATAATTCTTGACATAACTATAGTAAACATTTTGGAATACTTTGTTCCAAATTTTTTTCCATGCATATCTATATACATACATAAACATGAGTATTTGTATGAAAACAGGGTATTTCATATATTGTTTTGTAATTTATGCACTTCACTTAATGTACTGGTAACTTTGTATTTCAATATTCATTTTTTTAATTTTAAATTTTTAAAAAAGATTCATTTATTTTATTATTTATTTGGGAGGGGGAGGGCAGAAGGAGAGTCTCAAGCAGACTGTGCCAAGTGTGGAGCTGGATGTGGGGCTTCATCTAATGACCCTAAAATCATGACCTGAGCCAAAAACCAAGAACCTGATGCTTAACCAACTACATCACCCAGGCTCCTGGTACATCATTTTTTAAACAGCTGAAGAGTATTCCATTATATGGGATGTACTATAAATTACTTAAATGAGCTAGAATGTTAAATTTTGGGGTTGCTTCTAATTTTCATTATTATAAAGATGAACATTCTTGTTGATGTATCTTTGCAAACATCCATCACTGCATTCCAGGAAGGTTATCCAAATATACTTCTGTATCCAGCACAGCTTCTCTAACATTATTTACTATTATGAAGACAGTTTTCTTTCTTCCTATTAATTTGTAAGGGATTTTTCTAATTACAGATATCCTATTATGCATTTTATAAAAATCTTTCCCAAGTTGTGGTCTGTCATTTAATTTTATTAATGGTCTCCTTGGATGGACATTTTTTTTAAAAAAAAGATTTTATTTATTTATTTGTTTATTTATTTGACAGAGAGAGAGAGAGATCACAAGTAGGCAGAGAGGCAGGCAGGGGGAGAGAGGGAAGCAGGTTCCCCGCTGAGCAGAAAGCCGGATGCGGGGCTCGATCCCAAGACCCTGAGATCAGGACCTGAGCCGAAGGCAGAGGCTTTAACCCACTGAGCTACCCAGGCGCCCCTTTTAAAAGTTAAATCCAGTCTCCCTTTTCCTTTATGTCCAAAGACATTGGTGTCTTTGTTTTCTAGTAAGAGCATTTAATCCATTTATTTATTGTGATAATTGATATGTCTCATCCTATTTTTATCCTATTTTTTAATGCATTCTTGCCATTTCTATTTTTTTCCTATCACTTATGTTAAGTTTCTTTTGCCTCATTTTTATTAGTAATATAAAATTTATATGGCTTATTTTTCTTCTTGTAATTAAAACAAACTTAATTTTATTGGAATTATCTATGATTCATCTTATAGCTTTCAAATTACATTTTTTAAGGAATTTTTTCTAAAATTAGTAAGTTTAAAAACAGATCAATAAGAAGCATTCATTCATGCACTTTATGCCTTCTTGGTTTCAGTGTTCATCACTGCTAATTTTATTCTGACTTTTCCAATAAATTCACAAATGAACAACAGCTTGGCCATGTCATCTTTTTTCTCAGGATGTTCTACCCTCCAGGGATTTCTCTACTGCCTTCTGGCATTTAGTATTGCACAGGAGAAGTTTGATGCAAGCTTGATGTTGTGTGTGTGTGTGTGTGCGCGTGTGCGCGCGTGCGTGTATGTGTGTGTAATGTGGTTTGTTTTTTCCTGTATGGATGTCTGTGTGACTTTCATTTGCCTGACATTCATACATCTCACTAGCATATGTCTAGATGCGGAACATTTTTCCCTCTCATATTGGGTGCATGTTTTCTTAATCAGAATTTTTGTTCATTTTGCTTTGGATCCCTTCTCCTCTATTCACAACATGAAAAATGAATTGGGATTTTCTCAATTTTCTTCCTCTTATAATGAGTTTATATAATTTGGGGTCATCTCTGATTCCTTTTTATTTTATTTTATTTTATTATTTATTTATAAAATTTTTAAAAATTTATTTGACAGACAGAGAGAGATCACAAGTAGGCAGAGAGGTAGGCAGAGAGAGAGGAGGAAACAGGCTCCCTGCCGAGCAGAGAGCCCGATGTGGGGCTTGATCCCAGGACCCTGAGATTGTGACCTGTGCCGAAGGCAGAGGCTTTAACCCACTGAGCCACCCAGGCACCCCTCTGATTCCTTTTTAAATCTAACAGTCTTCATAGATGCCTTCCATCAGCTCATATCCCTCCCCCCCAAAAAGTTGTTTTTTTTTTTTAAAGAAAGAGACTTATGGTCAATCTGGCTAGTACTAGGAACTGAGGTGGTACCTGCCAGACTGTATAAGTATCTGACAAACTCACTTATAAAAAAATTTAGTTTTCTCAGAGGTCTGGTTTGTGAGGAATAGGGAAGGAGTTTTAATTATAAAGATCTGCAAAGTACAGATGGTTTACTCCACTGAAAACTATTATCTCCTTCATTAAAAGACCATTCCTTGTTGTTCTAGATTTTTACAAATCTGGAAGGTATCAAGGTAAAGGTTATGTATAAGCATTCCTCCACCAGGTGAAGTAGTGGTAGGTGCTGGGGTTGGTGAGGTAGGTGAGAAAGAAGGGTTTACGAGTAAGACATTATAGTTTATTTCATTATTGATTCCTATATAAAAGATTACTGCCTAAAGAAGAAATAATAAAAGTATAAAAAAAGTAATAAAAATTATCATGAGATAATTAATTTAAAAGTTGAATCTTGTCTTATATGTTTGAAACTCCACCAGTACAATGATTAGTGTTCTCAGGGTGTATAATTTTCCTTTAGTATCTATGATTACAGAGAGAATTATTTTAACATTATATAACTAAAAGCTCAATTAGCTCATAATATTTTAGTACAGTATTTTCTTGGGTTCTTGAAATTCTTAAATAGCATATTATTATTTTTTTGATCAAGGCAATACTCATTAGAAGGCTGTACAACATGGCAAGATCACACTTGTTACTGAACTGAAATCTTACAGAAATCATAATCTTTCTGTTTGTAAACAAAGGAAACAATACAATAAAAAGACACAGGCAAAGCTAATCATGTCTCCTAGCCCTTTTCCAAACTATTATCAGTCAGCTGAGGAAATCCAATGTTAGCAGCCTACTAGCTTGGTATGCATTCTTCTACCCCATTTATTTTTGTTCATAAATTAAATATATATATATATATATATACATATATATATATATATGCACAAATACAGATTACACGTAGCTCATTTAAAAAATATTTTGTTATTATTTTTTTAAGTAATCTCTACATTCAACATGGGGCTCAAAATCATGGCCCTGAGATCAAGAGTCATGTGCTCCACCAAGTAGGCCAACCAGGCACCCCTCATTTTGTGTTTCCTGAAATAAAATCATTCTACAGACATCTGTAAATTTTCAAGAGGAAATGTATGTAGCTCTTAACTGGCATACCTGAGTAATTATTTAGTATATAATTGAAGAAAACAGTGTTATCTTTAAGATGAGTAAACTGGCAGAGATGTCCATAATTAAGTCTTTGAATACTTCCATAGGTTGAAAATCATTTTCAGTTGCTGTATTTTCTTTCACTAGGTACAATTTGAGGGAGATTATTAGAACTCAGTCAGAAAACTGTATGAGGGGCACCTGAGTGACTGACTTGGTTAAGTGTCTGACTTTGATTCAGGTCGTGATCTTGGGGTCCTGGTACTGAGTCCCATATGTCAGGCCCCACAACAGAGGGGAGTCTACTTCTCCCTCTCCTTTTCCTTCTCCCCACCCATCCCTAACTTATGCATGCTCTCTCTGTCAAATAAATAAAACCATAAAAAAAAAAAGAAAAACTACGAGATTTATAAAGTCTAGGGGAGTTGACCCTAGTCTGTAATACTTAGTAAATAAGATTTTTAGCATTCTAGGTGTTAATGAGAATCTGATATCCTTAATTTCACTCCCCAAATTCATAGCTTAGATAACTATATCCCAGAATTTGCCCTTATTATTGGATCTAATAGTCAAATTCAAATCCAAGTCTATATGGGCTTTTGTACTTGGACTAAAAATTAAAAAAAGAAAGAAGGAAGGAAGGAAGGAAGGAAGGAAGGAAGGAAGGAAGGAAGGAAGGGTGAAGGGTATAATAAGTTTGAAATTTAACAAAATTCCCAGTGGTCTGCTGCTGTATTTCTCAAAGACTCAGGTATTCCCAATGTGACTGCACTGAAAAGTTCATACCTAAGTTCCATAAACTTCTCAATGAAAAACTGAAGTTTATTTATTCCTTTAATTTTTAGGGCTGTTAATTGTGATAGACTACAAGGGGACAATTCTTCCCCTCTATTGGTGGAAGTCAGGGGTCTGAAGAAAGGGAACGTCTCTATCCTCTACAAACTTATTTTTACAACTTCTATAAAGAAACTGTAAACCTGCTCTCAATCTGCTAGGTCCACTGAAAGTGACTAGTACGAGGTAATGGAGCAGGTGCTACAGGAAGAGTTGAGGAGACTGGGGGAAATTGTCAGATTAGTTGCAGATGACTAGAAAGGATACCATTTAGTATAATTTCAAAATAAGGACTGGTTTCTCCCTCAAATTGTAACCATGCTAAATTATATACCTACAGTTAAAACTTTCTACCTTCTAAGGTTATTTCCATAAAATATATACATATATATATGTATATATATACAATGAAAAGTTTCAGATATTCATTTATTAGGTGGTATGGGAACAATTCCAATAAATTATTAATTACTAATAATACCAGGATTTACTCCCTGAACAATGAACACATATGAATTTTCACTAACATTATCATGAGTTTTACATATACCAATCAAGAGGATGAGAGACCTCCAAGCACAGAATCTACTTAACTTCCTTGGAGTATTCTGGTCTCTCAGGTAAATAAGAATTTTATAAGCCTATTCAACAATTATTTTTTATTAAGCAAATCAATCAATCCTAGTTATGACCCTTGCTCTAGTATTATGTTTAAGTGACATGAAAATGAGGTAAAAAAACAAAACAAAACAAACAAGAGAAATAAGGTATTCTAGCCCAAGTCATATTTTCTTTTCTTTACTCTCAAAAGTTGTAATTTTAGGTGTCAGCAGAACTACATATTTATGTGAACGTACATATCAATCTATTACAATGATATACTTGTTGTCTTGACTTCAGTTAAGTTTGGCAGGAAAATTAGTTCATGATTATTTGAATTGTAAAAGGTTATCAGCGGGTGCCTGGGTGGCTCAGTTGTTAAGCGCCTGCCTTGTGCTCAGGTCATGATCCCAGGGTCCTGGGATCGAGCCCCACGTCAGGCTCCCTGCTTGGCGGAGAGTCTCCCACTCCCATTTGTGTTCCCTGTCTCACTGTGTGTCTCTCTGCCAAATAAATAAAATCTTAAAAAAAAGAAAGGTTATCAGAATGTTAGTTTTATTTTTCCTTTCCTCTAATTTGTCTAAGGCACTAATTGCATTGATCACAAAGTGATAGATGAAATTTTTTCATATGAAAGCTGACGGCTGACAAACCAAAAACACAGGACTGCATCAATACCTATAATACTGTTTTAAAATGAAGATAGTAAAGAAAATCACTAAAGAAACTACTAAAGAAAGTAGAACTAGCTTCTTAAGGTAGTGGGAGGGAAAACAAGAAAAAGGAGTTCCTTTGCCTTAGATATTTCATTTTATTTTATACATACTATAGGTATTATGGCTTTTGGAAAACCTGTTGAAACTTGATTTTAAATATTATTGAGAGGCCTTCTTCTTAATGAGTCAAGCTGAGAATTTCCCAGCCTGTATATCAATGTGCAGGATCTGACAACTTTCACAAGCATGACTGGATGGTGGGTAAGTGGGGTCTGTTGCCCCTCATTCACTAATTTGCTTATTCAATAATTCTACAAGTGATGAACTCCACTAGAAGCTGGAGATACAGCACTGAACATGTCTGAAAACAGACATGGAGCTTACATTCTAATTAGGGGAGACAGAAAAATACAGAGTGTATGATATAACTGCTATGGAGGAAAACAAGGCAGGGAAGAAGGGCAGGGAATGTTGAAGGTGCTGTTTTAATTACGGTGGTCAGGAAGGCCTCTCTAAGAAGGAGACATATGAGTAAAGGCATGAAGGAGATGAATCATTGTGGATACCTGGATATACAGCAGAGGAACAGCAGGTAGACGCAAGAACATGTTTGGTCTTTTAAGGAAAAGCAAGGACACCAGGTGGAGAAAGCAAGGGATTACTACAGCACAGGTGGTCAACAAGCCAGATCACGTATGGCCTTGCTAGTGATTTTAAGAACTGTAGCTTTTACTCTGGGAGAGATGCAAAGTCGTATCCGAGGATTTTAGATAGAGGACTGATATCATTTGAGTTATGCTTAAAAAGGATTACTCTGCAGCTGGCCAAGCCTGTAGAGCATTCAACTCTTGATTTGGGGTTGTAAATTCAAGTCCTACATTGGGTGTAGAGATTACCTAAAAATAAAACAATTAGGGGTGCCTCAGCCAGTTGAGCGTCCAACTCTTGGGTCTGGATCAGGTCGTGATCTCAGGGTTGTGAGATCGAGCCCCGAGTTGGGCTCTGTACTAGGCATGGAGCCTGCTTAAGATTCTCTCTCTCTCTTCCCCTTTGTCCCTCCCCCTCCCACTCTCTTTCTAAAAATAAAGTAAATAAAATAAATTCTTTAGAAATAAATAAACAAACAGATAAGATTACTCTAACCAGCTACTGAAAACCGAATATAAAGGGGCAAGGAAGCAGGAAACCAGTTCAGGAAGCCATTAGAACAATCCAGGCAGTAGATGCTCACTTATACTTAATTCGCTAATTAATTCACTAATAGGATAGTGGGAGAAATGACGAGAAGTGGTCAGACTCTGGATTACGCTGTGAATCATTCTTTCCAGGGTTAAAGCAATGCATTAAATATGATATGATAGAAAAGTGGCTCTCCAAGAGTGGAAGAGATACAGAATCAGAAAGGAGAAATAGTCTAGGAATGGCTATATATTTGCTTCCTCAATCTGCCCTGTCTTTGAATGTAAGAGCAGGAAGGCAAGCAAACAAGTGCTCAGAAAATACTGACCCTTGTGTATGTTTCAAGCCATATGATTACAGGAAAACTTTCTTAGCCTGGATCATGAGTTCCTATGGCATTACTTTACAGTCAGTATTTCCAGAGACAGGCGACATGTTATTGTAGGCACGGTTTCTCGGCTCCCTCCTATGATCTGCGTCATTTTTTATACTTTCTAGATATCTATTACTCGCAAGTCACCAAGCTTAGTCTTCTGATATTCTCTCATTTAATTTTCACTACCATGGCTGGCGTACCTTCCATCATGTCACTTTTTTTTTTTTTTTAAAGATTTTATTTATTTTGTCAGAGAGGGAACAAGAGAGGACACAAGCAGGGGGAGCAGCATACAGAGACAGAGGGAGAAGCAGGCTCCCCACTGAGCAAGAAGCATGATATGGGGCTTGATCCCAGGACTCGGACCTATGACCTGAGCCGAAGGCAGATGCTTAACCACCTGAGCCACCCAGGTGTTCCCATCACATCACTTTTACACGTTTCATTCACATGTCTGCCTTTCTTATACTCTGAGCTACTCGAAGGCAGGGACCATGTCTTACTCATCTTTATTTCTTTAGTATGTGGAATATTGCCCGGCATATAGTAGGCAACCAGCAAATTTTTGATAAACAAATACAAAAAGTCTATTTGAGTGATTCAACAGTGGGGATGTTTTTGAACAAGAGTAGAACTAATCACTATTACGCAAAACAAAATATTTGAATTAAGGAAGTCTTTAACTCAAAACTTGGCTCAGTTACTGAGCTTAATAATTCTATTTCAGCCAATCTTATTTCTGGCCAGTATGTCTCAATAAGATTAGGGAAAGGATAAGCGGCAAAAGATTTAGGAATACCACTCTGTGTTCCTTGGAGTTCACTAAAGATAAAAATAAATGCCCTTTTCTTAAATAACTACAATAGACAAAAACAATACTCAACTGTTCACTCTTTATATGTAAGTATGAAGTGATTAACTATAAGACTTGTACTAGGTACTTTAAACTTCTTATTAGAAATCCCCAAGATTAAACTAACCTTTAAAAAAAAACAACAACAAACATTGGGAGTGCCTGGGTGGCTCAGTCAGTTAAGCGTTTGCCTTTGGCTGAGGTCATGATCCCAGGGTCCTGGGACAGAGCCCCTCATTGGACTCCTTGCTGGGTGGAGAGCCTGTTTCCCCCTTTGCCCTCCCCTTGCTTGTGCTTTCTCTCACGCTTTCTCTCAAATAAGTAAAATCTTAAAAAAAAAAAAATCACATTAGAGCATCTGAGTGGCTTAGTTCTTTGGGTGGCTGGCTCTTGATTTTGGCTCAAGTCATGATCTTGGGGTCGTAAGATCGAGCCCAGCATCAGGCTCCGTGCTCAGTGCAGAATCTGCTTGTCTCTCTCCCTGCCCCAATAGATAATTTAAAAAATCTTATTAAAAAACCACTAAAATTAAACAGATACTAGTTTTCCATTTTATGTATATATTTCTTGAAGAAACATTTACAGACGACTAATGTCTATGAAAGCCAATACAGTTTATACTGAGTTCTCATTTTTAGAAGAAACTTTGAAGCTGCTAAAATTCAGTATATTGGTGATAGCTAAGAGAGCATGTTTTCACAGCATCAAACATTTAAAGAAAGGAATCAAGTGTAATCTGTCCTATGTGTTATTTTCTCGCACTGTATTTAAAAACCTGACTTGCAGGAGTGATTCGAGTACTGAGCTTTCTTTCTTTTTTTAATTTAATTTTATTATTTATTTGACAGAGAAAGAGATCACAAGTAGGCAGAGAGGCAGGCAGAGGGAGAAGGAGAGGGAGAAGCAGGCTCCCCACTCAGCAGAGAGCCCGATGCAGGGCTCGATCCCAGGACCCCGAGATCACGTCCTGAGCCGAAGGCAGAGGCTTTAACCCACTGAGCCAACCAGGCGCCCCATGTACTGAGCTTTCTACTAGTGGATGGTATTTGATTCTTGTGCATGATGGCTAAAGGAATTACTACTAGCATGGATTGGGGCAAGAGAACCAAGTAGGGAATTTGAGAAAAAATTTGTTGAACAAAGAAAATTTAGGAGGTTTGGGTTTCAATTATACCTAACGCTGATGAACTCAGACATGCTTCAAAGAAAAAGGTTGACAATCTCAACAAGCAGTAGAGACTGCTGAGGCCAGGATGGTCCCTTATTCTTTGTATAAGCACAGTTCTCTGGTACCACAGATGTGGTTCTCTGGCTGAAAATCGAGCATTGCATGCTACTCTGCTGATCCTCAGAGGTTGTTGAAAGAGCTGAAAATTTAAATCATCATTTGTTTTTATTTGGAAAATTTTTACCATCTGTTTTTATAAATACTGATATTTTAAATATAATATTTGCAGGTTTAAGACAGAAACCTGAGAGATCTGCTGAGTGAGAATTAAACTGACAATTCCTTCCTAGAATGTTAGTAGGTGAGCTTCCTAGATGTACATTCATGAAGTACAGCATCACTTTAACTTTGAGATGTTGGGGAAAGCACTTACACTGTCTAAGCTTTCTTCTTTTAAAAAGATATTTATTTATTTACTTATTAGAGAGAGAGAGAGACAGCGAGAACGCAGAGAGAGAGGAAGAGAGAATTTCAAGTAGACTCCACGCTGAGAGTGGAGCTGGACACAAACCTCCATCTCATGACCTGAGCTGAAACCATGAATGGGATGCTTAACCAACTGTGTCAACCAGGCGCTCCTCACTTTTCTTCTGTGTAAAACTGGAACGTTAAACAGTACCTATCATATGATAGTTGTGAGGATTACATACACGACGCAATCACAAATATCTACAGAACACCTATTATGTGCTGAGGATACAGCAGTGAACGAAGCCCTCCGCCTTCTCTAGTTAGTAATGCAATTAGCACCGTGCTTGAAACACTGTAAGTAATTAACTATAGCTATTATTATCTTGGAAATGTCAGATATACCCTATGGAATAGGACTATGTATGCAAGATGTGTTCACACACTTTAAAATTTTCTGTATATTTAAGGGGTGCCTGGGTGGTTCAGTTGGTTGTGAGTCTGACTCCTGATTTTGGCTCAGGTCATGATCTCAGGGGTTGTGAGTGAGATGGAGCCAATGCTCAGCTCCATGCTCAGTGGGAAGTCTGCTTCTTTCCTTCTCCCTCCCATGTGCACTC
This sequence comes from Nasua narica, assembly GCA_028533885.1. Lineage (NCBI taxonomy): Eukaryota > Metazoa > Chordata > Mammalia > Carnivora > Procyonidae > Nasua > Nasua narica. The sequence goes on along the minus strand of CM052813.1, from coordinate 50,216,818 downwards.
TCTCTGAAATAAATAAATCTTTTTTTATAAAGATTTTATTTATTTATTTGACAGAGACAGAGAGATCACAAGTAGGCAGAGAGGCAGGCAGAGAGAGAGGGGGAAGCAGGCTCCCTGCTGAGCAGAGAGCCCGATGCGGGGCTCGATCCCAGGACCCTGAGATCATGACCTGAGCTGAAGGCAGAGGCTTTAACCCACTGAGCCACCTAGGCACCCCTGAAATAAATAAATCTTTAAAAAAAATTTTTTTTCTGTATATTTAAAAAAAAAACTGTTGACAAGAGGAGAGAATCTGCGGCAGACTCAGAATTGGGATTCTTTCCACAGTGCAGATTTCACTTCCTTTGGAACGTATCAATGATATAGGTTAACTTTAGCAGGCCTTGTGCCATCTTTCTACCCTTTACGTTGTAAAACTCTGGAATTCCAACCAAATTACTTTTATGCAGTACTTAACATATCAGGCATTTTCCAAGCAGAGTTCAGGAAAAGTCTTTCATTACAGCAAAAACATGACTATGACTCATCAGTTTTCATTCCAGATTCTCTTTGCACATATAACTGGTACTCCAGCATTACAGAGATCAGTGGTAGCAGGATGTATAAAGTAAATTGAAGTTTCTTAATCTCTTTAACTGATAAGAAGGTAGGGTATCTATAATTCCCCAGGGCTTCAGAAATCCTTTGTGAACGAGCAGCAAGTCCAGCAGGTAGGAAGATGAAAATGACAAAGAAGGGAGAACAGTATTGCCAGAGGTATGGGCCTTAAATAAGCCAAAAGTATCCATATAAAAAGGGACAAGCAAGATTTAGAAGAAGCCACAGTGAGTGAGAAAGAGTTTAATCCTAATCAACCTAACTCAGGAATGTGGGTCAAGAATGAACAGCTAGCATTTGAGAAGGTTGCAGGGGAAACACTATTTTCTGTGTAGGGCCAGGTTTCCAGCCAAATTTAAAGCATGTATGGGACTGGATGAATAATTCCAACAATCTGAGGCCAGAATGACTGCTTCTAAGTGAATCCTCATGAGGCGCTTCTGGGATGGTGGAAGGGCTACAAGCTTCTTCAGATGGAGTCAGTGAAGTCCAGGTTTAATTAGGCTTCAAGGGAATCTTATACAAGGTGCGTAGGCTAGAAAAAGATCACTTAGTGTCCAGAACCTTCACCATGTAATTACAAAAAAACCCAACAGTTAGATCTTGGCAGATTTAGGGGAAAGGGTGCTGCCTTCTCTGAAGTCACCCATAGCTTAACCCTATCTTAAAAACTTAGATTCACTGGGGTTATTAATTCTCAAGGCCATTTTAGATAAAGAGTTTAACATACATTCGAGGCCAAAATTAAGCAGTTAAGCAGAATGGGCTACAGATTTAATTCACAGTTGATTATACAATCTTTTTTTTTTTTTTAAAGATTTTTATTTATTTATTAGAGAGAGAGAGACTGAGAATGAGAGGGGAGAAGGTCAGAGGGAGAAGCAGACCTCCCGCAGAGCCGGGAGTCCGATATGGGACTCGATCCCGGGACTCCGGGATCATGACCTGAGCCGAAGGCAGTCGCCCAACCAACTGAGCCACCCAGGCGCCCAATTATACAATCTTTTACAAATCATTCTTAACTGTTCTGTACTACAGTTTCTTATTAAAAAAAACCTGCTCATGATAATGTCTGATACCCTTCTGTTACCACAGGCAAATAAGACCATATTTGTAAGAGCTTTTCAGAAGAAAGGAGTAAAGAAATATGCTATTAAATGTAACTGCCAAACCAGAAAATCTGCCTAAAAAATTATAATTGATGTCAATGCAGAGAACAGTAGTATAAAACTAAGCCAACTTCAGATTTTTATTTAAAAAGTAAGTTTAAGCTACTTTAAAAATTTATTTATTTATTTGAGAGAGAGTGAGAGAGAGCGTGGCGGGGGTGGGGAGCAGAGGCAGAGAATCTCAGGCAGACTCTGTGCTGAGCTCAGAGACCAATGCGGGGCTTGATTTTACAACCCAGAGACCATGACCTAAGCCAAAATGAAGAGCTGGAGGCTTAACTGACCGAGCCACCTAGATGCCCCAGACTACTTTTTTTTTTTAAAGATGTTATTTTTTTTGAGTAATCTCCACACCCAACGTGGGGCTTGAACATACAACCCCAAGATCAAGAGTCACATGTTCTACCAACTGAGCCAGCTAGGTGCCCCAGTTTAAGCTACTTAGGAAAGAAATAACAACTTCTATCTCCACACCCAGTCTCAAGAATCACACTCAACGTCACTAGTGGCCTAAGAAATACAAATAAAAACAATAAGATATCATTTTCTCATTTGATTGGCCAAAATTTTAAAAGATCGATTATAGTGTTGAGAGCACTCTTTTTCTGTAAAAAAAAAAGATTTTATTTACTCATTTGAGAGAGTGTGCTTGAGAGAGAGAGAGCATAAGCAGAGGGAGAGAGAAGCAGACTCCCCGCTGAGCAGGGAGCCCTACAGGACTTGATCCCAGAACCCTGAGACCATGACCTGAGCGAAAGGCAGATGCTTAACTGACTAAGCCACCCAGGTGCACCTGCCACCTAGGCGCCCCTCTTGAGAGCACTCTTAAATACATCTGGCAGGTGGGTATATAGGCTTTACTTACTTACTTATTCATTCATTCACTCATTTAGGTTTCCTTCCTTCCTTCCTTCCTTCCTTCCTTCCTTCCTTCCTTCCTTCCTTCCTTCCTTCCTTTTCTTTCAATTTTAAGTAATCTCTACACCCAATGTGGGGCTTACAACCCCGAGATTAAGAGTTACATGCTCTACTGACTGAGCCAGTCAACTGGTACCCAACTGGTACCCCCTTTTAGAAAAGCAACTGGATAACATTTATCCAAATACAGATGTATATATCCTTTAATTACACGATCTCACTTAGAATCTGACTTACTGAAATAATTTTATACAGATACACACACAAAGATATTTATTGTAGCACCGTTTGCTTAAAAAATGGGTTGTAACTCTAAATCTAGATGTACTGATAGAGAAATTGTCAGGTAAATTGATACATCCATATAGTGGAATAAAAGTCAGCCACTTGACAGCTAGATCTTTACGGGCTAATGCAGAGATATGCAATCATAAGGAATTAAGCAGAAAAAGTTAAACTGTAGAACAATGTATAGGATAGTGACTTTATTTTTATTTTTTTAAAGAGACACTTTAAAAATTATAATCAATAGTTGATATATTTACATAAGAAACATGTATACCAAACATTCATATTTTAGTATGTTTTAATTTGAAATTCATCTCAGTAGAAAGTCGTATCACTTTCTTAGGCAAAAGGTCACAGGTATACTCCAATATAAATAAAATTGGAAAAATGTCTGTACTTTGTATCATGTTTTTGGGAAGTATAAATTAAAAGGAAAAGAGTCCTACTTTTTAAAAGAAAATAACTTCTACAGCCCTTCTGGTCTTTGAAAAAAAAATTTTTTTTTTAAGATTTTATTTTTTTGACAGAAAGAGAGAGTGAGAGCAAGAGAGGGAACACAAGCAGGGGGATTGGGAGAGGGAGAAGCAGGCTTCCCCCCGAACAGGGAGCCCAACACAGGGCTTGATCCCAAGACTCCAGGACCATGACCTTAGCCAAAGGCACATGCTTAATGACTGCACCACCAAGACGCCCTGGTCTTTGAAGTTTTGACTGAAACTCCATATGATGCAAAATGATGTCCAACATAAAAAGGTGCTAAAATTTAATATGCTACAGGTAACCGAGTGTCCTCTAAATTAGTTTTGTTTTTTTAAATCTAAAAAACAAACTAAGATTAGCACATCAAGTCTTGGCGGTTTTGTCCTTCTTGCTTAAGACTATCGTTATCAGGAAGAATCATCAATAAGCCGCATCAAGCCAGGCTTCATATAGACCTTTATATACATCTGCTAAGTAGGTACGTATATTTCATCTAACTACGATGAATAGGTACATAAGTTTTACGTGTTATTTATTACTCATCTCTTTTATTTCAAACCTTTACTTGGCAAGTACATTAAGAAAAGGAGGCAAGCATGGGTTTACAACATTTCTTTTTTTTTTAAAGATTTTATTTATTTATTTATTTATTTATTAGGAAAGAGAGAGAGTGAGAGAGAGAAGGTCAGAGTGAGAAGCGGACTCTCCATGGAGCTGGGAGCCCGATGCGGGACTCGATCCCGGGACTCCGGGATCATGACCTGAGCCGAAGGCAGTCGCTCAACCAACTGCACCACCCAGGGGCCCTACAACATTTCTTGATGCTGCCTCCTAACAAACCAACCATGCAGTAGGATCCCTATTAGAACATTGCTTTAGATGATAAATGATAGCCAAAAGGACATGGCTATCATTACATATGGTATAGAATAAACATTCTTTTAGGTAGGCTGAATGATAGTTACAAATTGGCACACTGCCCCCAAAGTCTGATAAAACTAGTTATATGCAGGATACTCACATCAGCATAGTGGCCTATCATATCACATCGGTCACATCGTTTTCTCCAGGAAGGTCTTTCAAGACATCTGTGAGTAGAAGACATAGGCAAAGAACAGCCTAAGCAAAAGCGGGCCGGGCAGGCATACTGGAGGTGTCCTCTCTCAGAGCAGAGACAGCAGGGGCGGACTTTCTAGGTGGCAAATAGAAAATCTCTTTAGCAAAATAGTTCAGTCTCAAATAGAAGATTAACTTTTCTTTTTCTGTATAATTACATAAAGTTTATTTCCAACTTGAGACCCCAGTGAAGGTCAAATCTTGAGTACAACTATAAAATCAAACAAAATGTCTGAAATCAGAGCTATTTGTATTCTGTGGTAGCTTATTGTGCATGGACCATCAACTGGCATCTACTTCTCATGCGTCATCTTGTAGGAACATCGACAAAGTGGATTATGCCCGAGAGGGAAAGTGGGATGAGGAGGATCTGGAAGCTAAGTCATAGGAGGAACAGATACCGAAAGAGGCTGCTTTGCCTGGACCAAAGACAAAGAGGAAACCTAAGAGCTGTCTCAAACATCTGAAAGAATCATTTGGGAGGAGTAGGTAAATGGAAGGAATGTTTCTTGAGAGCTTACTATGTGTCAGGGAACATCTAAGAACTTTAGTTCTGTGTTCTTCCAAAGGTTGATGTATCTGTTTAACATACTTTACACCAATAAACATTTATAAATTCTTAAAATGATAGCTTTCTAACAATGAAAATTGTACCACAATGAAATAAGCTGTCTTGTAAAGTAGGAGGTTTGGAAATGAGAGGGGTCTCAGCAATCATCCGATTTAATATTCTCATTTTATAGACACAAAAACAGGCACAGAGGGTGAAATGATTTGCCTAAGGCTGTGCAACTACCAATGGAAAGCTAAACTGATTTCAGGTTTTTCTGACTCTAATTTCATTGTTCCTTCTCTGCCACTATTCTAGGCTATGACGTACATGAAAATGAAATGTGAAATCTACACATATATTATACAAGATTTGAATTCTAAGGTTATAGGGGTCTACTCTTAAGATTCTGATTTTTAACAATGAGGAAAGAAACATTATGTATTTCACATACTTGTGGAAAGGGGCAGTTTTTCGATAAATGGCCACATTTGTCACAATTTCTACAGGTAACATTTTTGTTGGCTGAATAGTATCGGTGGGTCCATCTTCCAGATGATCTATTATTAACTATCTGGGCCTAAGGGGGGAAAAAAAATCAATAGTTAAAAAAAATACTTCACTCTGTTCAAAAGAATTAACAGCCATAGTCTACTTAATCTAGAACCCAGCAACAAGGGACTTTTGTGTTTTTAAAAGAAGTTAAAAATACATAAAAGGGGTTGCCATGAAGACAACTCTACTTCTTGTCTGTCCCTCCCCCCAATTCTTTTACATTTCTCCATATGGCTCCATTTCTTTTGTATCTCTCTCTACTTACAGTTCAGATCCAGTAGGAGTACTGATAGGCATCATTTAGACATTCTGGTGGCATTCAGACCCAAAGATATTGCTGATTTCTATATCTGAACGTATACCGTATTTTTCTAAAGGAGAAACTTGCTTAAATTTTTACCTAGGGGATTTTTAAAAATGATTTTTATATTCAAAGTTATAAAACCACGTAACAACCAAACCCATTCTCTCTTTTGAACAACCAAGGGTTACTGCCTATAAACTGAATTATAATTTTTAAGAGACAGTGAGATAATTTCCTTCCAGTAGAGTACTTTTAAGATCCATTTTGCCTTCAGTAACCCACTTCTAGTTCTCCCATATTCTAACCAAAATCTTGCAAAAGAATATTAGCAAAATATATCAAATGGAATACCTAACGGGGAATACGTAAATGCCAACCATGCTTTTATCTTGTTGGGTAGAATTCCATCTTTGAAAAAGCTTTTCATCTTTTACTTGTTATTCTGCTGGATTAACCAGATAGACCCCAAGTAGACACAATCTATCTCTTAAAACTTTTCTTTTTAACCAAGTTGTAAAATTATTCTCTTTTCTAACCATCTGTCACAATTAAGGCTAATAATTGACAAAGACAAACACCTGCCACATCCTAAATATAGACTAACCATTTCCTTACACTGAAGAAGCAGTTATTTCCGGTGTTGATCTTTAGTGGTACCAGGCAATACGGGCTAAGAGGACTCACCATGGCAGAGAAGAAACAGAAGGGAAAGGGGACTAAATCATTATGGCAATTAACAGACTGACAAAAAATCAAGGCTGAACCACACTTCTGAAAAATTCAATCACCATATACTGAAATCAAACTTTTTCTTACAACATACTTGGGCCACTTACTATCTCTAAAGTTTATTAAGTTATCATACTGAAGTGAAAGGAACCTTCAAATCAAAAGAATTTATTAATCTACTATTCATAACTTCAAAAAAAATTTTTACCTCTGCGTCTTTGTCACTGATGAACCAACTTACACCATCTTCTCCTACAAAACAACAACAAAAATGTTACTCAAATCTTGACACCTTTAAAGCACTTACAGATTGACATTATTCAATATGTCAGTACTGAAATTGGGACTCCAAAGGTGTAGTGAGATATGTGAATACTCTAACCTTTCATCTTGGCTCCATAATTACTTGCGTGGCTCTAAACAAATACTTAATCTCTTTTAAAAAAAATTTTTTAGGGGCGCCTGGGTGGCTCAGTTGGTTGAGCAACTGCCTCCGGCTCAGGTCATGATCCTTGGGTTCCGGGATCGAGTCCCACATCGGGCTCCCAGCTCCGCAGGGAGTCTGCTTCTTCCTCTAACCTTCTCTCCTCTCATTCTCTCTCTCACTTTCTCTGTCTCTCAAATAAATAAATAAAATCTTAAAAAAAAATTTTTTTTAAATACTCAATCTCTTAATCTTAGTTTTCTTACCTGTGAAATTCACAGGAATAATATTTGCCTCATCTATCTAAAAAATACTCTGAGACTCAAATGAGATACATGAAAATGCTCTGAAAATCATTAAGCTATAAAGAAAAAAAATTAGCGAAGAGAAAAACCCAGTAGCAGATGCAGAAAGAAATCTTATCTAAACTTCCTTTATCTGATTAAAGCAGAGCTTTATGAAAGTCAGCTGCACGGCACCCCCCCCAACCCCCCACCTAGGGTCTCTAGGCAGGGAAATGATGACTTTGGCTTCTAGGACATTGCAAAAACACCAAGTTGTATAAACCTGCATCATCAAAATGTTCCATCCTTTGAAGACCTAAATACTTGTGTTGGTAAACAGCCTTTAGTTGTTTGGTAAACAAAAAACTAGTTGGTAAACAAATCTTTACCTCTGGCAACTGAGTTGAGTTGCTCATTACTGAGTGCTCCCACACCTTGTCTTTCCTCTGGTTCATCTATCACTAGTTTGTTCACAGGCCCCCGCCATTCAGACCCAAGAAGGCACAAGAAAGGTTTTCGCTTCGAATATTAGTTATTAACTATGCCTACTAGTTTCCCATTGTAGTTGAGTTTCATTGTAACATTTTTTAAAAACTGGACTTTATGAACACAATCTCACGATTGGGGCTAGAAATTTAGCACTGTATTCTATAACATCAAATACAATGAAATAAAACAACAAATAAGGAGACCAAATATCCAGAAACCACTGACCGATCTAAAAATACAAGTGTAAAAACCTAGGGGGTTTAGGAGCCCTACATTTCTCTTTATCAGCTGTTTTCTTCCCTTTGCCCTTTGCAAATGGCTGCTATTCCTCTGGTCCACTCATGACCAGAAGGAAGGGACAAATGACTATCACAGAAGCTATGGTATCAACAAAGGATTGAAAGATTTTTTTTCTCTCTCCTTGAAGCAAAGTTAAGATTTCTTCCTTCCTCCTATCTATTCCTCTTCTCTATCTCAAAAACGCAAATCGAGCTTGACTCTTTGAAAGGAATTTTGAGGAGACATGCAGTAATCTACATTTCCCCAGGCCTACCAGGAGTAAGTGTCTAGAGATACATTTTAAAATAAAATAGTTTTACTAAGAAAACCAAAAGGCTGCTTTATGAAAAGGCCAATCCATAGGAGAGCAGAGATGCTGTGCAGATGATTATGTCCTTTGTAAAGTTTGGAGGCTGCATCCATATACGGAGCGTAGAGAATATATTAAATAGCTGTGCATCATCACCATCCACAACGGCCTTCTTTCATTTAAAAGATCCATCTAAGGAGCATGCTCTGCTGTAAGTTTTAAAGCTGCCTTTTGTCCCTCCATGTCCTTCATCTTTAAAATTCCAAATGACCACTAAAAATCACTTTAATTAAAAAAAAATGCCTTAATATTGCCCTTAAAAAAAAAACAAACCTAAAAAAACCCCAAAACACCTAAAAACCAGTGAAATGCAAAATAGCAACTATTACTACCCTCAGTTCCAAATAAATTTACACGTGAACAGAGAACAGTGAGAAAAGGGAAGGTCTGAGAGAGGAAGATCTGACTTCATTTAGATTGTTTCCACATTCCTGTAGAATTCAACAATATTCCAGGTTGTATACTAACTCCTCAACAGACTACTATATAATCTTACTGCAGAAAATTTATGAACAGGTACACAAAACAGGTTTCAATTACAGATGAAATCAGACTTTTCAATGGTAAATGTAATGAAGACATCACCAGAAACACATGAACTAACTCCTGGGTGCTACCGATTGGTTCCAGTTTTGGTTCAATCCTGGTAGTAACAGCTGACTCCTGCCCTTTCTCTTTTATCTATCCTGTTTTCTTCTTAACTCCAAAACCCAAACTAATGGAAGCTTTGTCTAAGGATAATTCATTAGAATTTCTACAGGCAGCCAATTCTCCACTTTGCTAAATTCCTGGTACCAAACTTGGTAGAACCTGGGTTCCAGTCTTAACTCTCTCTCTTATTTGCTGTGTGGCATTGGGCAGGTTATTGACCTTTAGTGGGCCTGTATAAAATGGGTTGGGTTGAATGGCATCCATGGTACCATCTAGCACTAAGTTTTTATGATTCTTTTGAATTTTCATTCATTATTAAAATCAAATCCATTGTCCTCCAGGCCTCTGCAACTGGCTCAGGGTGTCTTCCCTTAAAGACAACTTCCCACAGGCCCCAGAAGCACTCATCTTCCATGTGTTTACCATCCTTGCCATATATTATAAAATGGGATTACCCTAAAGTGTAAAATTAGAATTGCCCTAAAGATGCCTAATATTAACTCTCAGCTGTCTTACAGCCTTGTCGTGCTAATATCTGGGGCTGTGACTTTTTTTTCAAAGTTCAGAACTGTAATCAAAGTAATAGCTGGGAACTCCTTCTTTGCATCAAATCAACTCAGTGCAACAAACACAGAAAGGGTACAATGAGCAAGGTGCTATAGGGTAAACAAAGATGAATAAGAGCTTGTAACTTAGTAAAGAAGACAAATGAAAGAAGAAGAAAGGACTAAGACTAAGAAAACACCAAACAAAATTCTACAGTAAATTTAGAGGAAAAATAGACAATGTCTGAATTTAGGGGGAAAAGACGAAAAAAGTCACAGAAGGCTGTGCTATAAAGAAAACTTCATTAAAGTATAATTTACATATTATAAAATATACCCACGTAAAAAATACAGTATGATGTATTCTGACAAATGTACACACCTGTGTAACCACCACAACAATCAAATATAGCACATTTCCACCATCCCAAAATGTTACCTTGTGCATATCTGCAGCTGATCCTCCACCCCAGGGCAACCACTGATTTGCTTTCTGTCACCATAGATTTGTTTTGCCCGTTCTAGCACTGTATGTAAATAGCATCACATATCATGTATCATTTTGTGTTTGGCTTCTTTCATTCTGATTATTTGTGAGATTATCTATGTTGTTGGGTAGTGGTTCCCTTTTTATCGCTGAGCAGTATCCCAGTGTGTGGATATAATAATTCATTTAGCTGTTCATTTCCTGATAACACTTAGGTTATTTCCTGTTTTGTGCAATTATAAATAAAGCAGCAATAAACATCCTAGTGAAAATCTTTCTTTTTAATTGATGTAAGTTCTCATTTTGCCTTGGGAAAATACCTAGGAGTAGAATTACTGGATGTGGCTAACTGTATCTTTACCTTTATATGAAGCTGGTAAATTTTTCCAAAGTGGTTCTGTCATTTCACATTCCCATCAGCAATGTATGAGAATTCCATAGTTTCATAATCTCACCAATACTTGAAACTGTCTTTTCAATTTTAGTCTTTGAATGCGTATGCAGTAATGCATTAGGATTTTAATGGGCATTACTCTGATAACTATTGATGCTAAGCATATTCATGTATTTATTTGCCATTTATATATCTTCTTTCAAAAACTATTTGAGTTTTTAGCATTGATTGATTGATTGTAGACTACACGCCCAATGTGGAGACCAATAAGGGGGCCGAACTCACAACCCTGAGATCAAGACCTGAGTTGAGATCAAGAGTCAGACACTAAACTGACTGAGCCACCCAAGCACCCCTTAGCTTGTTTTTAAATTGAGCTGTTTTTTATTTTTTATTTTTTGATAGTGAAGGTTGTCTTTCTTTGATTGAATTATAGGAGTCCTTCATATATCTAGATACAAGTCTTTTATCAGACATGCATTTGCAAATATTTTCTCCCAGTGTGGCTTGTTTTTTTCATTTTTTTAAACAGAGTTCTCAGAAAAGCAAAACTAATAAATTTGACAACTTTTCCCTTTATGGTTTTCTATGTCCAGAGAAATTTCCCTATGCAAGGTTACAAAAGCAAGTCCTTTTTACGTTTTCTTCCAAAATTCTAGTTTTCACTTTTTATGTTTAGTTATTACCCATTTCTCCCCATATGAATATCCTGTTGTTCCAGCATCATTTGTTGAAAAAATACCCTTTCTTCATTGAATTGGCTTACCAACTTTGTTGAAACTCAACTGACCATATACATGTGGGTCAATTTCTAGAAGTCCTAGGATACTACAGGTCTATCACTATACCATATTACAACTTTACTTTAAAAACCAAAATCATGGAGAGTAAAGTTTTCCAACTTTTTTGTTCTTTTTCAAGATTGCTTTGGCTATCCTTTGATTTCTATATAAATTTTAACTTGCATTTTTTTTCTCTCTCTTTAAAGTAAGCTCTTCTGCCAATGTGAGGCTTGAACTCATGACCAACCTCCAGATTAAGAATCATAAGAGAACTGAGTGAGCCAGCTAGGGGCCTTTGATTTCTGTAGAAATTTTAGAATATAATTTCTACAAGAAAAGCCTGATGGGATTTTGATTGGTATTGTGCTCCATCTATAGCTCAGCCTGGAAAAATATTTTAAAAATATCAAGTCTTCTAAAACATGAATATGCTGTATTTCTTCATTTACTTTGGTCTTCTTTTTCTCAGCAATGTTTTATGGATTTCTGTGAACAGGCCTTGCATATATTTTACTGAATTTATCCCTCAGTAGTTCATGTTTCTTCCTGTTACTGAAAAAAATTTTTAAGTAACATTTAAGTTAATTTTAAATTATTTTTAAAGTTTCATTTTTAATTTCTAATTATAAGTTTATAGAAATATAATTGGTTTTTGTTTATTCACCTTGCATCCTGCAAATCTGCTAAATTCACTTAGTGCTAGAAGTTTTTTATAGATTCCTCCCAATTTTCCATATACAGTATCATTTCACCTGTGAATAAAGACAGTTTTTTACTTCCTTTCTAATCTATATACCTTTTATTGCTTTTTCTTACCTCAATGCATTATAAAGGACTTCCAGGTGTAATACTCAATATTTTAAGTGGTGACAGAAGACAATCTTTGTTTTGTTCCAATAGGGTGAAAAAAATCAGTCTTTCTGAATTAAGCAAACTGCTGTAGATTTTTCATAATAAGTTGAGGAAATTCAAAACAATTTCCTACTTTTCCTACTCTCCTGAGTTTTTAATATGAGTATGTTTTAAATTTTATCATATGCTTTTTCTGCATCAACTGAGATGGCCCCATGGTTTTTCCTCTGTTAATACAGTGAATAACAGGATTTAATTTTCAAATAAACAAGCCTTGTGGGACACCTGGGTGGCTCAGTGGGTTAAAGCCTTTGGCTCAGGTTATGATCTCAGGGTCCTGGGATCGAGCCCTGCATTCGGCTCTCTGCTCAGCGGGAGTCTGCTTCTCCCTCTCTCTCTGCCAACCTCTCTACCTACTTGTGCACTCTCTCTGTCAAAGAAAATAAAATCTTTAAAAAAAAAAAAAAAAAACCACCAAAAAAAGCCTTGTATTCTTGGATTAATACCATTTGGTTAGGATGTACTATGCTTTACAATATACTGTGTAATTCAATTTGTTAGTATTTTATTAAGAATTTTTACATCTGTGTTCATGAAGGATACTGATTTACACTTTTCTTATGTCTTTGTCTGGTTTTGATATTGGGGTAAAATTGGCTTCATAAGAGTTGGGAACCATTGGGGAGAGTTTGTGCAGAACTGGTATTACTTCTTCCTTAAATATCTGATAGAATGCACCAGTGAAGTCATCTCAGCTGGAGTTTTCCTTGCTGTGAGCCAGGAATTTTACTTGCAGGGAGGTTCTAAAGATAGTAATAGAAATAGTAATTCTACTTCTTCAGCAGGTATGGAGCTATTCACATCTAGTTCTGCTTGGGCCCGTTTTGGTAATGTGTGACTTTCAAAGAATTTGTCTATTACTTCTAAATTGTTGAAATTATCAGCATAAATGACCATAATAGAATCTTATTTCCCTTTGATTTAGCTAATTTGTACTTAAGCTCATCCAGTATATTTTTATCTCAAATACTGTATATTTCAGTTCTATAAGATCCACTTGATTCTTTTTTTATATCTTCTATTTCTCTTACTTTATTTCTTTTTCTTTAAATCTCAGTACATATTTTTTAATAGCTGCTTTAAAGTTCTTTCTGGTAACTTCATCATCTCTGTAATTTCTGGGTTTCTTTTATTTGACTGATTTTTCTCCTCGTTATGAATGACATTGTCCTTTGTATACATAGTAACTTTTTTTCTTGGATGCTAGTTATTGTAAATGGTACACTACTGAATGTCTCCATTTTGTTCTCTTACTTTAAAGTGTTAGACTCTGTTTTGACAAGCACTTAAGTACACTTCAGATTGGCTTAACTCTTTTGAGCCCTTTAAAGCTTTGTTAGGGTAGGTCCACAGTAGAGCTAATTTACTCTAGAGCTAATTTAGCCCTACTTAACTGAGATGTACCCTCTAGAGTTTCTATTAAATGTTGCAGGTATTCCATACTCTCTCTTCATGTTGATTCAGCGTATAGACAGTAGGTTTTTGTCCAAGTCTAGTGGAGTTGGACCTATCTGTGCACAGGTAGGAACACAGTATCCTCGGTATTCATGGGCAATCCTATGAAGCTTTCTGGAGTTCTTTCCCTCTGCGGCTACTTCCCTCCAGTACTTTGCCCCACAAAGTGTAGCTTTCTTAGCCTCCCTAAACTCTGATCTCTGCTTCTCATCTTAGTGAGGCTGTAGTCCTGTGCTTGGGTTCCCTCTTTTGGCACCAAGATGCAGGTGTCTAGGCAGAAATTTAGGCTGACTGTAGGGTGCACCTTGTTTATTTCCATATTCTCATGAATCATGGCCCATTACTGTCTGTTGTCTATATTCATCTTTCCCTTTAAACCTCTGTGTATATTGATAATAGCTGTTTTACAGTCCTTTTCTGTTAATCTCATCATTTCTTGTCAACGGGGCAAGACTGATGTAAGTTTACACAATATAGCTAGAAGGGAAAGTCCTATGTAGGATTTTAATAGATGGAGATGAGAGAGGACATCAGTAAAAAGGAAAAGTACATGCAACAGAATAGCAGAGGTAAAAGGATATAGAAAACAATATAGTTTTATTGGAAGAGGGTATGGTAATTTCTTTATTAAGAATTGTCATAGACATTTATATATATATGAGAATACTAAGTATTAAATATTATGTATGTATGTATGTATGTATGATTTTCATAGCATACAATGGGCTTGAATTTAATATTCAGCAAATCAGATATAAAAACTTATCTTCTCTACTGATTGTTTAACAGTGTGAATGTGGGGCACCTGGCAGGCTCAGTCAGTAGAGCATGGGACTCTAGATCTCAGGGTTTCGAGTTCAAGCCCTACGCTGGGTATGGAGCCTACTTAAAAAGAAAAGAATGTAATTGAGACTTTCCTTAATGTGTAAAATGTTTTCATTTAATATAGTGTTGAGTTAATTTTCAACAAATATTTACTGAATATCTCTCATGTAAAAAACAGTCTAGGAGACAGAAAGATAACTAAGGCACAGTGTTGGGACTTATCACAGAGTAGTATGTGCATCTTTGGGCAAAACAACCTTAAAAGCACTATTGTGCTAAGACAATAACCATGATAATTTCATTTTTTAAAATAGAAAGATGAGGGGCATCTGGGTGGCTCAGTCAGTCGGTTAAGTCTCTGCCTTTGGCTCAAGTCATGATCTCAGGGTTCTGGGATAGAGCCCCACATTGGACTCCCCACTCAGGGGGGAGTCTGCTTCTCCCTCTGCCCCTCCCCCTGAGTGCATGCTCTCTCTCTCTCTCAAATAAATAAAATCTTCAAAAAAGTAAAATAGATGATTAATCAAGTTTTAAAGATAAAAAGCCCAATATTATTGAGGGAATGGGTTATTTAACAAGAAACACTGAATTCTCCTAATGAGCAATTAACTTACGATGTCTGTATCACCAAAATGGTCTTCTTTATAATTCTAAGTATGTAAGACCTTTAGCAAGTGTTTTCTCCTCAAATAATCTGTGAGTCTATAGACAGCTCACATCTGGGAACTAGGGCAAAAAAGATAATAGTTGTTATATACATGCAATTCCTAAGGAACCAAGATTTTGGGCCTTCTCAGTATCGTCTCACTTGCAGGGTACAGACAAAACTGACTTGCATGAGATGGCATTTTTTTCACTCCTCTAAAACACAGTGAAATGGTCAGGAAAAGAAAGAAAAGTGGTGAGGTTGTGAATAACCCTCTCACCAGATAACTTTAGGTTAAATAATTTGGAAGTGACAGTATTAAAGGCAATTAATAATACTACAATTCTGAAAAATAAATAAATAAATAAATAAATAAAACCACAATTCCAAAATTATTGCCCACACTCCCTTTTTACATACCTAATATTTTTTAAACTAAAAGGTCCTACTGTTGTAAATTAACACTCCCAGTGCTTTGCCCTCTCTGTACTTTTGCTCATTTTATCCCCTTGATCTCCAACACTGTCTCCCTCTTTGCCCAATTTTCCATTTAACCCAGTCCAATTTCCATGACTACAAATTCTAAACGTCCTTTGAAGGCTGAGCTCCTTATAGCCAATGCATGTGGGTAATATTCCGTACTTCTCTCTCACTTGACCTCTGTGAGCATTTACAGTTCTCATGGTTGATGTAACAAAATACTTTCCCAGTTCTTACCCCCCACCCCCTTCACAGTTTCCTCTTCCTTCACGGGTTACTTGGTATGCTCCACCCTTTGCTTTCCTCATTCTAGATGCTTAGTCCCAGTTCATGTCATACATGTCCATGAAGATAACTCCCAAATCTGTCTCTCTAGACCAGATCTTTTCCTGAGGTCCTGATCTATTGGACATATAGATCAGATATCTTAGCTAACTCAAACTCATAATCATTAAAAATGAATTCTTCATTTTCTCCCCATTCCTTGCATTTCTGGCTCTTAAAAACAGACAAAAGCTCTTACATCTCCTCCTTTCTCTTCTATCTCAGTAACTTGTCTCAATGTATTTTCCATATAAAAAAACCTCAACTCTTCCCCCTCACCTTTCTTATCATTACTTACCAAATCCCGCAAATTCTCTCTCCATCACAGCCTCAGTACCATTACACTGACCCATTGATAACTTAGTTTCTCAGCTAGATCATTAAAATAACTTCTGACTGTCTCTACACCATAACTCATTTTCCATTCCACTGTTACTGGAATGCTTTTATTTTCTACAACGTTAGTTTCAGGTATACAACACAATGATTTGGTATCTGTATATATTTCAAATGGAATATCTAAAATGGAAATATAAATACGTTCTGCCCTGAATGGTCCCTTGATGCTTATAGGATAAACTTAAAACTCCTTTGTATGCCATACAATACCTTCCATGATTTGGTCCTTCTCTGTTTCTCTGGCTTCATCTTCCTGATCCCTGTGTTCCAGCTAAGCTAATAATTCCTCAACAACAGGTTGTTCTCTGCAACTATGCTTATGCATGTATTCCCTGGAACACAAGCCGCCCAACTTCACAACATGGAACTAGGACTTGATCTTCAAGTCACTAATCATGTGCTACCGCCACCATTGAAATCTTCCCTGATAACCCTTCAAAAGCAAAGACGATCACTCTCAACTTTGTAACATCCTCGACTCAGACCATGTCATTTCTATCTCTGTATTTTCCAAAGCAGGATTGTTTAGTTATCATAGGTACTTGGGTTTACTGAATCACTTAAATAACATTTCTTCTTTTGATTTCACTCTGGTGGAAGTATTTCCTCCCTCCCTAAAAATACCTTATTTATCTCTTAGGCTATTAAGCACTTCTAAACCTTGTGTTAATGGCTATATTAATAAATATTTTACCTCTCACTACACTGTAAGTTCTCTACAGACCATCTGTTTCATCCACCTATCCAGTTATCCGCATAACATGTTGCATACTCTGAATTACATTAGAAAAAATAATTTAAAAGAAAAAGGGAAACATTAATATGCACACTTGTGTGAGTAAACACTGCTCTGAACTGGGGGTAAATAAGCCAACAGCTAATTTCCCAGGTTGTCACTGTACATATATACAAGTTCAGTAAGACAATTTGTGGGGAACCTGGCTGGCTGGGTCGATAGAGCACGAGATTCTTGATCTCACGGTTGTGAGTTCCAGCAGGTTCCATGTTGAGTGTAGAGATTATAAATAAAAACTTAAAAAAAAAAAAAAGAGACGATTCTCTATGGCTAAAAAACCACAAAAAGACCTGGAATTTCTGTAGTAAAAAATTCTCGGAACTATAAAATACTTTAAAAATCACTGCTATTGAATAAAATAACTTGGTAGACACAGGATCCACCTGAAATATAACTGGACACTTATAAATAATCATATCTACACCTAGTCAGTGTTTATGGAATCAAGATCACAAAGATGAAGCTGCCAGATATTTATGTCATATCCTAACCTAAGCCTAATTCCACTACACCAGATTTCCCCCTGGGATCTTCTCACTTTGGATAAGCAACAGAATCAGCCACAAATGAAGTTACTATTCCCAACTTCATCAGCAGCATCTGTTATTTCAACGGAAACTTTTGAAATACATACAATGCCACATGCAAATCCCCTGAGGGTTGAGCCACTTTATTCACTTGCGTTCTTCTCAAACTGCTCTTTATTTCTGTCTCTTATTTATATCTTTCCATTTAACACTTGTCACAAAACCATTTTAAGTCATTAAAATTTTGTAGTGTTCAACTGCCATTAGTTTAAATAAAACAAATTTTAATAGAACAATTTGCAAATTAGGCATCAAACTGTTCCTCTTATTTTAAATCATATTAAATTTACCAGAAACAATCTATATTTTTAAATGTGTATAAACGATAAATGGGGACTTAGCTCTTCTTTTTTTAGAGGTAGAGGAGGAAGAAGAAAGAGGAAATAAATACAGGTGCTTAGCACAGGGTTATATAGAGCTCTTGCAAAGTTATCTGTCACATAAAGGCTTTTGTATTATCTCCAAAGAGACACACAGGCAGCCACACACAGAGTTCTCTCTCATCTCCCAATCCCTCCAAAAGATCTGTCAATGAAATCACCTTGTTAAGAAATATTTATTTAGAAATTAAAAAAAAAAACCCTCATATTAAACTAAGTAACAAAAAGAGGAAGGGAAAAATTATCAACAGAACAGTTAATACTGTAGGATTATGGGAGCTGTCTTCTCTTCTTTTAAAGATCTCTACTGTGGTGCCTGTTCCTCACTTCCACCCTCCCCTTCAAAAGGCAAAAAGGAAAATATAACATGGACACTTGAAATATTTGTAAAATGACAAGCACATATAAAACACATTTAAATTCAATCAAGAGGCTACTTTTAAAAAGATATTGCTGGTTTCTAGAGAAGACTCAGAGGCTGGGCGCCTGCATGGCTCAACCGGGTAAGCATCTGCTTTGCGCTTAGATCACGATCCCAGGGTCCTGGGATCAAATCCTGCATCGGGCTCCCGCTCAGCAGCGAGTCTGCTTCTCCCTCTGCCCTTCACCCCACTGGTGTTCTCTTGCATGCGCGCTCTAATATATAAATAAAATCTTAAACCAAAAAAAAAAAAAAAAAAGACTTAAAGGCCATATAAATTTGGTATCTATGTCTTTCAGTCATCCTTCTAATTCTGTTTTACACTTCCTAGTCTCCTTCCTAAATCTTTTTTTGCTTTCTTTATCCATCATTAACTTTGTGTGTAAGCACGTGCATTTTCTTCAACATCTGGTTCCTGGTTCACTCCTTCCTTGGTAAAATAAGTCACTCCACAACAACTCGTTTTTATTATTTTGGGGGCATCATATTTTCTTCGAATCTTTCCCCAATCTTAAGACCAAACATGTCCAGGCTTATGTTTATAACTGCTTACAGGATATAACACAAATGATTATAGTAGTCACTGTAAACATAACACATCCGAAGAAAACCTCAACTTCACAATCATAACTGAAAATGGCTCAAATACTTTCTTCCCTGTTGTTTTAATGGCTCAAAACATAGATTTATTTTCATCTTAACCCAATGCTTCACTCTCATTATCCAAACAGGCCTGGTCTTAAAATTCTATAGTAGCTCCCTTTAAAATGTCTTTCTAAGCCAATATTCTGTATTCTGGTTTCCCTCCAATCATCACTGTTTGTTCATCACCTCAAATCTAAGAGGTGTCCCTGTGCCTTCAACTTCATTTGATACATACCAGCTAGATTTTCTCTTTAAAGGGATAATTTCATATTTTATCATTAATTTTTTTTTAAAGATTTTATTTATTCATTTAACAGAGAGAGAACACAAACAGGCAGAGAGGCAGGCAGAGGCAGAGAGAGGAGCAGGCTCCCTGTGGAGCAAGGAGCCCGATGTGGGACTCGATCCCAAGACACCGGGATCATGACCTGAGCCAAAGGCAGTCGCCCAACCAACTGAGCCACCCAGGCGTCCCTCATTAATTTTTATCAAAGTAACAAATGCATATGGTTTTCAAAGCTTTAATACTGAGAAAGCATATAAAAAAAGAACAGCAGTTCTCTCCTCCCTATTCCAGCCTGCACTCCTCCATGGGCAAACACGTTCAAATCTTTACCTCTTTCTTTTGGTATTCATCTGGATACTTCTAAATAATGTTCCTTCTGCTCCCTACGAACTTAGTTATTTTTTAAATTTATTTTTATTTAGGTCGCCTCGGTGGCTTGGCTGGTTAAATATCTGCTTTCGGCTTCGGTCATGGTCCCTGCGTTGGGCTCCTTGCTCAGTGGGGAGCCTGCTTCTCCCTCTCCTCTTTGCTCTTGCTCTATTTTTGTATGTCTCTCAAATAAATAAATAAAATCTTTAAAAGATTTTTTATTTTTATGTGAGAGAGAGTGAGCAAGCTGGGAGAGGGGCAGAGGAAGAGGAAGAGGATCTCAAGCAGACTCCCTACTGAGCCCTAAGAGGGGCTCGATCCCAGGACCCTGAGATCATTACCTGAACCTAAATCAAGAGTCAGACAGCTTAACCGACTGGGCCACCAACAAGGTGCCCCTGGATTTATCTATTTTAAATATTAGTATCTAAATTCCTAATAAAGTAAAAGTAGATTTACTTTTCTTATAACATTCTATCTGACATTTCTTCTCCCTCCATCCCCTTTCTCAGGATAAGATAATATTCATCTTATGACCAGGTAGCAGTATATTGTTTCCTTTCTTATACAATGCTTTAATTTTCCTGTATTTAATACCAGCCTAGTTGTTTCATTTACTTAGCCTGAAAGTCTACTTACCACCTAGCTATTAGCACCTTGTCTCTCCAAAAGGTCAACTTTTAGTCCTCCTGATATGTCCAGGAATAGGGAAGTACCTATTCTTTATGTGCCTGCTGCATTATAATAGCCATCATCAATCATAAGGGTCCAATGGACGCACTTAATAACTTAAGGTATCTCACAAATAATGTACAGAGAAATAAAGAGATAATGAATAACAATTTTATTAGAAATCCTAGTAAGAATTTAAACATGGCAGGTCGCCTGGGTGGTCAGTGGGTTTAAAGCCTTTGCCTTTGGCTCAGGTTATGATCTCAGGGTCCTGGGATTGAGCCCTGCATCGGGCTCTCTGCTCAGCAGCGAGCCTTCGGCTCTCTCTCTCTGCCTGCCTCTCTGCCTACTTGCGATCTCTCTCTCTCTGTCAAATAAATAAATAAACTCTTTAAGAACAACAACAAAAAAGAATTTAAACATGGCAAAGCAAAATTTTTATTTCATTTAGTCCTGTTTTTGAAGCTAAATACAGAAATGGGCAACTTCTTGAAATATAACCAATCACTCATTGGCTACCATCTATGAACTTGAAACATGCTCATTTTGTAAATACTGCACCAGATCTCAAATACATCTCTTCTGTGCTCCACAGTTGCAAAACACTTTTGCTTTTCAACTTACAAAACACGAATTAAGATGATTGCTCCATTAGTTTTTTTTCACTTCTGTATCACCTATTCTCTTCTAGTCACTCCTGCATACACATTTGCCTTCAGTGACTGTCCACTTGTCACAAACCATATCAAGGATATTTTGGTATACAAATATCATAAAATATGAAAGAATACAGTCACATGTCTTCTTATCAAAGTAGTATGGTACAGATTCTCATCATAAAATATATGGCAAAGAACTTCCTGTTGAATGAGTAAGTAGATGAGAATACCTTATTTCCTTTTTCATATTTAGAAATACATTCATTCATCAATTCTTAAGTTTGAGAAAATTAATCTATAATATTCTCTGAAAAAATCATAGTCTGAGACTTAACTTAAAAGAACAAGTTCATCACATCATTAAAGTCTAGGTACTACACCATCTGTCTCCTTACATTTATGTTTTGATTGATCTAATGATTGCGAAATGTCTTCCTCTGTCAATTTTCTTGTACTTGCCATTAGGGGCAGTAAATGTAAAATTCTGAATTCTCAACTTTGTTCAATAGAAGCTAAAAAAGATGGTGTTTCCAGATTTCTTTTATACATTCTTGAAAGATAATGTAATACTCTGGGCAACACAGTTAAGAAGGGTGATGAAGACTTACTTCACTATTATATTGTGCTTCTATGCAATTCCATCATCTGTTTTATTTTTTTTAATTTTTTAAAAATATTTTATTTATCTATTTGACAGAGAGAGAGAGAGATCACAAGCAGGAAGACAGGCAGGAAGGTGGAGGGGGAAGCAGGCTCCCCACCGAGCAGAGAGCCTGACGTGGGGCTTGACCCCAAGACCCTGAGACCATGACCCAAGTTGAAGGCAGAGGCCCCAACCCACTGAGCCACTCGGGCGCCCCTCCATCATCTGTTTTCTTATTATTTTAGTGTTTTTTAGCATAGCTGGGAATAATTGATGAGTAATGATAAAACTAGTCTTAGGATGATGAAATAATAAAATGTTTCAAAGTATGGCAAAAATAAGATCACTAGAATCCCATGATGTATCTTAGATTTATAAAAGGATCCGATAGACCTATATAGTAAATCTGAGGTAGACTTTTATTCTATTAAGGAAAGTAAATTTTCTCTCTGTTCTCTGGAAGACTTCTAAGAAAGATTAAAAGTTCTGAAATATAAATTCTTAGAAATAGTTAGAAATGGTTAAAAAAAAAAAAAGCCCAAGCCCCTAAACTAAAATTGGGTGTAATAAGCCTGACAGTATACTGAGGGTTAAACTAAACATATGATTATTTCAACTCTTATCATTCATTCAACAAGTATTTAGCAAGCTACTGACATATTCTACCCATTCTAGGTCCTCAGGATATATCAATGAACAAAATAGAGATTGCTGCCTTTGGAGAACTTTTTTGTTCTAGTTGTTGGTGGGGGGTGGGGGGAAGACAATAAACAAAACATAATAAATAAGTAAAGGATGTATGCTAGCAATAATAAGTGCTTTGGAAAAAAGAAAAGTAGAGCAGGATAACGGGAATTGGTAGTGTTGGGCAGAAGTTACAACTTTACATAAGGTAGATAGAGTACACCTCACTGCTATTTAAGCAAAAACATAACGATCAGGGAAATTAGCCATGCACTGCTAGGGAAGAGCATCCCAGGTGGTAGGAACAGAAAAAGCGAAGTCCTTAAGGCGGAAATATTTGTGATGTGTTTGAGAAATAGCAGGGGCCAGTGTGGCTAGAGAAGAGTAAGTGAAGTGAAGGTGAGGTCCAAGAAGTTCAGGATAACAGATTATGAAGGGCCCTGTAGGCATTATGAGAATTCCTGCTTTTATTCTGAGTGAAATCGGAAGTCAATGAAGGGCTTTGAAGAAGGGAGAGCCGTTAGGTGCAAGAATTCTATGAACAAATAAGACCTCTAACCAGGATGGTAGCAGTTGATGTACTAAGAAGTGGAAGAATCCTGAACATATTCTAAAGGTAAAGCCAACAAGATTTCCTGATTAATTACATATGAATATAAGAGAGAAAAACAGGGTCAGAAAATGACTCCCAGGTTTTTGACCTGAGCAACTAAAAGAACAGAGTTAATCCAACTGAAAACTGCAACCAAACATATTTTAGGGGAAAGAGGAATTCAATTTTGGACACATTAGATTTGTGATATCAGACATCTAAATGATGGTGAGGAAGATTTTAGTCTTGTGTTAAGAAGACAAATCTGTGGGGGCGCCTGGTTGGCTCAGTGGGTTAAAGCCTCTGCCTTCGGCTCAGGTCGTGATCTCAGGGTCCTGGGATCGAGCCCCACATCGGGCTCTCAGCTCAGAGGTGAGCCTGCTTCCCCTTCTCTCTCTGCCTGCTTCTCTGCCTACTCGTCCTCTCTCTCTCTCTCTGTCAAATAAATAAATAAAATCTTAAAAAAAAAAAAAGACAAATCTTTGGTGCCTGCGGCTCAGTCGATTAAGCATCTGCCTTTGGCTTAGGTCATGATCCTGGGATCCTGGGATGGAGATCCGAGCTGGGCTCCCTGCTCAGTGGGGAGTCTGCTTTTTCCTCTCCATCTGCCCCTCTTCCCTGCTTGTGTTCTCTCTTGCTTGCTCTCTTGCAAGTAAATAAATAAAATCTTAAAAAAAAAAAAAAAGACAGATCTGAACTGGAAATGTAAACTTGCCAACTGCGGCATGGAAATCGTGTTTACAAGACTGGGTGACAGTACCAAGAGACTGAGTATAGGGAAAGAAGAAAGAGCAAGGACTAGGAAGGATGAAGCAGTGAGGAACAACTCGACCACACTGAAGAGAATTAGAGGAGAGAAACTGGAGACAGTAAATACAAAGAACTGCTTGAGTAGTCTGACCACAACAGAAATATTCATTTATAACTTGGAGCCCTATTACCTTAAAACGTCTACCTTCTAACATGGTACCAGATGACTCAGTAGGTGAGGGAGAATTTGAATATTGTGCGGAAAACCAGCCCCATAAGCTATTCGAGTTTCAATTTAGCTCCAGAAAGATTACTGACAGAATTGTCTTTAAAACCAAAACACAAATACTTAAGAACATACCTATGATTAACTATTACTCAAAGATAAGATTGCCATAGAACAAGCAACAATTTATGGAGAATTAGAAATTATTACATAAAACTTGGGCATTCAAAGGAAAACACATTAAAAAAAAACTCATCCTAGTTGACAGTATACTTTATACAAATGTTCATCTTGATTTTTGAGGAAATTAATTTTAATGTGCAATACCTTCAGACAAAGAAAATACACGTAATATATACAGAATGTTCCTTTTTAAATCCCCACCAACAGACCATTTTAGAGGAAAAAAATCAAGAAAATCAAGACTGGGGGTGCCTGGGTGGCTCAGCCAAGTTAAATGTCTGCTTCGGTTCAGGTTATGATCTCAGGGTCCCAGGATGGAGCCCCACATCAGGCTCCTTGCTGAGTGCGGAGCCTGCTTCTTTCTCTCTCTCTGCCCCTCTCCCCTCATGCTCATGTGCTCTTTCAAAAAACTAAATTCTTAAAAAAAAATCTAGGGTGCCTGGGTGGCTCAGATGGTTGAGTAACAGCCTTCGGCTCAGGTCATGATCCCGGAGTCCCGGGATCGAGTCCCATATCGGGCCCCGGGCTACACGGGGAGTCCGCTTCTCACTCTGACCTTCTCCCTTCTCATACTCTCTCTCACTCTCTCTGTTTCCTAATAGATGAATAAAATCTTTAAAAAAAAAAAAATCTAAACTTTTTTATGCTATGACAGAAAAAAAAGATGAGATCTACGTGAATTTTTCATTTTTTTTTTTTAAGTAGGCTCCACGAGGTCTAAATTCATGATCCTGAGATCAAGACCTGAGTTAATACCAAGAGTCAGATGCTTAACTGGATGAACGACCCAGCTGTCCCAAAGTTTACGTGAATTTTTAAGTTATTTGTTAATATCACAAAGCTGGCTGACCGGAGGCTCACTTCCAAACCATGCTCTTCACCAATATGCTATCGTCACCTCTACGTTATTTTTATCAATAGTCTCCCATTTGTCCATAATACAGTTGTTATGGAAAATCTCCACAGTATTATTTTTTACATAGCACATGGCAACTACTGATGAAACAATCTGTTGAATTTCAAATTGTACTTTTCCACTTTTAATATAGGGTTATATTCGGATACGAACAATAGTATTATCTGAAGAGCAGAGTTAGTCTTCTATTTAGAGAGAATGTTGACTGAGGTTTCATAAAAATAATGTCTTATCTTTCTAATTGTTTAACTCAAGTGTATAATATGGGTCAGGAACTATTTTCTTCTTACTCTCCAGTGTATTTCTATCACCTTGCATGGTGTCTGGCACATAGTAGGAGCTCAATTAATATTACTGAACAAATGAAATTGGAAGAATTAAGCGATTTCCTAAAAAAGATGAACGTTGGGGGTGCCTGGGTGGCTCAGTCAGTTAAGCCTCTGACTCTTGGTTTTTGCTCAGGTCATGATCTCAGAGGCCTGAGATCAAGCCTTGTAGCAGTGGGGAAGTCTGCTTGAGATTCTCTCCCTCTCCCCTGCCTTCTTCCCCAACTCATGCGCACGCATTCTCTCTCTCTCTTTCACAAATAAGATAAATAAAATCTTAAAAAAAAGAGATGCCAGTTGTTTTTACTGATCTTTAAAAATCAATTAGCATCTATCTACTGCATTGGCTAGCTCTTCTATTTATATAAGCATCAACTAATGAGTATTTGATCAATTCACAGTTTACTTAACTAGAACTGTAAGTATAATTTTGATTTTTAAAAAATAACATCCAAGAAAATAACATCCAATGTAGCTCTTTATAGACCATATGGAATATCCGGACAGCTCTACTCCCCCAAATCCTGCTCTTAACTTGCAATGCTGCAACCTATTTGCACTAGGACCAATACTGAAAAATAAGAGAGGAATGAGAAAAGACAAGGAACAAACAGGAATAAAAGAGACAAGAAAAAGTCAGGAAATAGAATAAGAAAAGAAGAAAGAGAGAAATGATATTTTTCTCCAGCTTATATATGTAATACATGTAAATATAATTAACAAATAAGAGAGAAATGATTTTCATAAAGTATTATCTCAGAATAAAGGAGAGGCAGTTTACTGTATAAGTAAACACTAGATATGAATTGAGACCTAGGTTCTTCCAAAACATACTGAATAATGTTGTACCAATCATTTTCTCTCTCTAGATTTCAATTTCTCATCTGTAAGCATGAATCTAGCCCCTACATGATCTTTAAGATAAATTCCTATCCTGCCCAGGAACCAACTCAAATGGTACCTGTTCTTTCCAAGTCCCCAGACACAAACCTATCACTCTATATTATTTTCTCTCTAAATTCTAGTGTTTTACAAAATGTGTAAGCTCCTATCCATACTACAGATAAAGATACCCTTAAGAAACTTTTGGTAACAAAACGTTCAAATAACAGAGGCAGGGTTTTTAAAAAATTAAATCCTAAATTTGTAAATAGTAATATGAATTAGCAATTTACATGAAATATTTGTTAGATATGTAAATACTTTATGCCCCCTGGGAATACACAATGCCCTCCACCTCAGAAAAAGACTATGACTATTTATAATCCCTACGCAGTATGCACTATTGAGGCCTACCAGGCAGGGTTAAAGCTGGATTTTCAACAAGGCTCACAAGTCCTAAGGTTAAATACACATGAATTAAGGATGTTTAATCCAACTCAAGATACCATCTTTTCATATTTAAAGCAGCTTCCCTTAAACAGGAAAAATACAAAATACATGAGCTGCCCCCTGACAGTAAAGCTCCTGCAGAGATACTATAAAGGTCCCTATTTTTTAACCATTTAAACTCATAATGTGTTTACTCTCACTTCTAATACATACAATAGGTCCTCCTAAAACCAGAATACTTTTATGGTGCAAAAAAACTGTGGAAACAAACAAAAAAAGTTAACAAATTTAAAAATGTAACAAACATCACTGCTTAAATGTAATTAGGACCAGCTACATAAAATGAGAGAAAGGTACAGGTTTTTGGGGGCATGTGCATAAACACACATAAATCTGTATACACACAGAGAAATAAAATAGTTAAACAGTTTCTACCTGTTTTTGTGTACTCCCTTTCAGATATTGTTCCCCTAGAGTCTTGGCCTCTGTTGCTGTCTAACTTGAATTCACAAAACTCAATGGCTCGTGGTTTTCAAAGCTCAGGGCTACGTTTGCAGAACAAAGTCGCTTTCTCTCTCTCTCTCTTTTTTTGGTGCGTACAAGTATGGGGACCACAGGAACAGTTAAATTCATGGCATGGCTGGTCTACCACACAGTCGGGGGAATTCTTTAAATAGAGCCTGTCACTCTCTTGGCCCATCAATGGGATTTCCTTCTCAAACTGCTGATTCGTTCAGGTACACAACAGAGGAAATTTCAGTTAACCTTTGTTTCACCCCAGGGAAAAATCTGTCTGAAAGTATAAAATGAATAGATTAAAAAAAAAAATAAGCAGCTCAGCCACAGGGCCATTCTCCCAGTGTTCACTGCAGCTTAAGTTAAATAGTAAAAAAGGACAGTGGAATGTTTCATTCCCAGTGGAAAATTCAAGCACAATCTATAACTTGGGAATCTAGCAGGTCACAGTTTATTTGATGACTAATCCAATCCAACTGTCCCTTCTGTTTAACAAACCTAAAAATTCCCCTTCTGATAATTTTATATGAGTCAGAATTATTTTTCTCTTGTATCTCCATTACTACTATAATCTGACTGAGGTGTCTGTAACACAATTGCATTCTCAAATTTCTAAACAACAAAAAAAGTAACTCTCAGGAATATTCTCAAATAAAAGTAGTAATGGGGACAGGGGAAAAGTGGGGATAGAATAAATCAGAGAGCCCTGTTAAATTCTGTTATTCATTTCAAAATAAAAATTCAGGTGGGGAGGGACAACAAAAAGGAGCTCACTTTTCCATCATAAAGTTGATTTTAAACAATGGGAATATTTGGATATGCTACAATTAGATTGAGTCATGTAAAATCTTGGAATGGGGAGTAAAAATTTGTATTCCCTTGAAATCAAGGTAATTTATACACTTTTTTTTTGGAATGATTAATACAAATTTTAGGATATGGTAGATAAACACTGGCTATCTAGTCTTTACTTCTCCCAAATGATTTCTGAACCCCAGGGAACAGAAAAATCATTGTACTATCCATACTTTTTATACATACTATCATATTACAACTCATATATATTGATGGCAAGGAGCTAGGGCAGCTGCATTTTGTCTCTGGGACCAATGTCATTTTCATAGGAAAAAAAATAATTCAAGGCCTTCTTGCTTAAATTTTCTTACCAACTTTTATTTGTGGTAAAATATACACAACCTAGTACTTACCACGTTAACCATATTTAAATGTATTATCCAGTAGCATTAAGTACATTCATATTGTTGGGCAACCATCACCACCATCCATTTCCAGAACTTTTTTCATCTTGCAAAACTGAAACTCTATACCCATCAAATAATATTTTACCAACTTCTGATGTAGAAGTTGAATGATACGTTCTTGATTCACACTGACAAGGTCTCACAAAGTCCTGAAAGTGGAGCTGATGCTGGCACTATCACATTTTATTCTGAAGAGATTGAAAGATACTTTATCACACAAGCTTGCTCAAAAGGCTTAAGACAGAGGAGAGGCTTGGAAATTGGAAAGAGGCTGAAACTCCGTGACCTTGTAAGTCATACAATGGAGTAGGGACAAAGTGCATGTCTTTATTAAAATGCAAGACTTAAAAGCAGATTATTAAAGAATATTTACCTACATTTGCATATTTTAATAAACAAAGGAGGTCATAATTAAGCTTTTTTTGTGACAGAGTCCTCTGGGCATCCTTAGGCTAGGAAACAGAACCTATTAGGTAAGTACGTTGGTTACCAGGACCTCAGGTATACTAAATGTATACCTGCTCAAGTTAGTGTTTATATTCAAGCTTAAATATTTCCTTGTCTTAATAAATTCGAGTCCTCAAAAGCATTTCGATACTGTAAAACACTGCAACAAATAGTGTAAAATTAAGTATGCATTTCAAAATGAGACTAATTACAATTATATGTAGTAAAAGATGTATTTAAGGACCTAAGTAATATTTTGTAGTTTTCTCCTTGAAAATCTGTTTTCTGTACCAGCTTCAAACCATTCACAAATAGAATAGCCCCTTCCCCCTCTATATTTAACTGATTCTAGTAACCATCTTCTACAGAAACAAAAATGTAAATTTGCTCTGTTCCTTGTTTTTAGGACAGGATTTCAAATAAGAAATCCTCTAAAATAAACGTATCAAAAAACTGAAAACAAAGATAAGATAAAATAATTATTTTAAGAAATACCAAGATGAAAAGTATGTTGGTTAAAATTGGCAGGAATGCTTAGAAGAGTTACAATGAAAGAAGATTCCAAAATCATCCATAGAGAAGACTGAATGAATGACGATATACAGAAGTAACAATACTTTGAACAGTCTAGGTCATAAAATCCAAATAAACAGGTGATAAAAATTCAAGAGAGAACTCAATGTAGGTTCCTGAGTCAGGCTGAGATGGGCCTGAAGGCAGATGAGATGAGGCAGTTGGTGGAAATAGTGGTACAGAGAAAGAGTCCAGCAAAAGGAGGAACCTGAAAGCCTTTTTCGATGTTCCACATACGCTGGAAAAGAATGCATATTCTACAATTATTGGTTTTACGGTCTATAAATGTCCATTAGGTCAAGGTGGGTTACTATTATCCTGATCTCCTATGTCCTTACTGTTTTTTTTTTATATCTAGTATTTCTATAAATTACTGAGAAAGGAGTAGGTATTAAAATCTCCAGTTATGATTGTGGACTTCTCTTTCTTCCTTTAATCCTGTTCGATTTCTCTATTTTGAAGGTCTGATTGATTCTTATGCCTTTCCTGATGACTTGATTCTTTAATATCTCTGAAATGTCCTAGTTTATCTCTGGTACTACTCTGTCTCAAAGTCAAAGTTAATACTTGATATTAACATATCATATTAATTGGACCACTTGTTTTCACAAGCCTGTTACTCTTCTCATGTTTTATCTTTTCCACCCTTAAAATTTTTCTCATCTTTGGTTTCATCAATTTGACTATGAATCTCTTCAGTATGTACAATTTTATCTTTCATCAACTTGAGGAGCTCTCTCCCATTATCTCTTTAAATATATTATCCCCATTTTCCTTCTCCTCTCCTTCTGGAACTCCAATGTTATGTATTACATGTTATGATATTATTCAATAGGTCACTGAAGCACTCCTCTTTTATATTTATTTTTTGAATGTATTTTCCTTCTGTTTCTCAGTCTTTTTGGGTCTTCAAGTTCACTGACATTTTCAATTTGCTATTAAGTTCATTAAGTTAACTTTTATTTCAGATAAAGCATTTTTCATCAGTTCTAGAATTTCTATTTAGTTCTCTTTTATAATTTCATTTCTCTGAGATTTCATGTCTGTTATTTCCTTATATGCATATTTTATACCCTTGAACATAGTCAAAATAACTATTTTAAAATCTTCACCTGCTAATTCTAACCCCTGGGTCATCCCAGAGTCAGTGTCTACTGACTGCTTTTTCTTGAGCGTGCATCAAATTTTCCAGTTTCTTCCTATTTCTGGTAATTTGGGGCTTGCATCCTAGACTTACTAAATGATACTTTATAAACTATGGATTCTGTTATGTTCCTTTAAAGACAGTTGATGTTTGTTCAAGGATCAAAAATTAGTCAAATGTGTATATGCATAATTTGGGCTTCTCCCTCTGTGAATATCCTTTCACTTTCCAGCTACTGTAGTAGCCTCCCTTTTCTGATTCCCAAAGCCAGTAAGACTGAATTTCTTTCTTTCTGAGTTCTAGCCATTCCCATGTTATACCAATTGGTTACTGCTCTCGGGCAAAAAGCCATAAAAATAGTAAACTCATCTAATGCTGTTTCTTTATTCCAAGTGTTGACTGCTGGCTTTTGGTTGGTCTCTAGTACCTTCAGATATTTTATGCCTTTAAGGATTAAAGTATGCTTACAGAGATATGTGTGTATGTAATTTTTTATTTTATATATAACAGTTATAGTACAAGATTTCATCCAGAGTTTAATTATCTTTGGGAAGGCTGGTCCATTATGAACAATTCAGCCATTATCAGAACTCTAGGACTGCTTTTTTAGTATATAGTATATAACTTAAAAAAAAAAATTTCCACTCTTCTTTTTAGCTCCCTTCAGGCAACTACTGAGTCTATACTTCTCAGTGCTCTGTCCCTTTAATCTAGCATAGGGTTTGGTAGATAGTAACAGGTGCTCTGTAAATATCTGTTGAATGAATGTGATGATGGAATAGGGCAAAATGAAAATCATCAATAACCATCAGAAAGTTCCTAGGAGGGGTAGAGTACTTTGGGCTGGAGTGGTTAGCAATTTCTCGTCATTTAAGAAACCCTGCTTTCTTCGTGGAGGCAAAGAGATCTGCCCTTAAGTTTAAAAATATGATGCATTATGTATAGGTTTTATATCACTTTTAACCATAGCTTCTCATTCTCTGGATAAGATGCTCCAATCATGAGTTTTATTATTTAAGGGTCCTACATTGAGTATGAATCCTTTTCATGAGAGAAAATGTTACATTTTAGTTCTCTGGGCAAATTAATTATGATTAACTATTTTTGGCCACCTTCTAAATTCCTGGGATAATTATATGAGATTCTAATTTCCAAAACATTCATTTGCAAATAGCTCATGAATACTACCCAATTTCCCAAAAGACAGTATGAAAATGAGCACCCTAAATGATGGGGAAGGCAATTAACATCTATTGAGGGACTGCTAGGTGAAAGGCTCTCTAATAAGTGTTTTATCTCATTTAATCTTCTCAATTACCCTACGACATGGATATTATTACCAACTATTTACAGATAAGTAAACTAAAGCTCAAAGCTGGCCAAGGTCATACAGTAGGTAAATGGTAGAGTGTGAATTCAAATGTGATAACTTTTGGCTACAATGAAATCAAGCACTATTATTCATCAAAAAACAAAACAAAGTACTTTATTAGGAGAGTGAAAAGGCAAGCCATGGAGTGGGAGGAGACATCTACTCAACATATAAAGGTTTCACATCCAGAAGATAGAATAAACCCCAACAAGTTATTAAGACAAATAAACAGAAAGACTAGAAAAAGACTTAAAATAGGTCATTCACAAAAGAGGATATCTAAATGACTAATAAACATGAAACATGAGAGGTCTGATTTCATTTAGTTATCAAGTATATACATATTTAAGCCACAAAATACTCCTACTCACCTACCAAAATAGAATTAAGAATATGAACAACACCGAGTATTGTCAAGAATACAAACAATGAGAATTCTCATATACTGTTGGTTAAAATGTAAACTGGTATAATAACTTCAGAAAAAGAATTTGTCATTAGCTACTAAAGTGGAGGATAAACATATCATAGGACAAAGCAATTTCTAGTCCTAGGTATATACATGAAAGAAACAAAAAACACACACGTTAAAAGCAACACTTTTACAATAGCCAAAATATCCATTTATAGTGAATGGAAAAACTTTGGTAGAATTATACAATGAAATAATCTGCATCAATTAAAAAATAACAAAATGAACCACAGCTACATGTTATATAAACGAAGGCAAACACATACAAAATTATATATTTTTATGAGTCCATGAATATAAATTTCAAAAAC
The DNA here is from genome assembly GCA_028533885.1 of Nasua narica. Classification (NCBI taxonomy): domain Eukaryota; kingdom Metazoa; phylum Chordata; class Mammalia; order Carnivora; family Procyonidae; genus Nasua; species Nasua narica. The sequence goes on along the minus strand of CM052813.1, from coordinate 50,183,802 downwards.
ATGTAAAACTGGACAGTAGGTTAGGACATATAGCAGGGATAAAACTGTAAAGAAAATCAAGGAAAGTATTTTTTTTAAGATTTTATTTATTTGACATAGAGAGAGAGAACACAAGCAGGGGGAGCTGACAGGCAGACGGAGAGGGAGAAGCAGGCTCCCTGCCCAGCAGAGAGCTGGATGTGGAGCTCGACCCCAGGACCCTGAGATCATGACCTGAACCAAAGGCAGATGCTTAACCAACTGAGCTAGCCAGGTGCCCCAAAAATCAAGGTAAGTACTATCAGAAAAGTCAGGCTACCTCTTGAAAGAAGGCAAAGGTTATGACCAGGAAAGGGCATATTGAGGGCTTCATTGTGCTGGTAATATCCTGTATTTTGACTAGTTGATGATTATATGAGTTATTTGCTATATAACCATTAATCAGAGTAGATGCTAAATTTGAAAAGAATATGCTGGCAAAGACTTGCACAGCTAGATGTCAATAATTAGCATAAAGCTCTTATATTTAAGACAGCATGGTTCAGGCCTATAAATAGACATGTTGCCCAAGGAAAGACTTGCTTTCATAAATCTGATGCATGATATAAGTGTTGTTCCATAGGGAACAGGTGATTTATTCAATAAATGGTGCTGAGACAATGGGGAAAAATAAAATTAGAATTCATCACTTACCCTATACAAAAACAATTCCTAAGTGGATTAAAGTTCTAAATATGGAAAGCAAAAATTTAACTGTATAAGTATATATAAAATACATTATTTGAAAATCTCAGAGATGGGAAGGATTTTTAAAGAACAGACTATTAAAAAAAGACTAATAAAATACCTACATTAAAATATAAAACTTTTTAAACATCAAATGACATCATTAAGAAACTAATATAGTTGGCAATTTAGATAAAATTATATCAACATTATCAAGTTTATAGCTGTATTATGGTTATATAATATCTCTATTCTTAGTAAATATATACTAAAGCATTTAGGAAAAAAAAGACAGGCATGATGCATATAGCTTACCCTCAAATGGTTTAGAATTGTGTGTGTTTATGCATATACACATACATATACATACATATATACATAGAAAGGGTATGAGCAAGCACACAAATAATTCATAAGGCAAATGGAGTAAAATGTAAACAGTAAGTGAATATGGATAATGAGTATACAGTTATTCTTTGTACTACCCTTATTTTTGCAAGTTTTTGTAAATTTGGAATTATTTCCAAGTAAAAAGTGTTTCTTCTTAAAGATATCATTAATAAAAATTAAAAAATAAGTCACAGACAGGGAGAAAGTTATCAGTAATGCATATAATGAATAAAGGGCTCATATCTAGAAGACACAAGAAATTTCCACAAATGATTAAGGGGAAAAAAGAGAACACATAGGAAAAATGGGCAAAAAAAGTGAACTGGCAATTAACAGAAAAAGACGGAAGAATCATGTAAGATCCAATAAACATAGGAAATAATCTCCAGCCTCATTAGTAATCAGAGAATCAACAATGTAAATAATGAAATACAATTACAAAACAAAATGCTGACAATACCAAATACTGGCTAGAAGGTAGGTGAATAAGAATTGATATAATTATGCCTGCAGGATATCTTGCAAAATCTAAGAAAACTAAAGATTACCATATGACCAGGTAATTCTACTCCCAGCTATATTTTCTAAAATAAGGGGTCAAAGAACTTTCTCTTTATTTCTTTTTTTTTTTTAAAGATTTTATTTATTTATGAGAGAAAGAGAGAGAGCGAGCCTGCGTGTACAAGCAGGGGCAGCAGCAGGCAGATGGAGAGGGAGAAGCAGGCTCCCCATGGAGCAGAGAGCCTGACATGGGGCTCTTTCCCAAGACCCTGGGACCACAACCTGAGCCTAAGGCAGGTGTTCAACCAACTGAGCCACCCAGGCACCCCCCAAAGAACTTTTTCTGAAAAGGCCAGATGGTAAATATTTCAGGCTAGTGGTCATAAGGTCTCTCAACTTCTCAACTCTGGCACTGTAGGCCAAAAGTAGTCACTGACAATACATACACAAATGGGCATGGATATTGCATTACACCTGTATTTATAAAAACAGGCAGTTGTCCTGTGTGCCATTGTTTATCAACCTCTGCTCTAGAGAAGTCCTCATATATGTCCATCAACACATAAGCATAAAAATCTATCCAGTAGCTTTATCTGGAACTACAAAAATTTCCAACAATCTAATTGTCCCTCAATAAAAGAGTAGATACATTAGTGGTACATTTGTATAACAGAATACTATATAGCAGTTAAAAACGAATGAACTAGAGCTACATATATCAAAATGAACAAATCTTACAAATGTAATGTTGACTGAAGAGAAGTTCAGAAGTATATTTATAAGATAGTGCTAATTATATAAAATTTGAAAACATCCGAAGTAGTATTATCCATACATAAATATAAAGATATGAAGAATGTACGTGGCAAAAATAAACTGTATTGTTTTTTTTTTTTAAAGATTTAATTAATTTATTTGACAGGGAGATAGCACAGGTAGGCAGAGCAGCAGGCAGAGGGAGAGGGAGAAGCAGGGAGCCCGATGCGGAGCTCAAACCCAGGACCCTGGGATCATGACCTAAGCTGAAGGCAGACACTTAACTGACTGAGCCACCCAGGTGCCCTGATAAACTATATTGTTAAGAAAGGTTAAAAACCAAAGAGCAAGGAAGTGATTACTATAAATGTCAAGGTAATGGATACATGTATGGGGGTTGGGAGAGATGAAGCATGGTTGAGAAGGGACCTGCTTCAGGGGTTGATCAATGTCCTATTTCTTGACCTGGGTGATGGTTACATAGATGTTTACTTAGATATTCACTTGATAATTTTCCTTACATGTTTTATGTATGCATCTAATAACTTTTTAAAAAAAGATTTTATTTATTTATTGAGAGAGAGAGAGCTCGAGAAGGGGGAGAGAGAGAGGGAGAGGAAGCAGACTCCCTGCCAAGCAGGGAGCCTGACTCAGGGATGGAGTACAGGACCCTGGGATCATGACCTGAGCCAAAGGCAACCACTTAACCAACTGAGCCACCCAAGTGCCCCTCCATTTAGTAACTTTCAAAAAGCCTTCTAACCCCACCCCCAAATTAATAGGAATGATAAACACTGAATTCAACATCATTTGCAGGGTAAGAGTGATTGAGGGAGGATGAGAAAGTCAATTTGTTGGCTATATGAAAATATAAACCCTGTTTACTAGTCAAATCAGCAGACCCAACAGATACTTAGGAAAGTAAATGGTAAATCATGGAATTAAACTTTATAAAATTTTCACTTTTGCCCCAGAACTTTTGATACAACAATGTATAACAGATAAAATCTTCATGAATTATATTTTTCCTCGTATAAAATATTCCTTGCATAATTCTTTTGTGTGCTCTTTTAGAAAATTTCCAACATACAAAAAAGTTGAGAAAATAGTATTAAAAGCCCCCATAGATTCAGCTTCAACAATTATTAACTCATACCCAATCCTACTTCATCTATATCCCTAATTACTTCTCCTGGTCTCTTACTGAATTACTGTTAAGCAAATCCCAGACATCATAGATTTCATCTGTAAAAAATTCAGCATACTATCTCTAAAAGATAAGGTTCCCCTTTAAACTCAACTTAATATCAATTACCAATTATAAACTTAATTATCATATATAAACTTAACATAATATCAATATCATACTTTAAAAAAAACAACAATTAAATACTCATGAGTGTTCAAATTTCCCTAATTATCTTATATATGTTATAAAATCCCCCCAAGTTACCACTGTAATAAATTAGTATCTTTTAGATCTCTCTGAACCTATTGGTCCTCCCTCCCATATTTCCTCTATTCACAACCTCTCCCTTTCTCTTATAATTATTTACTTAAAAAAATAAAGGAATTTATAAAGCCAACGTTCCCACAATCTGGATTTTGCTGATTGTACTGTATCTTCACGATATCATATTCTTCCTATTTCCTACAAACAGGCAGTTCAGTCTAGAAGCTTGATCACATTCAGACTTTATTTATTTTGGGGAAATGATACTTCTAGGAAAGCACTGTGTTCTTCCCCGAGGAGGCAAAATAAAGTTTGGTTGTCTCTTTTTGTCAAACTACAGTCACTGATAATTCTTTAAATTCATTATTTCATTAGGAGTTGCAAAAAGGTGGTACTCAAAATTATTCCTTATTCATTCATCCAATACTTCTTTGAAGGGAAAATTCCCCTTTGAAGTAACCAAACATCCTCTCTTAGGGTGCACCAAGGTACAGTTCATGTGATTGACACTACATGTTAAGTATTTCTTTAAAATTCAAGTCATACAGAAAAAGTTATCTCTGTTTCTTCAGAATCAAATAGAAATAAAACCAATGATGCTTCTCCCCCCCTTTTTGGTTATTAGAAACAACTTTCAGTGATAGCTTCTTTAGAAAGGAGATGGGGAGAAAAAAATTACTATATTTTGAAGCATGTAAAATTCCCCAGGAGGCCTTTTCAGTCCTGTGATTTTATGTATATGCAGTGCATCTGAATCTTTTCTAATGACAATGTCAAGGACCTGACCATTCTAATAATTCAGAGACATTATATGTTGGAATACCTCAAGTCCCAATCCTAAACCTACTTTCTATACCAGTGTTGTCCAACAGAAACATAATGCAAGGGTACGTGGGTGGTTCAGTCGGTTGAGAAACTGCCTTCAGCCCAAGTCATAATCCTGGAGTCCCAGAATCGAGTCCCGCATCGGGTGCCCTGCTCAGTGGGGGCACCCCTCTGATCCTCCCCGCTACATGCTCGCTCTCTCTTTCTCTCTCAAATAAATAAATAAATAAATAACCCTCCCCTCTGCATGCTCTCTCTCTCTCTCAAATAAATAAATAAAATCTTAAAAAAAACAATGCAAGTCACAAATGTGAGATAAGTAATTTTAAATTTTCTAGTATGTACATTAAATAAATACAGGTTAAATTAATTTTTGGTAATATATTTTATTTAGCCCAATATATCTAAAAGACATCAATAAAAGATTATCAACACATAATCAATATGGAAAAATAATGATATGCTTTGTAATCTGTTTTTCACACTGTCTTTAGGCTATAGTACATCTCGATTCAGATCAATCACATTCCAAGTGCTTAAAACCACAGGTAGTGGCTACCACAGCTCTATACTACCCTCTGATAGCAGAAAAGTCTAAATGACACTATCTATATTTATAAATCACAGATAAACCTCCCTCGATCTTACCACTGCTATAAATCCAATTGCCTAGGTACCTCAAAGTCAACATGTTCTGGCCAAACTCATCCTCCTAAAACTGGTCACCTCTCAGCATTTCCTATTTTTGTACATGGCACACACACTAATCAGAAACTCTCATTTTAGGAAGGCATTGATGATTTTAGAAGTTTACTTCTCCCTGTTTCTCTGCAAATAAACACTTGATAGGTTTGGAACCCATATAGATCTTACCTTATTGACCAGGGAGAAATATATGGTTAATCAGTAAACTCTTACTACCTTATAAGAGTAGTCTACTTGTTTTGTGAGAACTTTAGAGATACCAAGTGTTTTCAAAAAACATTCACAAAGAGTTTGCTCACATTAGATTAAGCACTGTGGGGAACAAAAAGTCTGTAACACAGCTCTTGCTCCAAGGAACTTAAAATCAACAAAGGAACATACACAAAAGGATAAAGATAAAATCAGTACAAGAGGAAAGTTAAGTGAACAGTACTACCTTACAGGAAATGCTAATAGGGTTCAGAGAAGTAAAGACTAAAGTTTTTGTGATCAAAGAGGAAATCTGCATCTTCCTGAAGATGCAATTTGGTGACCAGAAATCATAAATACAAAAACAGGTAAGAGCATTTCTAGCAAAAGGAAACGTTAAAAACAAGGAACAGAAAATGGAAAGAGCAAGGTTTGTTCTAGGTCTGAGTACATATTTAGCTAGTAATGTGAGGACAACTGTAAGCTAGGTTACATTCATCTCACTTTATTTATTTAAAGTTCAATTTTCTATTTTTTTAGTAATCTCTACACCCAATATGGGGTCAAACTCACGACCCTGAGACAGAGTTACGCGCTCTTCTGACTAAGCCAGTCAGACGCCCCTCATCTCACTTTAATCACAGCTCCGTCTCTAAGTATCAAGATAGGTCATCAAAATAGCGGGCCACATTCTTCTTTGATGTTACTTTAATTATCTTAGCCAAGAACTATTGATGATTAATGAACCTTATGACCTATTTCCCAAAGCCTTTCCAAACTGTGTCTGAATGAATGAAGGAAATGTACAAGCATACCCCATGGAATGTGTTCTGAATAGAACATTCTCTCTCTCTCTCTCTCAATTTAACACTTTTCAACCAAAATTTATGTGGAAAATTTTCAATTTATTCCCCCAAAGTCAGTATGCATGTGAAAAGTCTCAAGTTACCCTCAAAATATAACTGGTAGAACATCAAGAAAACCATAAAGAGATTCACAAGTGTAACAACAAGAGTGTAAAGTTCCATTTTGTAATTTTTACCCTGAAGCACTAATTACCTCCTCCAATAATTTATCAAAACTGTTCAGAGGACTACAGTTGTCCATTAGCTCATCTGGGTTTCAGTTTGTCTGAAATAGTTTTCTCCTTCTTTGCCCATTCTAGCCATTCCATCATCTCTTCTCTTCTTTAATATTTGTTTATTTTAGAGAAAGACAGAGCGTGGAGGTTGGGGGTGGGTGGGTAGGGTTAGAAGGAGAGAGAGAATTCCACACAGGGCTCCATCCCACGACCCTAAGATCATGACCAGAGTTGAAACCAAGAGTCGGCCGCTTAACTGACTGAGCTACCCAGGCACCCCCATCCCATCATCTCTTACAACAAGTAAAAATGGCTAATTCAACTCTCCTTCTTAACTGTGTTCAAGCTCCACCTCATCTGAGTGACAATTTATTACAGAACATTGCCCTTTTTTCCCCACAGTAAACTTTAAATGCATTATTTTCTAATAAATTTATTTATTGCTATATATTGTTTGATGTGCATATTATAAAGATAATGTTTTCATATGGTATGGCATACAAATTGCACACACTACTATATCAAAAGCAACCATTTGTTAACAAGTATATTACTTGCTTTATGATCAGCATGCTTATTTTTGCATTTACTTTCCAACATGATAATGTGTTTCATAGATACAGGCCTTTTACTATATTTTAGGAAACCGAATGAGGGTTTTCAGATGTAACATATTAAAATTTTTCCCATTTAAAATACTAGGAAACGGGCTCTTAGTGTAATCTTCAAGCAGAATATATTTTGCAAGGATTAGAAATGCTTATATTTATAGTAGAGACTAGGCATACTAAAGATTAAAATCTTCTTGACAAAGAAATTAGTAGAAATAGGGTGTTTTTCTTGGAATGTGGTATAATTCCTTTTCTAAATCTGATGTGACCTGAGAATTAAAATACGCTGTCTACCCTTCTTACATGATAGGTACAGGAACAAATGAACATTTTCTGAAGACAGAATAATTATTCTCTTTTTTTAAACCAGATACTTCTAGGGGAACTACCAGTAATCGATTTGCTTGTCATATAGTTTCAAAGTCAATGAAACCATGTGTTTTTAATGAGATGAGGTCCCTCTCCTATTAAGATTTTACCTTTTATTAATTACAAATCTTAAATATCCTATTTATTAATATGCCTCCAAGAAGGACAAAACAACTCCCATGGCATTTCTGCCAAAATAGTATAGCTGGAATTAAATCATGAAGAGACATGGTTATTAAAGACAAAGAAACACTAAGTAGCTTAGTCTTAAAAAGAGACGACAAAGTTATAACCACTAAATGTAACGTATGATCCTAGATCAATCTGGGCCCAGAAAAAGAATATGACAGACTTGATAAAATCTGAATAAATTATGGTACATTAGTTAATAGGATTATATTATTGTTAATTTCCTGATTATGACAACTGTACTATGGAAGTAAGTTATTAACAATTGGGAAAGCTGGGTAAAGATGATATGAAGATTTTTTCTAAGTCTTACATTATTTTCTTGAGTTTGAAATTACTTCAAAATAAGAAGTTAAAAATAAAGAAAAATCCAGCCCACAAAATAATAAAATATTGGGCTGGAAGTTTAGAAATGGGATATAAGCACATTAAGTGAGAAAGGTGGCCATGGAATCCCAATTTCCCAATGTCAAACTGCTGCTCTAAGGTTTCTAAGGGAGGGTTTTCTCCTCTGTACTGAGAGTTGTAAACATGTGCCCTCTACAGAGACAGGTGCCGGTTATTCTTTTACTCCCGTTAGATTTGATTGCAATGTCTGGACCACTCAATGGTTCCTATGGCTGGTGGTATCACTGAAAATGTTATGTGCAGATGCATGGAGATTTTGAAGTTTGCCTAAGGTTCAGACTCCATTTTTTCCCAGACAGAAAAGTCTTCCAAATTAAAGAACCCACGGGTCTTTATTAGTTCACACACTCTAATCTGAGCTGAAAGATTTTCCTGTCTGAACAGGTATATGTATATATTGCTCTACGAATATTTACATAGACTACAAGGTAACAGTCCCTCTTAGAGTCGTGTAATAGTATAGCATTGTTTAGCTCTCAGTTTTGCTCTGGATGCAAGCTATTGGTATTAACATTTTCTATTATGAATCCTAAGCAATATGGTAGGCAGAATCTGCCTTTAGAAAAATACAAGCATTGGTTAGCAGTTTTATTTCTTGCCATGTAATAGGGAAGATTCTACCCATAACATACTCAAAGTTTTCTAACTCTACTATTCGGAATCTACAAAGTCTCTTTTACAAGATAGTGAATTTAACTTGGTCAATGTTAATCATAATTTACGGGCTATAGTTTCTAATACATGTTTTATCTAAAATTATTAATCCAGGGTTGTGTAGTTTTTCTAGAAATCTATAATTAAATCATATGAAAACATTCTGATTTCCCTTCTTTATAATAAAGCTATTGATATGCCCCCCTGTTTAAAAAAAAAAGTTTTAAACATGACAGTGAAACTTTATATATTAAACATTTGCATTTGGAAAGGTTACTCTTATTTTCTTGGGTGAACTATATAAACGAGATAGATTAAACCTGCTTAGCTGAAAAATGGAATTAAGTAGGTTTTCACCATATTTTTGTCGCAAGTACAGTCCCAAAGTCTGACTTTAATGCTTACAAGTGGCATTATGGCAGAATCTTAAGGAAAAGGTAAAACTTCAACATGTAGGGGTTTGGGAAAGGGATAAAGGAAGAGAAAGATAGGCACCTAAGAAAGAGAGACTGGTATTGGGATGGACACAGAAGCAGTGAATGTGGAATAATCATTCAGTTCGGCTCATGGGAAAGAGTGCTATAGCACAGACCGGAAAAATAGTTAAGGGCCAGATCACTGAGGGACTTAAATTCTAGGTTGCACAAACTATGAACAATTTTACAGGCAATGCGAAGCCACTGAACACTGAAGGTCTTTGTAAAAGGGAAAGCCACGATGAGATCTGTATCTTAAGATCAGTCCAACAGCAATATGGAAGGAAGGGAAGGAAAGAGGGAGAGTCAACAAAGTGACAGATTATTATTATAATAGCCTAAGGTAAAAGATAAAGATTTCAACCACAGCTGTAGCACAGGGAAGGAAAAAAATGCAGGGCATTATCTAAGTAGATTTGACAGGATTTGGCTTTTTCCAGAGAAACACAGCAAGAGTTGGAGAATATCATATCATTCAAAACAACTCAAAATCAGAAAATAGTAAATAAATACACATTTAGAAACAACTAGGATGAACTGGATTGGGGGTAGGAGGATAGAGAAACTCTTTTACAATCTTTGACAAAGCCTCCTATTCACTGATCCTAAGAAGTAAAAATTTTAGTCCTGTAAGGTAGTCACGTGATTCAACTTGAACTTTCCACCTACCTTTTTTAACCTGAAGCAGTTTAAAAAAAAGAAGAAGGCAAATGTAAGAAGATTCAGTCCCACGCAGTAAGAAAATGAATCGTGTGCTTCTTGATCCTGACTGCTGAAAGACTTTCTCATGGGTATTATCTAGGGAAGAGATTCATAATTGCTAAATAGATAGCTGCAGTTCTTTACCAGGAGGAAGAACATCTGTTTTCTCTCCTGATGGGATACAGGTTTCCTAGACTACCAAATTTATCCTCTATGTTACACTGTGACACACATACACAAATACAGAAATACAAACTCAAATGCAGGAATACACACATCAAAGCTTGCTTTGTTACAAGTTAATTTCTAAACACTACAAGAGCCTGGTCTTATGCCTCAAACATATGGCTTTAACATTCCTTTTCACGGGCAATTTCTTCTCTGCTGAGAGTTCAAGTCTAACTGCCATAGAAAACAACATATTTCTGAAGGGTTCCTAAGCAATAAAAAGTGAGATAAGGATCTGATTCCTGTTTGAAATTTATGGTGCCAGCTCTATACTTATGAGGAAACACTTACATCCAAACTATCAATTGAATGTCAGGTAAGAAAACTGGTAATATAAATATTAATATATGTAACATTTATTTTTCTAGTCCTTTGCACTCTGGAGGTAAGATTTAATGAAGAAAAAAATTTTGATATTTACACCCTGTTTTGGTCTACACGCAGTATACAGTACATAATGTAGTGTATAAAAGTTGCATAATTCACTACTCTCCTTAAAAAAAGACAAAAATCTTTATTAGTACACAAGTTTGACACAGAAATATTATTAGGTGTTTATGAGGAGAAAAATTAAGTATTCTGTTAATTCTAGTTTAGCAAGGGCTGTAATACCTTTTTTCCTCCGGTAATTAAAAAAAAATTTTTAAGTGCATTTTTTTTTTAAAGATTTTATTTATTTATTTGACAGAGAGAGATCACAAGTAGGCAGAGAGGCAGGCAGAAATAGAGGGGGAAGCAGGCTTCCCGCCGAGCAGAGAGCCCGATACGGGGCTCGATCCCAGGAACCCGAGATCATGACCCGAGCCGAAGGCAGAGGCTTTAAACCCACTGAGCCATTTTTATTTTACAAGTAATACCATTTTAAATATTTGTATGCCATTTAACAGTTTATAAAATGTTTTTAATATTCTTTTTTTTTAAAGTAAGCTTTATGCCCAATGTGGGGCTTGAACTCATGACCCTGAAATCAAGAGTCACACGCTCTACTAACTGAGCACCCAGGGGCCCCTCTGGGAATTAATATTTCCATTTTATAAAGGAGGAAACTGGATGAGTTTGTCATACAACTTGTAAGTGATATACCTGGGACTCAAAGTCAGGTGTTAAAATGTTTAAATTTGTTATTATCAATGCTAAGTAGAGAGATTTAATAAGTTTTAAGATTTTATAAGTGTAAGGCATATGTCAAATTAAAGAATCCTGGCTCTCATTCATCAATGGTCATGAAGCTCAGGTCAGGTCTTAGCTATCTATAAATCTTCATTAAGACAAAATGGACTGGTTGGAGGATGAAGCAGCACATGACTAAACTTCCTATAATTCTGACTTTATTTTCTAAATTTAAGCATTATTCTTTCAGTATTTTGCTTCATAAATAATTTTTAAGTATTACTTAGGGTCTTAAAATATCTTAGATCTGAATTTATTGGCTGTCTTTTTTGTTCTTGCTTGAAAATGGAAATAAATTCTAGCTAATTCCAGAAGTAATTGCCAAATATCTATATTGGTCTTTGTACCTATAGCCTTTCCCACATGTATACTTATAATACAGAATGACATTGGTCAAGTAAAAATAATTATATAAAATTATCTGAAAGGTAAAATGACTAATAAATGAAAAGGTTTAAAGACTTCTACCTCTAGGCTTTTGATTTCAACTACAGGATTTTTAGGAGGATATATGATATTAGTATCTTTCTTTAATAAAGAATGTGATATACTGAGTTATTAAAATGTGAATAAATTTTAGAAATGACATATCATTAAAAGTCTTATATAAATTCTTAATAGAAATATCAACAAGTAGCAAGCTACAGATTTAAATGGGAAATACTATAAAAACCAGAGGAATTTTTTCCTTTCAATTTTTCAAAATGCCAAATATAAGCGTATATTTAGAGATCCCCTGGTAAATCAAGAAAAAAAGGCAGGCAGAGATAAACTATTACTTTTCAACAAGTAAGTGAAATTCTAAAATGCATTCATTTAAATAATCTTGTATTAGAATTTTGGTAAGAACCAAAGTTCATGCTAATCCCAAAGGCCCACAAGGCCAGAGTGTAAAATAAGTAAGAATGGGCTTATAAAAAATAACACATGAAGAATCTAGAACTAAAAACTAAAAACAGAAGCACTGGTTTTAATGAAAAAAACATTAGTGAACTCATCTCCAACTTGAAATTATTAAATAGAGTTGGGAAAATTTGATGCCTATCTTTAAGAATATATATGTAAGAAATACCTTCCATGAAAAGAGCATCTTGGTTAATCTACTTATTTAAGGTAGTTTTGAAAATCTTTTTTCCCAGGGATGGATGTACATACGAAGGAACACTTTCAAAGCAAATCTTAAAAAATTAGTAAACAAAGGAACAGCCTAAATTGTGTCCATTTACATTGAAATAATGCACAATAATCTCAGATAGGAAGAATGCCTACAAGAACATTCAAGAAGAGAAAGAAGATGGCCCCTTCTTTTCTGTCAACGATGTCTTTTTCCAAAACATGAGAAGTAAGGAGCTACAATAGAGCTTTATATCGCAGAATCACAAAATAGGATAATGTTGGTATGAAAGATAATTAAAACATCTACTTATTTGGCAAAAAGTGATTTTCCTGATCCACTGGGAGTTCTAGATGGCGCAGATGACCAGGAGAGGGCAGCTCACCACTGCAGCTGTGAGTAAAGACGCGAATTACTTTATTTCCCATCAAGGGGATAGTCTACCTTACTTACACTTTCCACATTCAAATAATAAAGAAGTAAATATTGCCATTAAAAATTCCAAGCAGGAAAAAAAAAATTTTCAAGCAAAGTATAACAGCATAAGTCATTACAACAAGTAGCTAATACGAAATACTTCTGATAAGCAAATTGCAACTCATAAAATAAGATGAGGCAAAAGTTCCTCCTCCTCTCCTATCAATAGAATATACAGATCTGGTGATTATAGTCATTATGACTACTAATGTAGATTTGCTATCTTCTTATACTCCAATGCACTTTTTGTAAATGACTGCTTACAATTTATCTAAATTTTCACGTATCCAAATATTTTACCAAAATAAATTCGCAAAAACAAAATGAATAGAATTAAAAGTACTATCTCATACATCAAAAGATTTGAAGGAAAAAAAAAAGGTTCTTTCTTTTACTAACTTGTTTCAAAACCCAGTACTTCATCTTGGATTACATAATCTTTGAAATATGTTTTGTTTATAATCTCTGTTTTGCTGGGCTAAATTTGAAGAGTTCTACTATCAGAATAAGGACCACAATGATCAAATAGGCCTCCCTTGTTTTTATAAAAAGTATGATAAAGAGTTGAAACTTTTCTAATATTGGGAAACTGAATAGACTGGTGCACTGTCTTCCTTTTGGGCTAAAATCTTACACTCAAGGAATGTGAAAGTCAGTTTAACCACATAGAGCTTGGTATTTTATCTTTTAAGAGTCATAGCCCTTACTTACTAAGAATATTCTGGTTCCTATTAACACAATAATTGGAAGAAAAGTAATTAGACTATCAGTCTTAATATTTGTTATTTTCATCAGCGTATTACCTGCTTCTAAAGATGTATACTTTAAATGAGAAAACACTGAAAAAGAACAAAAACAATTACATAACTGGTTAAAAAGCAATTGTTTAAATATGGAATTTTATTTCCATAAACTTTTAATTTGAGGTTTCAGTTTGAGGTTTAAGGGCAGTACTTTCAAGCCTTTTTCATGCCATGATGTCCAAAGAAAATGATGTTTATACAGCATGAAGCGCGGGAGGACATATACAGTCAGAGACAATCTGCCCACAAGTTCTGAATGTTCCAGGTCCTACCCGACTACCCAGTGCAGAGAGGGAATCAATATCTTATTCACCTGTAACTTAATCCTGTCACAGCAATGGCTGTGGCACATCAGGAAGTTCTTACACAAATATCTTTGGCCAAGTGTAGGAGGATGAGAGGAGGATGAAGTAGTAGCCACAATTCTAGTTCACTGAAGAAATCATTTTACAAAACAGAAAGTAAACTATGGGAAGCCAAGAAGCAAGAGAGTATAAACTAGGATGTGTGTGCTGACTGACTTCTTTACTTTTCATATACACTGTTTCAACCCCTGTCCATCTTAAAAAGGACAAAAGGCATTTAGAGAAACTTCCCTAAAACAGCTGCTGTAGTTTTAAAGAAAAGAAAACAAGCCTACAGGAGATCTTCTTGACTTTCTCCTTTAAAAATCTCTGTCACATAGGAATAAGATAAAGGAGGGGAAATTATGGTATCAGCAAGTGCCCAAACTCTGCCTATTAGGTACTGAGGAACAGTAGGCTATGTATGAATACACAATTAAGTCACCAGGAGTCAGAACTAAATAATAACACATAGTCTGCTCTCTTTAACTAAAAGAGAAAGGAGAGCAATAATGAAATTCAAATTAGAAGATGCAAATAAAAAAAATCAAATTCAATTTAATTTGATCCAATTTCAAATTAAATTCATTTTTAAATTTGAAAAAAATCTAATTAAAAGAAAGTTAAACAATAAAACACAGCAAACTAAATCAAGAGAGTAATCTGACTGAACTCCTTTGCAAAGGCCAGTCTTTTAGAACCCCAGCCTGATTCAATAGTTAATAGTTCTGGCTACTAGGGAGTTCAGCTTCCCTAAGGACCCTAATGGAGCAACAAGTCTTCACTAAAAACGTGAAGTTATTAAAACAAATTCAGTGAAGAGTTGCATGCAAATCATCACCTCTCTGCTCCTGATCATACAGGCCCCTTTGATCATAAGGTCAAATAGCTCATCTCAGAGAAATAATGAACAGCTCAACTTAAAGGCAGTTTGGCAGCAAAACCTTTAGTAAAACCAGACAGGGAAAGTTTGCTGTGTGTGCAACTTGACAGTCACTTAAGGGCTTATGCTTGGTTTAATGCTCTGTTTTGGCCATCTTGAAATTCTTAATAATTTTGTCTTTGAACTTGTAGTTTCTAAATGAAGACCAATAGGATAATGGCATGCCAGCAAAGGAAATGTGCCAAGTGTTGGCATATGCACCAAGCAGTTGGCCTTGGCTGCCCAGCCCTGATGTGCACACCTGCAGCAGTCAGGGTCAGCCAGGACTAGCGGCGGCAATGGTGGCAACAACCCCCAGAAAGAGGAAGGGCTCTATCATGGGAATTTGCAGTGGAAAGTTGGCTTACCCATCTGTTCTTGGAACATGTCCCAGTGGCATATGCACAAATATGAACTCTCCAGCCTGCGTATCAGGACGGGACATGCCAGTGCTCAGACAGTAAACTCTGTCAGTCAATTATTGCAAAGGAAAAGGATATCACATACATGGATGTTAGCAGGTTGGGGAGTTATCAGAATTCTTCAAAGAATTTAGAATCTCTTTTTAAAACTGTTGAAATGCCACAAAGCAAATATCCACAGGCTTGAAGAAATTAAAATTAAAGATTGTTGCATTTGATGGAAAAGAACACTTTTCATGTAAAGCTTTGAATGAACCAATTATTAGGGGGAAAGACAATTTTAAAATTAATTTTCCTTATAATTGAAGATATAGTGATAGAATGAATAACCAGAAATTCTGAATTATATACAAGTCATGAAGACACTTTTAGTTTCTTGTACAACCTCCATAAGTTATAAGAAATGACAGAGGAAATATTTAAACACTATTGTATAAATTTGCATTTTGAATTAAAGTCACAAAAATTGATTCATGTAAGTTAAATATTTTTAGAAAAAGTATCCTATAAAAATGATCAGCTCTAGATGTTCTAAAGTTTATACTTTGAATTAATTATTCAGACATTTATCATAATGTTGTCAAAGCTTACAAAATGTTGGGATGCCTGGCTGGCTTAGTTGGAAGAGCATGCAACTCTTGACCTCAGGGTCATAAATTCAAGCCCCATGTTGGGTGTAGAGATTACTTAAATAAGTAAATTTTGTAAAAAGCTTATAAAATGTTAACAGTTCTAGTAACAATTGTGTCAGCAGAAAGAACCTTCCCCAAATTAAAAATTATCAAATATTACTTGCAATTTGACATTTGCCAAGAGTAACATTACTTTCAATTATATCGATTAAAAATTAAGTTGCCAGGGTACCTGCGTGGATCAATTGGCTTCCACTCCAGTTATGACCTTAGGGTTGTGGGACAGAGAGCCCTGGCAATGGGCTCTGCATTCAATGGGGAGTCGGCTTCCCCTCTCCCTCTCCCTATGCCCCTCCCCGCCTTGTCTTATACACTGGCTCTCTATGTATAAAATAAAGAAATTAAGTTGCTGACACCCTAAGAAATGAATTTGCAGAAAGTGAGCCAGAAAAAAATCACATGATCAATCAAGATATCACATTGTTACTCATGCATTTCTATTACCTCTATGTTTTAGTGGTAAGAATATATATATATATTTTTTTTTCTTTTTTTTAAGATTTATTTATTTTAGAGAGAGAGCATGAGCAAGCTGGGGAGAAGGGCAGAGAGAGGGAGAGAACCCCGATGAGGGGCTCGATTCAGGATCCTGAGATCATGACCTGAGCTGAAATCAAGAGGTAGAGGCTTAACTGACTGAACCACCCAGGCACCCTGGTAAGAATATATTTCTAAAGGAAAAAGTGTTTAAATGTCCTTTAATTGCACTTTCCCCCTGCTTTTTGAACAAAGTCCTGCATTTTCATTTTGCACTGAGTCATACAATTTATATAACCAGCTCTGCCCCTGCAACAATAATCCAATAGTTACTTCTCAATACCTGGCTGTTGTCTTACAAAAGCTCGTCTGCTTCTGGAGAGCCACCCTTAAACAGACATTCATGCCTTCCCTACCTGTTTTGTCCTGACTGTATTCTGGGCACCTTCCTCTACTCTTAACTTCTGTGCTATGATTCCCAATCCTGTAATCCTGATCTTCATTTTAAACACTCATTTTGCGCTTTTCTCACCAATCCCTCTAATTTGTTTAATCAGAATAATCTTGAACGAATTTGTCTTTATTCCCTAAATTCAACCAGTCATTAAGTCTTAGTGGATCTCCTTCTGAGATCCTTTGCCTCCTGAATCTGTGACTTAACCCTATACTATACTCATTTTGATCTTCCTAGACACAGTCCTTATAACCTACTGGCAAATACCCCTTACTTCACACATTATCTTTGTATTGTGTCATCTGATCCTCATTAAACCCCTGCAAGAGAGGTAGAGCAGTTCTGATGTAAAAATCATCCTATTTTACAAGTGAAAAAACTGAGGAACAGAGAAGTAAAGGATACTGTGCAAAACCATGATGAAAGCAAATCGCTCAAGAGTTATGGAGAGTGGGAGGTCTGACTCTGCGTTACATCATAACTGGTCTCTCGAGTACTCCAATTTGCAATAAAACTTTCATCAGATCAAATTCTCATCCAAGACTTTCTATACCTAACTACTACCCAGAACATAAATAAGACTCCTAAATTTAAAATTTTAGGACTAGCAAACCAACCCTACCTCAGACCCTATTTAAATCTATATTTTAAAACTGTATCTTCTACTATTCCTATTCTATCCTACACTTCAGGCTCCTTCTTCTTTGCTAACCTAAAAAATTTCTGTCTGTGCCTTAAGGCTCAACTCAAATGATCTCCTTCAAAATCCTCTCTTAATTTTTTTCCATCCAGGAACAGTCTTCCATTCCTTTGGATTTCTACTTAAGTTCATATATATATATATATATATATATATATATATGGTCCTATAGCATATGCCACATTCTTATCTTGAAAGAAGGTTCCATAAGGATTCATTTCTTTTTTTTTAATAGATTTTATTTATTTATTTGACAGAGAGAGAGAGATCACAAGTAGGCAGAAAGGCAGGCAGAGAGAGAGGAGGGGGAAGCAAGCTCCCTACTGAGCAGAGTGCCTGATGCAGGGCTCGATCCCAGGACCCTGAAATCATGACATTAGCCGAAGGCAGAGACTTTAACCCACTGAGCCACCCAGGCACCCCAAGGATTAATTTCTATAGCACCACAAGACTTAGCTATGAATCAATATCTCATTTAGTTTTCTGGACATTGCTAGTCCTACCATTCATTCAAATATTATCTATGGGACTCCAGATAAAGATGCAGGACTAACACATGCATATATATTGCTGCTTCCCCAAATCCCACTTAAATTACAGAAAAGGGGCTTAAAGAGTCAAATACTCTCCAAATTCCTCTCCCCACTCCATGTAACAGGGTGACTGCCTTTTTTCCACCTAAGCATATAACTGGAGGTTTATTTTCTGGATATAATTAAGGAAAAAACAAGGTCTCTCGATTGGGGGCAGTAATAGCAAACTGAAACATAAAGATTAAGTGGAAACACACATAATGGATTCTGAGACTCCCAGCCTTCTTCTCTCATTTGGCTAATAAAACATAGTCAACCAGGCCTTTACTCTCCAGGCAGATGATCCGAACACTTTCTTTTTTCTAAGAACTTTAATTAGTCTAGAACATCCTAAAGATGTTCACATATGGGGTTTCCCCAGAAAAATGACTCAGTTAAATTTCCTTAGATGAAGGTTATGCTGACAAGCATGCAACACAAGCTATGGGCAGTCAATCAGTTGTTAAGTTCCCCACTTTCACTTATGAGCAAACAACTAAGGATTATCAAATATCTGATAAATGGCTAAAATGAAAGCTAAGACCAACAGAAACAAAAACCAGATTAGGCAACATGGAAGAAATAGGCTGCTCAGAAATTTTAAAAATTAAAATAATCATAAATATTTCCTGAGACATAAAATATTATATCCATAATAAACTTTTTAGGGTTATTTTATTTTTTAAAGTTTTTATTTTAATTCCAACTAGTTAACATACAATGTTATCTTAGTTTCGGGTGTACAATATCGTGATTCAACAATACCAAACATCACTCAGTGCTCATCACAAGTGCACTCTTTAATCCCCATCACCTATTTCACCCATCTCCCCTCTGGTAACCATCAGTGTGTTCTCTATAATTAACTGAGAAACAGACTCTTTCTCCCTCTCTCTCTTTTATTTAGCACTATACTCTAGCCCCAACCATGTTGTTGTAAATGACAAGATTTCACTCTTTTTTTTTATGGCTGAGTAGTATTCTATTGCATATATACTATATCCATAATAAGTCTTAAGTTCCCCTAAGTTTTTTTTTTTAAACTTAGTTTCCTATATACTTATCACTAAATCAACCCAAAATATTTTCCATTATCTAAATTTTCTCTTGGCACACAGACGGATGGACACAGACAGACATACATATACACTTACACACACACAATTTAAAAAACATTGATATATGTGGCACCTGGGTGGTTCAGTCGGTTAAGCGGCTGCCTTTGGCTCAGGTCATGATCCCAGGGTTCTGGGATCAAGCCCCACATCGGGGTCCCTGCTCGGTGGAGCCTGCTTCTACCTCTCCGTCTGCTGCTCTGCCTACTTATGCTCTCTCTCTATCTCTCTGTCAAATAAATAAAATCTTAAAAAAAACACATTCAAATAACAGACAAGTAGACACACAAACCTTGTAAAATAAAATAATCACCCTTGGAAAATAAAAATCAAGAAAATCAATAGATGTGTGGGAACATAAAGCTGAGGAAATTTCTCACAAAGTAGAGCAAGAAGACGGAGATGGACAGTAGGAAAAACAAGTTAAGAAAACTAGAACACCAATTCAGGGGTTAAATATATGAAAAACAGATGTTCTAGAAAGAGAGAACAAAGAAAAAAGAGGGAGGAAATTATCAAAGAAATAATTAAAGACTACTTCTCAGAAAAAATGGACATACACTTCCAGATTGAAAATGTCTACCAGCCACTCTGCATAGCAGATGAAAAGAAACTCAAATGAAGGCACAAAGAGAACAGTATATACTTCTAGAGATTAAAAAATACAAACAAGTCACATTCAACAGATCAGAAATCAGGAAACTTTTTTTTTTTTAAGATTTTATTTATTTGACAGAGAGAGACACAGGGAGAGAGGGAACACAAGCAGGGGGAGTTGGAGAGGGAGAAGCTGGGTCCCCGCTGAACAGGGAGTCTGACACAGGGCTCCATCCCAGGTCCCCAGGACCATGACCGGAGCTGAAGGCAGACGCCTAACGACTGAGCCACCCAGGCGCCCCAATCAGAGAACCTTTAGACATCTCAACAATACTGGAGATTAGCAAGCAATGGCGCAATGCTATTAAAATTCTGAAGGAAAGTCATTTTCAACTTAAGAGTTCTACCTCTATGCATCCTTTCTTAGGATATTATTGGATATGAACTCTTTCAAAATGAGTAAGTAAACCAAAGAAGAACATGAAATGAAAAAACAGAAGTTCCACCAAAGGAGAAAAGCAAAAGGAATTCCAAGGATAGAGATTCTGATCCCAGAAGGATACTCTACACCAGTTAGTATCCAAGGCAACTAGATCGGGATGAAGCAGGGGGAATTTCTCCAAAAAGATAAAAACTGATGGAAATCCCAAAGTGTCGAGTGTATTGGGAGGAGATTTAAATAATTTAAAAAGAACTGAGTTGATTTAGTTATAAGTACATGGAAAACTAAATAAACAACAACAAAATAAGGCAATAATGTGGGGTGGTGAAGGTAGGAACAGTATAGAAGAGGAAAATTTGTGATTTTATTTATGTAATTCAGGTATTCAATAACATTTATATAATTATAGTAGTGGAAACACTGACTATTTATCTAACCAAAAGGACAATTATCTAGGGAAGATGGGAAGAGTGTGTGGAGAGCAGAGGGAGATAAGAAAGATAAATCTTACCTTCTATAATGAAAAGTCTACAGAAAATTCTAAAACTGAAAAATCAAGAGGTAACAATAAAAGAAAATAATTAAGAGGAACAGATGTAAAAAACAAAAGAATCATTTAAAACAACTAATCATACTGACTTCGGAATAGGGTGAAATGGTGGTGGTAGGGATGATGAATGCTGTTTTTCATAACAGAACTTGGAAACTACTGACTCTGTTTTGTTTTGTTTTGTTTGCGGGCTCCCCGCTGAGCAAGGAGTCCAATGCAGGACTCGAGTCCAGGACTCTGGGATCATGACCCGAGCCAAAGGCAGCTGCTTAACCACCTCTGCCACCCAGGCATCCCGAAACTATTGACTCTTGAAAGCTATGTGCAAATATAACTTGATAAATAAAAAATAATTAAGCCATCGAGGGCTTACACAATAGTGGGAGAGATACACATATAAATTGATTATTGTAACACAGGGTGGTGAGTGCTGTGACAATAATTTATCTGTGTCTATAGTGTTACTTATTATAATCTGCTTTGTATTCTGCTCATTTGTGTATAGGTTATTTTCTATCCTTTGCAATGAATTATAAGGACATTTATCCTGTCTCATTCATCTATAACAGATCTTGACATAGCAAGTATAATATAGTTATTAGTTATTAAATAGTAGTTATTAAGTAAATACTTCCTAAATCAACAACACAGAGATGGATTTCCTTTGTAAGTAAATTTAAGGGGGTTTTTTTTGGCCGTTTTTCTAGAAATTGAACCTCCTTTCTATTCTTGGGAAAACTCTTATCTTATGAGGTATAGCTGGTTTCCCCTTTGAGAAAGTGAAAATGTCAGATATTTGCTTTCTTTGCATACTTCCATCATTTAGGTATATGTTATATTTTTGAATGGAAGCTGTCAAGAAGACACAGCAAAGACCACACGGAATCCCCTTTGTGGTGACGGGACCAGCAATTACATCCATTTCCAGGCTCTCGTGGCAGCATCAGGTAGCTAGCATCGGTGGTACTGGTCATATCAACAGGGCAAGTCACTGCTTTGGGGATTAATCACAGAGATATGTCACTGGACAGCTTTGCAATGTGATTTGCATTCCTTTTGGAGAAGGAGCCTCTAAACCTGTTTATCTAACCCTATCAAAAACTCTGCAGAAGATCCAATGTTCCTTCTCGTGTATTAGCCAAAATTAGTTTCAACCTTGTCTGTATAGTTTGCTCTGCTGACAGCTTAGTGCTCAGTCCATTTTACCTGTCACTGTTTGCACCTTGCAAACCCTCTAGTTATTAGAGTTTCATGATCCTTTCCTAACAAATGTTCATGTGATCTCAGAAATATTAAAATAATTGTCATTGATCTCAACATCTCTACACTAAGTTTGCAAACAGAAAGCTATTTAGAGATACTAGCTGAGCGGCAAGAAGTAGAAAAGGTATTCAGAATTCCTTATTTGTATTTTGCTGGATTAGCTGGTTAAATAACATTACTGTAGATTAGTAGTTCTCAAATTTTTCAGGTCCCAGGATCCCTATTCATTCTAAAAATTGTTAAGAACTCCAAAGAGTCTTTGTGTGGGTATATTTATCACTCTCTACCATAAACTGAGAAAGAATTTAAATAGTTCTCAATTCATTTAAAAATAATAAACCCAAAGGAAAAAAACATGGAGGACATTGGGAGAAGGAAAGGAAGAGTGAATTGGGGGAAATCGGAGGTAGAGACAAAACATGAGAGACTGTGGTCTTCAGAGAAACAAACTGAGGATTTTCGAGGGGAGGGGTTGGGGCCTCGGTGAGCCTGGTGGTGGGTATTGAGGAGGGCACGTATTGCATGGAGCACTGGGTGTGGTGCATGAACAATGAATCTTGGAACACTGAAAAATAAAATAAAATTTTAAAAATAAAAATAAATAAAAATAAAAAATAATAAACCCATTCAGGGTCACGTAAATGGCTTAGTCGGTAAGTGTCCAACTCTTGATTTCAGCTCAGCTCATCTCAGGGTAATGAGATCCAGCCCTGCAGTAGCTCCGAGCTGGGTGTGGAAGCTTAAGATTCTCTCTCTCTCTTCCCCTTTGCCCCTCCCCTGCTTATGCTTGCCTTCTCTCACACACACACAAAATTAATTAAAAATAAAAATAAACAATAAAATAAAATAAATAACCCATTCAATATAAGTAACACATTTATAAAAAACAACTGTATTTTCTTTTTTTTAACCTAAAGATTTTATTCTTTAAGTAAACTCTACACCCAACGTGGGGCTCGAACTCACAACCCCAAGATCAGGAGTTACATGTTCTACTGACTGAGCCAGCCAGGTGCCCCAACTATATTTTCTAAAATAAAAAGAAACAGGAAGAGTGGTATTGTTTTGTATTTTTGAAATAAAAACAGTGCCACTGGTTTATGCCAAACAATGTCTGGTTTAATAGAACATAGCTGCATTCTCATATCTACTTCTTCTGTATTCAATCCATTGTGCTACGTTGTTTGGTTGAACTAAATGAAGATAATCTGGCCTTACAGTGATAGGCAGTTGGGAAAAAAAATTGTATTTCAACAGTCTTAAGATAATTATAGATATTGTTCACTAACACTATACCAAATTCAACAAGTGGTAGTTTCTTAAAGGTTAGTTACAACGTGAAATCTGAAATTGGACTATCTTGCACTTCGAATGGATTTTTCATTCATGTATGATTTTTAACATCATATATTGGTCATGTGGAAAATAATGGTTCACTGAATTACACTTTGTGTGCACTTTCCATTTCATCATACAGAATATTAAAAAGACATGTACTGAAGCATTCAGATTTAATAAAATTTCTTCTTTTTATTGATTCATCAAGAACATTTTGAAGTGAAACTAGATTTTTTTAAACTCTGTATAGAAATGAAGAATATAATGACATTACAGTTTGGTGCAATTGCCTTGATTTGTGATAAGGAGCCAGGAGTTTTACTCATCATTATTGCTTTTGTACCATCAGTGGAAATGTCAACATAGTAAAAAACGCAAATAACTTCTCTGTATTATTATGAAAATAGATTTGACCCTGAAGACCCTCTGAAAGAGACTCGGGACTTCCAGAGGTTCACAGACCACACTTTGAGAACCACTGCTGTAGGCCATTGCTAATATAAAGAAAGAGTATATAAAGCCAATAGGCACTTGGTGTCTTGACATTTGGGAAGAAACACAAAGATCTATGACCTATATCATTTGTAAATTCTGCTAACTAACGAATCTGAATGGTACATTTGACAAGTTTACTGTTGGGAAGCTAGTGAGTAAACTTAGTAAGTACTAGCATCTTAACCAGGGTTTTATCATGTAAATGATAAAAATAATTGTTTCTTTCTGAAAAACATATTCTTTTTATAAACTAGGGTTTTTTTTTAAGATTTTATTTATTTACTTGACAGAGAGAGATCACAAGTTGGCAGAAAGGCAGGCAGCGAGAGGAGGGGAAGCAGGCTCCCTGATGAGCAGAGAGCCCGAGGCGAGGCGGGGCTGGATCCTAGGACCTTGAGATCATGACCTGGGCTGGAGGCAGAGGCTTTAACCCACTGAGCCACCCAGGTGCCCCAGAAAAACATATTCTTATTAAAAAGTCACCTGCTAGAGCTGATCTGAACAGGTCAATTAAAAATATTTTTTGGAAGGAAGTACGTGTTGAAAGTGTTATTTATTAATTTAGGACTTCACAAAGATCTCAGGATTTTTCCCTCATCATGTTAAAAATATCTGGCTGGGCAAAAAAGCTCACACACTTTCATTACTTGCATTATAGAACCTACACTGCATCATCTGGCCTCATTTTGATGAGACAAAAATCTAGACAAAAAGCCAAATCCACATGATATATAACCAGTACAGATTCTCAAAGAGCTAAACACAGCACCACCATGTTCACTTATTAATACCTATTCAATTACTTATAATCTTTTTTCCTGAAGTGGCCGGATTCAAATGTCCAATGTTGGCAAATATCAAAATATAAACATACCAGCAGGCTGTTCTAACACTAGTTATGTGGCAACAGCAGTAGTAACAATGTAAGGAGTAGTGATTATTAAAACATCTTTCACATAACAGTCTTCATGTTTTAGAAGCACTTTCAAGTCCTTTATCTAATTTCAAGTATATAATTCTTAAAGTAGGTGGAGATATTAGCATCTTTTCATGGATAACTGAAATATGCACATATTAGTGGGCTTAACCCCAAATCTCTAACTCCTTTTAGAGCTCTTTCCTAGATTCTATAATTTGAAATTCTCTAGTCATGATCATCCCTCCACTATCCCCTTCTTAAAAAAATAACTGATAATCATGATAATAATGAACCTAGGATCCTCAAAATTTCCAAAAGGCTTCTGATTTTTCCCAGGTAACATTAAAACTAAAGATAAAAGCTTAAAAGCATTTTAAAATTTCACAGTTCTTTGTAACTGGACAACAAAAGAAGTAATTTTCTATTAAAGGTAACCCTTTTTCTCAACTATGTTAGTCAAGTTTCAAAAGTATTATCTTAAACTAAACTTATTTATTCAGCAAGCATTTGGGTACCTACTATGTATGGTAGGTGGTATGAATACTGTTCAGACTAAAAAACTACCAGTTTTTAATACAATGGCATTCACTATAATGAATAAGTTATAATTATTACAGTTCTACTTTCTCCTCATAATCTCCTATATCTAAAAATTAGGGACAGGCCTTCTATTGATACTAACATTGTTAATAGATTCTCCTATACATGCCAATCATTAATGTTCCAATTATACTCATATATTACTATTACTAACATAATAAGGGAATCAAAGAAGAGAGAAGAGAGACTTTGATTCAAACTTTAAGCAAAATGTAGACAAATCAGCAAAATCTAAATTACTTTTCTGCCTCTTGATTTCTAGTCTAAAGTTGTAAGTGGACAGACAATAACTCAACTTATACTTTAAAAAATGTTGATTAGGGTAGTTTAACTTCATAAACAGTCTGCCTTTAAATAGTCAACTTTAAGCTTTATCAAAGAAGTAAGATATTTATATCTATACCTGTCGATCCTAAAAGCAATTTTGTATATAACCTTTACTGAGATGATTACCAACAGTTATTTTATATTTCCTTTCATATTCACAATAACCTGCAGTGATTAAAAGACCAAAGTGATAAGAAACTTCTGTTGGTGTTTGATGTAAATTTTTGATGTCAGTCCCCCTGGTCCCACTATATATTTAGATGTTGATATCACATGGTCACTTTAAATGAAAATACCTGGAGTGTAAATTTTAAATTTGTTCTTTTGTTTTTCAAGCTCATTCAGTTTACCAGGAGTTCAGACAAATCTATACCAAGTACACAGATAAAGAAGAAGAAAAGCTGGATCAACAGAATAAAAATTACGAAGGGCCATAAACAGCAATAACATTAATGTCTCTGACTCACCAAGTTTCATTAAAGCAATATTAATTAAAATTTGCTTTTGACACTGTTATCTTTATCCATAAATTCTAGAAAGCCAACCTCCACTATAAATGATACAAACTAACAAATGTTTTTATTAGCCTTATAGTCATACTATCATTTTTTTAAAAAAGAACTATGATAATAAAAGGATAGCACAGTTACTATTCTTTGATTTTTAGGAAATAAGTAGAAACCACATACTCTGTTGATTTTTAGTAACATAAAAGTTGAATTTTCCAATGAACTGCTTTGTCACCATAGACCTCCTAGAATTCTACACCTTATGATTGTGGATATCAGCATGTTTGTTCTCAATTTCATTAGTCACTCTTATTTCTGTGAACAATACTGTTACTTACAGAAGTGAGTATTTTTAAGATAAAAAAGGAAACAAGTAGCTCACTTCACATCAATTTGAGGTTTTTCTGTAATAGTGTGAGATTAATTTAGAGCCTGATCTTTTAAATAGGGGTATTACAGACTTTGATGAAGTCTGACTCCAGATGTAATATACTAATAAAAAAATATTACCTTTCATACAAAATAATTCTATTAGTGATTATTAACTCAAACACTAATGTCTATATTACAAAATGGTATTAGCTTTGTCTTTACTCAATGTTATACCAACAGGTGGGTAAGAAGTATTAAGCCAAAATCTGGCATAAAGCTAATTTAAATTGGGTTGACTAGTAATCTAAGTAAAAACAATTATTTGCAAGGCTGTTATTACTTCATCTTGAATTTTTAGTTACACTTCAAACTTCACTTTTAACACTAAGGAGAAATCAATGCATTTTCCTCTAGTGAGTGCAGAAGGCTTTTATGTTTACATTTTATATGTGACTATATGTAATTTCTTTAAAATATCCAGGTGACAAGAAAGGCTGAAATTAAAGAATTCCAAATTGGCTATTAAAATCATATTCAGAGTATATTAAATTAAGACCAATGATTGTTACGCTACTTGGATCTGGATCATTTGGGATGCATATTTTTACTTTTGCCTTTGGCAAAAAATTAAAAATAAGATTTCATAAATATTTGGGAGCTCTTGGTCACATTGCAACTTTTCACTCAAGGTTGTATCTACTGTTTTCAGAAAAATATCTCAATATATTCTTTTATAAGTTACTTAAAACCATGTAGAGAAAAAAACTTATCCATCTTGGTATATCAGAGCAGTTTCAGGGCAAAGGAAAATCAACTGCACGCTCTTCAAATGAGAACTATAACATTCTATTTCCATAAATCCAACTTACTCGCAAAAATTTAAACTATTTGGTATAGTTTATACCAAACTATAAGATATATTATTAAATAACTATATGCTTTTAGGAGATTTTTTAAAGTTACAAATATAAACAAATCTTACGTTTTATGTACTAAAACAGGCAAGGCAAGAACAAAGATGGAAAACAGAAAAATTAAATTAAAAACAGTAATGTAAGCTAATACTGCTTACATATGAACACCAAGATGCCAAGGGACCCAATACAATCCTCAGTCTAACATTTTCAATGGCACAGACTAGTGATCACACGATACTGGTGATACTCTCTAGTTACCCCTGGCAACCTTTCTCAACTGTAACGATGCTACCCTACAATAGCTTTCACTGGGCAGCTTTCTCTTCACTTAGCTGAATGCTCTGGGACCATCTGCGTCGGCAAGCATAAAAGGCCAGCCTGCCTGTGGGCCCGTCACTCTGAACACCACCTCTCTGACCCTGATTAAATACAACTTTCAATCCTTTTTGTCCTCCCTGTTGACTTCTCCTATTAAGGGAGCCCTTTGACAAAGAAAGCGGAAGAGTGGACTAACTGCCCCCAAGAAAGGTGATGTCTGATACTGCTCAACACAAGGATTAGCAAGCCAATACATAACAAAAGCAAGTTTGGGGGGAGGGGAGAGGTAAAGAAAAAAAATGGTTTTAGCTAGAGCTTTGACTAATTCAGTAGGTACACAATTCAACAAATAGCTATACAAGAGGCCTTCTTTGAAAGAAATAACTATAGCAGAACAATAATTTGGAGAGATACCTTTCAACATCTTGACATAAGGCCATGACATTGACAAAAACACCAGATATTTGTTTTCTATTTGATTTATTTAATTAAAAAAGAAAATTTAAGAGTCAAAGACAGGAAAGACAGAACAAAAATGAGAAACAGAACGAAAATATAAAGAAACTGTAATCGTAATTTATTGTCTAATTAGAAAACAAGGTAGTTTTGTTAAATGCATTAAGTTGACATTAGAATACTAATTCAAATATTTAAGTAAGTATTTAAATAAAGGTGGGAAAAATTGCAACATTCCACAAAGAACGATTTTGTAACTCATGTCTGAACTGAGAAAACTTCAATTTAAAAGGGCTGGTTTCACGGGATAAAGTATTTAATATAAAGAACTCATTCTAAAATGTTTAGGCCAATGGAAGCTTGTAAATATGTTCTACAGTTCCTTAACATAGTCAGAACTCACCAATAAGGCAGCAGATCTATTATCACCGCTTTTGATACTGTTACCCTCTTTATCTTGAAACTTGTAAGCCTCTCTGTCCCCAGACCAGGCCAACCAGTGAATGAAGGGTCTGGCTGGCTCAGTCAACAAGGTAACTGTATAATACAACCTTATAACATGCCTTGAAACAAACAGTACATTCACAGATGCATATACATACAATCTAAAGAACTTTATTTAGGTCTGCTTAAAAGTCTAACCTATAAAATAAAACTTGACAACACTTATACCCAAGCAGAAACCAAGAGTTAGACATTCAACTGACTGAGCCACCCAGGCACCTCAAGAAAATAATTTTTAAAATGAAGAAGTCTAGCTAACTATGAGGATAAGGACTCTCAAAAGGCTGCACTGTTATAAGAGGAACTTGAACCTGTCTGCTTATCTCCAAAGCCCATTATTTTCCTGTAACACCATCTTGTCTCCCCAGAAGTTAAGTAGAAAGAAGAGTAGAACCACCATTTTCCTTCAGAAGGCACAGCATTTGGTTAAACCAAGCAAGCCCCAAATCTACACATCCCTGACTGGATTGCTGTCCAAGAGGACTAAAGAAAAACAAAGCAATGTTTGATTAATCATAAGAATAAAGAGTAACATTTTGAGAAAATTTACAGACAAAAAAAAATTCCTACTTTCCTGGGAATAATTCCTTATTGCTAGATTTCCTAGTTTACTGGGGCTAGGAATTGGGTCCTATAGAGAACAAGGCAAATTGTATGTTTGGTATAGAAGGCAGAGTCAGGGATAGAGAATGATCAGAAATGCGTTGCAGAGCAGGATTTAGATACAATACTGGAAAGAGGGTACCGTTTTTCCTTTCTAGGGCTCTCTGATGTTTCCGACAGTTCCCACTACCAAGATACCCAACACAATGTCACTAGTCAATGGGATCAGAGCACCAACTTGGCTGAAAGATCCACGATTGCTCTCTTCTCTAAGAGACTACCCTATCAGTCAAATATGTCAGGGTAGTTTTCTGGTTAACTAGTAGAAGTGAACCAAAGTATTCAAGCAGTCCAATATCTGGGTCAAATTACAAGTGTTTGGATAGGCAAACAAAAGCAAATCCACAATCCTCCTCTTCATCACTGCTATTAGTTCTTAATGAGCAGACACATTCTATGTGGCATGGAACAGGTCCTGAAAAAGTAGAGTAAAATGTGGCTCTACCTTTGAAGCTTTATACTACAGAGGTAGCAACAGTTTTCAGAAACATAAAAAAATCACAAACAATAGAGAAAAGCACATACTATGACATAACAAATATTACAGGAGCTCAACGCACTGAAGAGTAGGGGTAGGGGACCCAATACCACTCGAAAGAAGGCTAGAACTCAGGTAACCAGAGAATGAATGGGAAGAACAATCTAGACGAGTAGAAGCCATACTAGTGAGTAATCCAACTACACACAACATAAAGAAATACTGAGGGATTAAACAAATCAGAGTTAAAATTTATTCTCTAGGCAATAGTGAGCCATTAACAGTTTTTAGAGTAGGGGAAAATGTATTCAGACAGTGTTTTAAAATATTAACTTGGCTGTGACAAACACAGAAACAGAAGAGTAATACAGACAACAGACTATGTACTCACAAAGTTACTTCTCAAAAATCTTTAATATAAATTTCTTTTTGAATCTCTCATATTCTATCATAAACACTCATAAAATTACTCCAGGTAAACAATAAAGGTAAGATAGCTCCAGTATTTATTAGATACATGATCCAAAGTTCAGAAAATAGTTGGTCTAAACTCAAAGAGTAAGAGCCTTACCATAATTCCAATCTACAAGTCTAGGCCAAAAAAACAAAACAAAACAAAAAGAGGTCACATCATACAAGACTCACATTAACAAAAGCTCCTAAGGGGGCACCTGGGTGGCTCAGTGGTTTAGGCCTCTGCCTTCGGCTCAGGTCATGATCTAATGATCTCAGGGTCATGGGATCGAGTCCCGCATCGGGCTCTCTGCTCAGCAGGGAGCCTGCTTCCTCCTCTCCCTCTGTCTGCCTCTCTGCCTGCCTGTGATCTCTCTCTCTCTCTGTGTCAAATAAATAAATAAATAAAATCTTAAAAAAAAAAAAGCTCCTAAGAAGCAGAAATTTTGTTGGTGTAGAAATGTCTTTGTCTTGGGGCGCCTGGATGGCTCAGTTGGTTAGGTAACTGCCTTAGCCTCAGGTCATGATCCTGGGGTCCCAGGATCGTGTCCCGCATCATCCTGCATGGGTCTTCTCTCTCTGACCCTCTTCCCTCTCATGCTCTCTCTCTCTCTCAAATAAATAAATTTTTAAAAAAATAAATCTCTCTGCCTCTCCTCTGAATCCACCCCAAGAAAGTAGATACATAGGAGACTGGGAGTAGAGACTCTGGGTCAAAGGAAATACTCCTAGGTAGAGTATGTCTGTAAGAGAGAAACCGAAAAAGGTGTAATATATGTAATATATATATATATATATATATATATATATATATATATATATATAATAGAGAGAGAGAAGGAGGGAGAGAATACACACACACACACACAAATAACATAGTCACAAGTGACATCTGTACTAAGAATATTACATTATTACATACTGGGGCACCTGGATGGCTCAGTCCGTAGAGCAAGCGACTCTTCCATCTCAGAGTCCCAAGTTGAAGCCACAAGTTAAAAAAAACAACAAACAAAAAAAGAATATTACATACTGCTATAAAAACTTAGATCATTACTAGTTGAAGTAGAGGAAGTTTTAGAAAATATCAGTTGCAGTGGTTGTGAGGCCTAGTTGAATTGAATCTCTGTAGACTGAGATGAGACAAAGAATTCTGGGTAGAGAAATATGAACAGCCAAAGTAGTAAAGTCTGGAAAGTATTCAGTACATGGCTATCATCTGGCATTCATTATAGCAAGTCTTTACTTGAATTATGAAATGCCTGTTGAATCCATCATGTTTGGTGTTTTGGTGTAGTCACATAAAGGCATCTGACAATGTCTGGCTAAATGCACCAGGTATCCAATAAAGGGTCGTTTCCTTCCTTTCATGGAACATTCTCCTCAGGAGGCGTCTAAGCTCTTAGAAGGGTTCTGCCAACCAGAGAGTCCTGGCTCCTCCACGTTATTGGGTAGGAAATCTAGATTAACTATAGTTTCAAAGTCTAAAAGAATATAAAGACCATTTGGTTTAATTTCCCAAACAACACAGGAATCTCTACCAAAACACTCCAGGTAGGAAAATAAGAAAGCTGTAATAACATTATTTAAATTTTAAATTATTTAAATTTGTAAATAGATTACACATCCAGAGGCAGTGTGGTATAATTGGAAAAGCATTAGATCTGAAACTTCACCTTTTAGAACCTATTTCCTCAAACACAAAAGTGCATTAATACCTGTTCTGACTACCTCTTCTGAAACCTGTGAGGATTATGAGAAAATATGTTAAAGTACTTAAATCTTAAAGCATTGTAAAAATATTTTCTGCTATCGTTCATGTTGATTTATGTACATCATAACACTACAAGCTAATTTTTAATATATTTATACCTATAGAGAAGAGTTGAAAAAAAAGTTTTTGTTTTCTCATAAAACTGTAGTATTCTATTCCTCAGGCTTATGACTTTTTGTCAAGTGAAGTGATGAAGAAAAGACAAACTATCTTCTGCTTCCAATTCTACTATTTTATCAAAGTTGTGCCAATCTTGTTGAAATCTCAACGCCCTTAACTACTACCCTGGAAATCATTTTCAGCAACAAACCAATATACTGGTACAGATATTACTGCACTTAGAATAGAGTCAGGCACATAACAGATATCCAAGTTTCTCATAAACTAAAAACATTAAAAATGATTTAAATCCTATCTAAGGATACTTAAATGCAGAAATGTCACCCATATTTAACTCAAAAATTTTGTTCTGCTCGTTTCTCTCTACCCTGGTCCCTTTTCAAAGTTTTGATTTGACACTTACTACTAAGCAATGAAACTTTGGGAAAGTTAACTTGACATCACTAGTTTTCTTAATTGGAAAAAAACAATAACAATACCTATACACCTTCACAAGGTTATGAAGTGAGGTGTGAGGGATTAAGTGAGCTTAAGTAAGGTATCATACATAAAGTACATATAAAATACATAGGAGATAGATAGATCTCTTTCCTTATTCTTTTTTTTTTTTTTTTTTAAGAGAGAGAGACTGAGAATGAGAGGGGAGAAGGTCAGAGGGAGAAGCAGACTTCCCGCAGAGCCGGGAGTCCGATATGGGACTCGATCCCGGGACTCCGGGATCATGACGTGAGCCGAAGGCAGTCGCTTAACCAACTGAGCCACCCAGGCGCCCCTCTTTCCTTATTCTTAAATTACTAATAAGAGTTAGGTCAGATTTTATTATAAAAAATACCACTACAGCAAAAGGTTCACTGTATACAACAAATTATTTCCCTGTCCCAAATGCTGGTCCACCTTGGTGCAGTTTAAGACACCAGCTTTATAGCACTATGGCAATGTATTGAGTACACGTACTCTCCATTATGTAACATAATATCCTATATTGGTATAGTACATAAATATTTCCTAATATATTCACACCTGTCTTCTACACAGAAACACAGGGATTGGGCAATAAACACTGTCATATGTCGATGCCAAAGAGGAAGAAACTAGACAGAGAAGGTGATCTGTCTAAGGTGATCATCGGGCTCATCAGTGATAGCATCACAGTAACATTTACATCTCCAGATTCTCTATGAAGCACAATTCCTACCACTGTATTTTCATTCTTCCCTCTCTCAAACTTGATCTTCTTTTAGTACTCACTATCTAGAAGAATGGTCGATTACCTCTCACCTACTTCCAAAAGCAGCCAGTCTCTTTTTATACCTGACATTACTCTCACCTACCCAAACGTCTGCAATTC
The DNA here is from genome assembly GCA_028533885.1 of Nasua narica. NCBI lineage: Eukaryota > Metazoa > Chordata > Mammalia > Carnivora > Procyonidae > Nasua > Nasua narica. The sequence goes on along the minus strand of CM052813.1, from coordinate 50,149,855 downwards.
CCCACTCTCCTGCCCAGCAGACTTCCCTAAATTGCAAATCTGATCGTGTCACTATCTAACTAAAAATCTCTTCTAGAAATCCTCGAGTTTTCTGACCATACTTATAAGGTCCTTTATAACCTGGTCCTAATTTACCACTCTAGACTAATTTCTATTTTCCACCACCTTTACAACCTATGCTTCAGCTATATACATCTTTGAACAAAACAGTAGCAGTTGGGCTACATACTTACTATTCCCTGAACCTGCAATGCTCTCTCCCCTCTCCACGCCCACCTCCATTTAGCTTATTTTTATTAATCCTTCTGGGCTTGCTCCAGTTTTCCATCCAGGAAGTCCTATTTCATTTCCCAAAACTGAATTAGGAATTCTTCCTATGTGCTTCCACAATGGCCTGTATTTACATCTATCGAGGCACTTATCTCTTTATACTATGAGTACCCATTTTTGTGTCTAAGTCCTTGCCGAGCTATGAGCTAGCTATTTGAAGGCAGCTATCACACCTTAGCAGCGTCCACCACATTGACAGGTGCTCAACAATAATTTGAAATGAATTAGGTTTACTGTTATATGTCTTCCAAAAAATTATTTGCTTATTTAGTAATTTACCACTGTATTTTAAATTATACTTTCAACTATTTACACATCAAATTCTCTTTTGCTTACTCTAGCTTGCTAATTTCTAAGAATAGCTACTTCTTCAAAATATTAGAAGGCAGAATACTGAACATTAAAGAAAAGCTATGTATTCTACTGGAGCATTTCGAGGAAAAATGACAATCTGAAAAACTACTGATTTACTTAGTTGTGTTTCTTAAATTTATATTGAAGTTACTGTGCCAAATATCAAACTTCTCCACCTTGCATTTATGAGTTCAGTATTATTATATCTGAAAATGATTCTTTTCTTCTAAAAAGTTATCTTACGTTTGATTTTGTCTTAAAAACCAGTTTGTTTTCTAGGATAATGCATTCTAATTTTATACTGTAAAATAATGGACAAAATAGGGTTTGATACACCTATCCTATTTGAAATATCAAAAAGAATGTGATTCAACCTTAGAGACAACTTTTTTCCTAAGTGAGATATATCCATCATGTTTTGGTGAGTTCTTACAGGGAAATTAGCTATTATAAATTATTCAATGGAACGAATGCTTTCCCCCATTCCTCACTACTTGCTAAAAGAAAAACAGAAAAAGCCAACACTGGATTCTAGTCCACAGTGAATATATATGAAAAAAAAAAAAAAAATAGTGGCCCTCACTGAGGAATCATGGCAGAACCTACAGGGCACAGTCATAGCTAACAAGCAGAGCAAAACCACCACCACCACCACCACGCTTTTAAAAAAGAAAGAAAAAAAGTGAAAATGATAAAGATTAGTTAAATTTTAGACAAAAAAATCTTGGCAAAAATAATTCCCTATCATGTATTACCTCTTAATATATGAAGATTAAAGGTACCTCTCACTTTTTAGAAAGTTTATTATAAAGGAAATCATGTTCAAACACATTAAGAATTTGTCTTTTCAAGAACTCACAAGGGTAAGCTATTTAAAAAGTAATGTTTTTAAAAATAAATATTCTTTACAAATTGAGCTAGTTTTTTAAAAAGACACTCTGCCTAAAACAAAATACAACTTTTATTATACCATATTGTATTCTGCATAAAGTCCAAGTTGTTCTAAATAAGAAATGTATCTATTGAAAAATTATGGGCTGGGGTAGCTTTTTTTTTCAAAGACATTCCAGCACAGTGGAAGTTGGCTTCCTTATAGTTCACTCCACAAGTACCTGACCAGTACCACAAAAAAAGCTCAGGCTATCTTTGCAAAATAGCTAGTTACAAGAAGGAAAAAGACTAAAATTGTAAGTCAAGCTGAGCAGCAACCATATGGCAGTACAAAGCACCACTAGGAGACAATAGGCATACCTAAAAATGCTTAATTTAAGGTAAATCTTTATTGGTTAATGGACTGCAAAATGAATACAGTGACAGTCAAGATATGCAGGATGCAAAGTTTAGAGACAAAGCAGACAAACATTATAGTCATGTCATCATATCTCACAATTTTACGGCAAACTTCATACTACGCAATAATCCAGTCTATTGTACAGTTTTCTGTGAATTAACAAATGAAAACACTGGAAACCGAGCTAGACTAGTTAATGTTCCCATCTGAACTTTGATCAACATTTTGCTGATTCAGTTGTACAGCAAAGAATGAAAAGCATTTCAGTAGCCACTCTGGACAATTTTTGCTGTTATTTTCCAATCAACCATGTCTGCAGAAAAAGCACGCTAACTCTTCTAGCACAGTCCACAGTGCAGTCTAAATAGTTGTTCCATAGCTTAGTAAGTATGTAGTATGTGTGCATATACACTCAGTTTTAACCCAAAAGCACGGATCTTGAACTCTGCACAGTCCTTTCTGTGGCACTTATAATTTACTAATGAACCACAAAATGGTAGTTTTAAAAATTGAGGAGAGGAGGAAGCAACGTTGATATCCTCTCTAAAATAAGGTCTTTTTAAAAAGCAGGTAATATTTTGCCAAAAAAGAACACCTGGATTTAGGACTTTCCAAAGCAATTATAGCCAGGAGCACACGATGCTGAAATAATTTTATTGGGTGAGACTGGCCAGATGACCTGTCAATTTTACAGAAAGGTTTAAAATTTTCCAAGGAAGGCCTTGCTAAAAATCTTAAAATCTGTTTGCATAATACGCCTAAATTTTATAAGGTAGACCTATGATATCAAGATTAAAACAAATACACATAAATTTCAAATGGATACCTCATCAATTCCTTTATAAGCTGTATTATTTGTACATAATGAAATTCACTCATTAATAATTCTAAATTTCCCAGCATAATTCTTCCCTATGTTTTGGGAAATCATAAGTGTTAATAATAATATTTTGAGCACTTAGGTTCTCTAAAAAAAAAAGGAATATGTTTTTTACATAATATATAAATACACATATATGACTCCCATGACTGCTTTTCCTTCATGGTATTTTCAAGTGTGAGGGCCAAACTTGTCATTGAATCTGGCTTTCCTTAATGCAAAACCATTTAGTGAGCTGATACAATGAATTGGTTTCTGGAGTTCAAATCTAATTTCATGCTTTTGTTTAAGCATATGTAAATCTTTTAATTTGAAAGCAATTCTTAATAGATAAAATTAATATGTAAATGTAAACTGTAAATATAAAATACACAATTTGAAATAACTTGAGGCAGCAAGCTCTAGATTTCCATTAATATCTCTGCAACAATTAGAACATGTTTTTAATAAGAGCTTCACTATGTCATCCTGTCATCTTGGCTTTATTGCATTAATACGAGAGAATGTGCTATCAGGAAGAAGTTTAAAAGCACTATCCACATAGAATACACAATTCGATATAAGTACTTTGTATCGCACAGCATTAACAGTCCAAATAGCAAGAGAAATACATATTGTGTCCAGGATTGCATAAGCATACATTTTCTCCTTTGAGAGCGCTGTCAAGTATCGTGGGAAGCAAGGAAGTGCCTCCATACATACAGCACAGAAATTATATACCTGAAACACAATGGATCTATTTATAACTCTCTAGTCAAAGCAAAACATCACATATAAATTTCTATTTACCAAACACATTAAAGAAAAACTCAATCATTAGGCAGAAAACCAAAACACAATTTGACCTTTTTGGAAGTTTTAATGGATTGTATGTAGATAACACCAGAACATATTTTAAATTGTTACTCATTTTAATACCAACTTAAACAAATGAACAGTTACACTTTCCTTATTTTGGCAGCCAAATATTTGGAATGCTGTTGGGATACCCTATGCACTTACCCTATGACAAAACCAAGTTCATTATTATTTACTAAGATTTTAAGCATATCTTGATACATGGGAGAAAAAAATACTAATGGAAAAAATCTGAGAAAATATCAGAATCAGTAAGATAAAAACCAAACCACCTATTTTAATAGGACAAAAAAAATGACAGTACAATGTTCCAAGAATGAGAATTATATATTCTGAATGATCCTAAGCTGATGAGCCACTGGCTTAGGGGAGAGCTCTATTGATATTAGCCACCTTCATTAGGTAGTCAGCATCTTATTTATCTAACCCTGGGGTTAAACATTTTATTGCAGTAGTCAATTTGGAAGTTATAAAATTCTTCTGTTGGGGGTTGTTATTTGGAGGGTGGGGGAAGGGATGCAGCTAAGAAAATCAGTGAAATCTCCAGAATGAACAGCCTGGCACTTTAGTATCTCACTGGGCACCCAGGAAAGCAATACTATAGAAAGCAGGTTACCGTTTATGATAGTTGTATTTTCTGTGTTATCTAGAGAAAAACAGGTTCATCCATGCAAAATGGACTGTTTTAGAAGATATTGCTGCTAAAATGAAAGACTTTTCAAAAGGAAAAAGTGATTATTCCAGATGAAATGAGAAGCTCCAATGTCAACCTTACTTCCTGAATCAGCAAAAATCAAAGCTTTACTCAGAATAGGAAATTGGAGATTTTCTTTAAATTTACATATCTTCTTTGCTGAGTATGTTTTAGCTGAAATATGAGAGAACTTCTAAGAGACAGCACTTCTCATTTCCAACCATGCTTTTTGCTATGGCATTATAAAATACCACTACTTGGAACTAAGAATACATCAATTTTACTAGCACTAATGTAGAAGAATCAAGAGTATAAGTCTGAAATAGCTTTCCATTTAGAGCATCTTGTTATACACTCATTAGCCAGGGAAATACCACACCAAACATCCAGTTATAAAGTAAAAAATTTAGCTATCACCAGGACATATCTAAATCGCTGAAGGTTTGGCATTAGAAGCAAAATTTCTAAATGAGACTTAAAATCAAAAACAAGAAAAATATCTTTACTCCTGATACCTTATTGTCATGTATATACAATTATGTGTATGAATCCTCAACAAAATGAATGAGAAGTCCACGGGTGTGTCAAGAAGCTTGGATAAATTTCAGAAATTATTCTGTTAAATGAATTAGTTGTTTTTAAAACATAAAATTTTATTCAATATTTTATACTTGCAGTATTTCTGTAATGGTATCAATAATAAAGTCTGAACATACATTTAAGTTGTTGACAAATATGTATCTCTTGGCTATTTTTTTGCACCAACAATTTTATTTTATATTAAATGTATTTAACCCTAGTTGAACTGCTTTATTGAGAGTAATAATACCCCCCCAAATGGTGGTTTGTTAGAAGAACAAATTTTGTTCAATTCCACCTATTTTGGAAGAAATTATGTTGTCTGCCCATCCTATACCTTCCTTTGCTACTCCTACAGCTTCTTTTCCTTTATTTTATTCTAGTTGTCAAGTATAGAAGGTGTTTCCCCCCTATGTAAAGACTGTTTTATATAAATTTATTTGGCAAATGTAAACAAATTATTTGTTTTATTCTTAAGTGATATGAAAATAATTTTAAAATTTCTTACTTATAAACATTTCAAACATCATACTTTATTTTGTCTGCCCTTTATAAAACACTACAAAAATTCTGCCTTTTGCCATAATTAGTAGGTAGAAGGGAAATTTTATTTATCTGCCTTCTAACACAATAACATAAAAATCAGGTTAACATAGTTAGAATTTGGGTAATTACCCATTTTTAATCTGTAAAAGACAAACTCTCTAACAATATGTAAATGGCACATAAACCTTTACAAATGTAAATTTTATATTCTTGGAAACTAAATTAAATTTGTAACAATTGCAAGCAAAAAATATACTGATTTATTTTACTATGGGAAAGCAAACAGGACCTGAACTAACCTTCAGACACAAACCCCCATCATGAAAAAAGGTAGGTAAGAAGTTTTTAAAGATTTTTCTACATTTGTTCTCTTCATATAATAAGTCACAAGTAACATTCATAGACTCCCATGTGTCCTCCAAGACATATTAATGATTTTTAGGCCCCCAAATCTCACCAGCAACTCATTATCTTCAAAAGATGTGGAAATTAACACTTAGGGCTAATGTTGACACTATTATCCTAATAATTAGCTTTTAATATAGCATTCTGCCTCAGAAATATCTGGGCAGCTTATATTTTAAAGCAATTATTAGTTTAAATCTGCTAGTTCCTGCAATCTTAAAAGAATTGAAAAACTCACTACTGCCATTCCATACTGCTAGTGGCACACTTAAATATGGTGCATGTCCTTTTTCTACTTCGATATTCAAGGAAACTGTCAAATGTTTTGTTTTATTTTTGATGTCTACTGACCATATCTTAATGGTTCCCATACGTTTTCCTCTAATATTGATATTAAAAGAAAAAAAGAGTAAAAAATAAAGTCTTTATTTAAAAGCTTTATAAATAAATCTCATCCTGAACTAAATGTACAGATGAAGCACAATGCAGTTAAAAGGCAGACTGCCTCCATGGTGAATATATGATATAGAACACCGACTTCCCCCAACTTTAAAGGGTTTGAACAGACTAATTTTATCAAACCCTTTTGTGATAATTTTGTGAAAATATAACTTTTTCAACAGTGTACTGAAGCTAAGGGCTGGCCAATAATGAAAATGATGGTGTACTGGCTTAGCCTTATAGAAGCTGGTTTTCATAGACGGAGCTGAAATATATTTGCTGTTTTCTATGGCAGTATTCCATGCTTAAAACCCTTCCTTCCTGCCTTTGTTCAGCTCTTTTGCTGGCAACCAAATGCTTTCTTTTGGTTCAGCCTAGTAAAAAAGCCAAAGGACTAGAACATGAGGGTCATCAAGGTCTACAAGGTAGATGAACAAACCAACAAAGCAACATCACAGGGCAAAGAGCAAAGGCATTACAATAAGAATCTAATTATAACAAAAAGAAAAGTCTATATAAAACAGTCATAATTACAAAAAAAAATAGTAAATTTCCAGAATGGTTGCTTTACTATTATATTTGATGATGCTCTTTTTAATAAGAATTGAAATGCAGGACATTAAATAATTATTTTCAAATTCAAGTGAAGTAAGTCCCGCAGTGCATGCAATAATACAATGATCTATTAACTAGGAAACATTATGCCTAAATCTGTGTGTGAGTGAGAGTGTGCTACAAGTCCTTTGGCATTTTCTAATTAGTAATGAATTCTTTTAAGTCTATGTAGAACACTGACTTCTCCAATTTGCTGTATTGTTCCTAAAGTTTAAAAGCAGAATTAACCACAGCTATGAAGAATTCTAAGTCACACGGTAGAAACAACCAACATAGAATATAACTACAGAATTTGCTTACTTTTTAATCCTATGAGGGAAGAATGAAAATAGTTTCATAATTACTTATAACAAACAGCTTTTCCTGCTTTTGTTTTCCCAACTACTATTTCTTACAGATGTAACTGTGGGCAAAAAAAAAAAAAAAATGCTAGATATTAATGAAGCTGCTATCTCCTTTTTTTAAGTCTTCATTGCGATCATAATGTTAATTGCTACCATCACATTCATTCTTATGCCAACCCTGCAGTGGGGCAAATGGGATTTTGATGATTTGAAGCACAGAGTGAAATAGTTGGAATGATCAATCAGGTGAGACACACAGGCTTCTGAATAATAGCAAAAGAATGAAATTTGATTTTGGCAAAATCAAAACCAAATTTTGCCTTTAATAAAGGCTACTTTCAAAGCAGGTGGATAGAAAAAGTTTCTTATTAAGCAGTTTTCTGGTAACACACACAAAAAACTTATTATTACTACATTGAAATAAGGCTTCTTCTTCCACCTTCCCTTCTCCTCAAGGAATATTCGAACACAAAGAAAAAAGGAGCCAAACAGATAAATACACTACTATATAAGGAGAGAAAAATTATTGAGCAAAATGTAGGACATCTCAACAATGTTATACATTATCTTAGGTATATTGTCCAGAAACACCTCACAGAAACATATGAAAAGCTATGAGATATACAGAAAATGTAAGAATACTTCAAACTCATGGGCAAAAGTTCCAGTTTCATTTCCTTTAGTGGTTTAAAAAAAAAGTAATGTTTTAGTAGTATTGCAAGATGGTTACTGACAAATCTGGTCAAGCAGGATAGGGTCAGTACTGACTTTCTGAGAACAGATGCTATAAATAAGAAACCTCTCCTTTTTTTTTTCTAGAGTGCTAATCTCAAGGACAAAAGATGACAGAAGAAGTCGAGATTGATAATACTGTTTTCTGACCACCAAAGCAATCAGAAAACAAAATAAACTCTGAAAGCTAAATAGGTAAGATTTTTATATGTCCACAAAAAAATCTCATAGGTTTTTGAAGCACCAGTAAGAAATAAACATAAAAGAGCTTTGCCAACCACCAAGAATTATACACATAAGGGGTATAATCACTTTGCCTTTAAATGTCTTTTCTAGGGGCACCTGCGTGGCTCGGTGGGTTAAAGTCTCTGCCTTCAGCTCAGGTCATGATCTCAGAGTCCTGGGATCGAGCCCCGCATCAGGCTCTCTGCTCAGCCGGGAGCCTGCTTCGCCCTCTCTCTCTGCCTGCCTCTCTGCCTGCTGTGATCTCTCTCTCTGTCAAATAAATAAATAAAATCTTTAAAAAAAAAATAAATGTCTTTTCTATAATGTAATTCAGCAAACTGATGACTCAATGAAAATATCCCACAATCTGATCTTGACTCAAATACCAACTCCTTCATGAAGCCTGCCTGATTTCCTGAGAAGAAACTGATGGTTTACTCCTTAATGATCGATCTTTTATGTTAAACTTAAATGCATATTGCATCTCTTCTATGATGTTACAAACTCCTCGAAGGCAGAAACCACGTTTTATTTAACTTTGTGTCTGCCATGATACCTAGATGCTAAAAATTTATGGGTTATTTTACTAAGTGCCGTATTCCCAGATAATATTTACCTAATGTTTGTATGAAAATACAAAACAGACAGGTTATAAAGTTCATGACTCTGAGAGGTTTATAGATGGTTAAAGAGATGGAACATTTTTTTAAAAGGTTTATTTATTTGAGAGAGAGAATGTGTGGGTGCACATGTACGAGCCGGGGGGAGAGGGGCAGAGGGAGAGAGAGAATCCTCAAGCAGACTCCCCAGTGAGTTAAGAGCCCCATGCAGGACTCATCCCAGGACTCTGAGATCAGACATGAACTGAAACCAAGAATCGGCTGCGTAACCAACTGAGCCACTGAGGTGCCCCCAGGAAATGGAACATTTAAATAAGATACAATACAACAATAATCTTAAAGAATAGCTTTTTAAGAGATACAGTCAAGGTGAGGGAGGTTGAGGGAAAGGAAGGAGAGTATAGCAGGAAAACAGAACCCTAAACATGTGGATAGGTCCACTACCTATTCATGAAAACTTAAATATTGCTAGAAAAACAGCAGAGAGTAATCACAATTAGGGTTGTGAATGCGAAAGGAATATGGTTAATGACACATTTCTTAAAGAATTATTATCATGTAAAGCCAAAGTATAATCTCATTCCAGAGGGGTACATTCACTCAAAGCATAAAAGCAGGGGCATTAGAAGTTCATTTTGAAGGGCACAAGGTTATCTTGGGCTTTGTTAGTGGGTTTCATTATTGTCTTCTTTTTAAGAAATTCCAGGTTGGGTGCCCAATCTTGAAAAAGCTGCTACACAGCTTGACTAGTACTGATTTCCTATTAGAAATGCTCTTGGTGAGAGAACTTTCTTCAACAAGCTAGGTGGGAGGAGCTAAAATAACAGCTGTAAAATGGTCCCTCGAGGCAACTTCTGGGAGATAGGCACCCCTCTTGAAGAAGTTCAAATTGAAGGCGTTTGAGTGAAAGCATGTCTATGAAACAACCTCAAAGGCAAGAGATTATGAGACTCGGGAGATGAAGGATGTTTCTGAAGCAAAAATGTAACAACTGAAGTGGAACTGATAAATGATTTTTCAACTTAGCCTTTCATCCTTCCAAGGTAGATAAATTGAGTAGCTGCACTGTGCTATGCATGGGTCTTCCAGATGAGGCTTACTATATGCTTTGCGTAGGCATTAAAAATCCCATAGCATTTTAGATAAATAAAAGGTAAGGAGATAGCCTGTGAGCCTTGGTTAAAATATGTTTTAAAATATAACTTGGTGTTCCCTGGCTTGCATAAATCCTTTAGCCTGGTTAGTTGACATACAGAGATAAAATATGAAAAAAAATCACTTTAACATTGTCTTGAAATCTTTTCTATACATAAGAGTTATTTTTAAAATTATATGGAACCTTTGAAAAGATTAAGTAATACTGCAGGTAAAACAGTATAGTAGACATTCAATAAATAATTGTTTATAGAATGGCTAAAATATTTCCATGTAGTTACCCTGAGAAATTTAAATGTCAAATACAAGAGCCCTAAAAGAATCTCTTAAGTTTTCAAAGAGACTACTTAAGCATATTTCATTAAAAAAATTACTTTGTGTACAATGTGTATACAATTCTGCATCAGATGTTAACCATGTGGTAGATTTTGGCCTCATAACAGATAACTATTTTACCTCTTTAGTATCCATTCCCTATCTTTGGTATCAGGACAGTATTTTGTTTTTTGGATTTTTTTTTTTAAGATTTTATTTATAGGACAGTGTTTTTTATTGGAAAATCATTCTGTTCGGTTTGGGTGGTGATGCGTGATGATCACTCCTCTCTACCTCACTCCTCTTCACATCCCCTTTAGAGGGGTCAGTACACAATTCAAACATGACCAATCCAAGCATCAGATCCTGCTGATTAATTGCTTCTCGGCCTTTTGGCTAAGATCAAGTGTAGATCCTGCTGATTAGATCAGGAATAACCCAAGCTGAGTCAATGAAAGAACTACCTGGAGCTTTTTACCAGAATTATCAGAGAAGAGGCATTCAATGTCTCAATCTCTGAGACATTGGTGTTAATGACCAGGGAAGTAAGTCTGAAGCTGCTGAAACCCATTTTTTCTCCAACTAGAACCAGCCTAATAATGAAGCCCGCACAGAACAAAGTACAACTGAGAAATGAGGAGAGAGCTAGTGTTAATGCTTGAATCTCTAGAATAGATCTAGAATGATCAGGTATGCTAAAGCCAGATAAATGCCTAGATATATCTTTCTCCCACTCCTTCTATTTTTTCCTCTTTCCTTTGGATCAGATTTCTGTTATTTGCAACCGAGAGCCCAGATTATTAAAAGCCTCTAACACCACCTATTCTTGATCCTGTCAATTACCTGTCATTCCTTTATACAGTGTCACTCTGCTAATCTCAGTAATTCCCAGCCTCGACAACATCTTTTGGATGGAGGATGAATGGCTGAGCTGGGGATGTTTCTGTCTACTTTGTTACTTTACCCAGTTACTAAATTAGGTAAGTAATATAGGACTTATAGACAAAAACTACAGAATCAGTTCTTATGGTATCCTAATCTCCAAAAGTTCAAGCCAAGTTATTTCACACTTAACTTTTGTCTACAATGAAGAAAAAATAACATTTGCAGAGAGTCCCCTCAGTAAAAAGCCTAATTATAACTAACAACAACGAAAAAGCAATCTTTATAAACATATGATACCACTGAACCCAACAGGAAGTTCAAAAGCCAAAAAAGAGAAAGTCCTGGTAGTCTACATTTATCCCAGATCATTTGCTTAAAATTTACTGAGGAAAATGATGCATAAGGAATTATTTTTAATCCCTATCCTTAGAAATTAGAGTAAAATGGGACAATCCATACACAAAAAACTCTAAGAGCTTATTGGGTTGCCTTAGGGGAATTTTAACATTTGGAATATATAATATGCATTAAGTGTGATCACTTACATCCTTTAAGATGCAGAAGAGAAGGCAATTTGACATACATTTGATGATGTTGTGCTTAAAGACTGGAGTGATGTGACCACAAGCCAAGGAATGCTGGCAGCCATGAAAGCCGGAAGATTACCCCCTAAAGACTTCAGGAGTGCAGCTTTGCTAACGCCTTGATTTTTGCTCAGTGATATTAACTTTGGACTCCTGGCCTCCAGAACAATGACAGAATAAATTTCTATCATTTTAGGGAAGGAAATTTGTGGTCATTTCTCAAAACAGCAAAAGGAAACTAATACAGATACTATGTTGTAGATATTCTAAATTTTAAGAATATTTGGTTAAATTATACTTATACACGAACATTTTTAAATTTTTAGTTGAGGTACAGTTGACATATAATATTATGTTAGTTTGAGGTGTACAACTTAATGATTTGACAATCATAAACATTACAAAATACCACAGTAAGTGTAGTTACCTGTTAGCATACAAAGTTATTACAATATTATTGACTTTATTCCCTACACTATACTTTTCATATCCATGATTTATTTTATAACTAGAAGTTGTACTTCTTAATGTCTGCCTAGCATTTTTTTAAAAGATTTTATTTATTATTTGACAGAAGAGACACAGCGAGAGAGGGAACACAAGCAGGGGGAGTGGGAGAGGAAGAAACAGGCTTCCCGCTGAGCAGAGAGCCTGATGTGGGGCTCCATCCCAGGACACTGGGATCGTGACCTGAGGGGCTCGATCCCAGGACTCTGGGATCATGACCTGAGCTGAAGGCAGACACTTAACGACTGAGCTACCCAGGCACCCCTCTGCCTAGTATTTTAAAAAGAAGTCCTTAAGAATTGTGCTTGCAGGCGCACCTGGGTGGCTCAGTCGGTTAAACATCTGCCTTCAGCTCAGGTCATGATCCCAGGGCCCTTCTCCCTCTCCTTCTGCTCCCTGCTCCCTTGCCCCCACCCTGTTCATGCTCTCTCAAATAAATAATTACATCTTAAAAAAAATTGTGCATGCAAAACACTGCTTAGATTATCTATAATAGATAGAATAGATAGAAAGATATAATTACTTTTATGTGCTTTTTTTGCAACTTAATTGACAACGTAAGAAATAGATGTTGATATTTTTTCCTTTTATTTTTAAGTAGACTCTACACCGAACATGGGGCTTGAATCACACAACCCAAGACCAAGAGTTGCATGCTCTACTGACTGAGCCAGCGAGGCACCCCGCGTGTTTATATTTTAATAGTAAAAATGAACTTGTTTCAAAATTGTCATTTCTCAAAACATGAAATGCATTAATTACATAAAATATGTCAAAGAATAGAATAAATGTGGTCAAATGAGTGATCTAGTTTACTATTCAAGTTATAAAAATATCAATTTAATATAATGTTTTAAATCCCACTTTTTCTATAATATAAATCTGAATACAGACTAATATTAAACTTAATTACTTGAACTGAATTCTTTCACAGAAGTAATTTACCCTGAATAGGTAAACATTACTCTCAAGAGGTTTTTTTCTCACTTTATTACACAACGTAACAAGACAAAATCAGCAAAATGAAATAAAACAACAAGGACTGCAAGGAAACATTTGAGTAAAAAGTATTCTCCGCAAATATATCATAGTCTACATGTATCTAAAAATTGTATAAACTTATTTCTGAATGATCACACATATATTCTAAACAAGAGGATACAATGATAAACAGGTGTGCCTTCACAGATTTAACAAAATACAATAAAAAATATTTTAAAAGATGGCTTTTATTTAAATAATGCAACTCGAAAAAACTTGTTAGTCTTGGAAAAACTTGATTTGGTAGTATTTGTTTCCCTGTAAGAATGTTGAATTAGTTGTAATTATGATTTATCACTCAACAAAATATTATAAAATTATGAAAAATATATTTACGTATACACCTAAATCAATTCCTTCTCAAGTATCATGAAGTCTCTGAAGACCAGCTGGACTGAATTAGAATATACTTCCTGATTGGTCCAACTCTGTCAAGATCTCATAGCCAGGAATAAAATACACTCAAGGGAACCTTACAGGATGGACAACAATGGCATCATTAGTAAACTGTAAAGCTCTCAAAAAAGGACAGTCTTTGTGGGTGAGTTTTAGATCTCCCTCTACATCTGCAGAAAACTTGTGCACACAGTGGGAACTTCATAGCCTAACTTACTAATAGACAGTAGGCCTGGAGACAGAAGTCACTTTTCTTCCAAGAATAATGTTTTAGGAAATAACAAAAATAAAAATACCCTTCAAATTTAAAATGATTCGCATATGAATGTACTTGAACACCTGCGATCACATTACATTGAAAGGCAGATTATTTCCTTGAGAGAGCTTATCTGCAGCAATCCACATACATTTAATTTGGAAATGGAACAGGAATGGAGATGTGCTTTAAACCCCTAAGCCAGTATCACCAAGTTGGGAATACTGTCTTATGTGAATTAATATGGGTCAGTATAAATCACAGAATACAAGCCAGTAGTACCTCACACTGTCAACAAACGATTACTGAATCTGACCTAGCAATCTTAACAGTTAAAGCAATAAAAAAAGATGACTTCTCCTTTTATCAAAAGAATACATGAAAAGGATCAAATGACTTGAAACTGGAGATACAGAGTCCAGGTTTTTATTTCTCTTTATCTCTAAGTTTATGCTCTTTTGTTTGCTAGAAATTGCAGTTACATTAGAAAGAATAGTTTACGTCTATGAAGAGGTCTCTCAAGTATTTTTTGACACATAAACAACAACTTATCATGAGGTTTTGGTCTCAATAAAACCTTGATTACTCTAAAAATTTAATTTCATATAATTTTCATGTGTTATGGTCTATGCTTCTTTTGATTTTCTTTTTAGCCACTTAAAACTTTTCTTAGCTACCAGGCAATACAAAAACTGGTGGTTAGATGTGGCCTGTGGGCTATAGTTTGTCGACTCCTGTTTTTTTTCTTTTTTTAAGGCTTTATTTATTCCTTTGAGAGAGAGAAAGAGAGAGCATGAGTGGGGTGAGAGGCAGAGGGAGAAGCAGGCAGCTTGATGCAGGGGCTCCATCCCAGGACTCTGGGATTCTGACCTGAGCCGAAGGCAGACATTTAGCTGACTGAGCCACCCAGGCGCCCCTGCTGACTCCTGTTCTCAACCAAGGCTGAACATTAGAATCACCTGTGAGCTGAAATAAAGTCCTATGTCTCTGCCATATCAAAATGCCTAGGCCCTATCTCTATGAGTGTGAGGTAAGGAAAAATATGATGAAAATATATTTAAAATTTTTTCCAGATAATTCTAATGCACAGCCAAGGTTGAAGACTGCAGAACTTAAAAATCAAATGGACACTCCATAGCTTCTTTTATCTTGGCAAGACTCCCATTCTTTCAGATTCTTGGTCTCTACACCATGCATTGTTCAGAACTGGCACAGAGTTAAGTGCTTAATGTTCTCTCTCCCTCTCCAGGTTGTGCTGTACACACTAATTGCTCAGTATAGATCTCATTAACAGAATTTACACAAAACATATTTGTATTCTTTTTTTTTTTTTTTGGTCAGATCGAAAGAGAGGGAGAGCACACATAAGCAGGAGGAGCAGCAGGGAGAGGGAGAAGCAGGCTCCCTGCCGAGCAGGAAGCCTGATGCAGGACTCGATCCCAGGACCCTGAGATCATGACCTGAGCCAAAGGCAGACGCTTAACTGACTGAGCCACCCAGGCGTCCCAAAACATATCCCTATTTTTAAAAGAATTTACAATTTAAGAAGAATAAGGCATGAACACAAGCAAGAACACATATAAACTGAACGAAAGAAACATGTATAACAAAATAACTATTAACACAATATACTGCTGTTTTCTTTTTTTTTTTTTTTTTAAGATTTTATTTATTTATTTGAGAGACAGAGAAAGTGAGAGAGAGCATGAGAGGAGAGAAGGTTAGAGGAAGAAGCAGACTCCCCGAGGAGCTGGGAGCCCGATGTGGGACTCGATCCCGGAACTCAAGGATCATGACCTGAGCTGAAGGCAGTTGCTCAACTAACTGAGCCACCCAGGCACCCTATGCTGCTGTTTTCTGAAATGTGCCTACCAAAAAAAAAAAGGATTACATTCTGAGAATTATATTCTAGGCAACAGAAAGAGAAGTAATAGTGGCAAGATGCTAAGTATAAATTACTACCTGTTTGATATAAGACCCTTAACACTGAGATCCTCTCCCTCATAAATTAATTATAGCTTAATAATCACTTGCTGACAAAGACCACAGTATTGATCCTTCAAGCCTCTCCAGGACTCCTGCTGAATGCCTTGGGGTAGGTGAAATGCCCCAAAATGTATTATTATACAGCTACTTAAACTCAGGGTCTGTTCAATTTAAATAAATAATGAATACTTAACCATAATTTCAGGAAGCTCTAAACAATTAGGATGAGAAAATGGAGAAACACAACTACCTCCTCAACCACAGATATTACGTATTTTTTTTAAAGTTTTCTTTTCTTTCTTTTTTTTTAAGATTGTACTTACTTATTTGGGGGGGGGGAGAGAGAGAGAGAGAGAGAACACAAGCAGGGGGAGAGGCAGAAGCAGGCTCCCTGCTCAGGAGCCCAACATGGGGCTCGATCCCAGGACCCTGGGATCATGACCTGAGCCAAAGGCAGATGCTTAACTGACTGAACTACTGAGGCACCCTGAAATTATATGTGTTTTTTAAAGGTATAAAAAATTTTGGTCTTCATTAATCATTTTAATTTTGAATTATAATTCTTTAAAATAGGATGCATAATTTTTAGTAAGATGTTTCATAAAAGATTTAGCTATGAGCAACTTAGAGGCTTATGATATAGTATATATTAGGGAAAAAAGCATAAAGAAAACTAGATCCCAAAAACAATTCCAACAAAATTGAAACATCTGGAAATACACCTAATAAGTAATATGACAACTTACATTAAGAAAACCATAAAGCTTACTAAAGGACATGAAAGGATATCTAAATAATTCATTTTATCATCCTAAATGTTCTAAACTTTTCACTGAAAAATGCCAATTTGCCACCAAATCAATTTATATTACTAGTGAAATTCTAATTAAAATCCCAGTAGGATTTTATTAATGTGACAAGAAAAAACCTAGAATAATTTGAATATGAGTAACAAAGAGGACATGTCCTACCAAATCACAAAACATACCATATAAAGCTACAGTAATCACAGCGACACAATTAAAACAAAAACAAATCAATAATATCAAAATCCAGGCTGAGACCCAAGTAACTATAAAAGTTTTTAGCGAATTCATTCATATATTCAATAAATATCTATTGTTCTAGATTGTTCTAGGCTCTAAGGATACAGCAACAGGGAAAACAAAAAAAGACATGATGCTTACATTCTAATGGAGAGAAACAAAAAAATTAAGTGGAAAATTCAGAACATTTTTTTTTAAATAGAAGAAAAGTCCCTACCATCCTCACACTCAGAAATTGATATGTATCTTCATTCTGCACATTAATAAAATAATGCCCCCTCCTTGGTTTTTTCAAAAGAAAACAGATTCTACTGTATGTCCTTTTTTTCCCATTCAATAAATTCAGGACATTTTCCCATTTTATTGAGCATTCTACTGGACCTTGATTTTTAATTACTGAATTTCATTGTTTGGATGTACCTTACTTAATTAACTATTGTCTTATTGTTGCTTGTTTAGGCTATTTACATAAAGGAGTTTTGAGCCATTAGTTACTATAATATTCAATTACAAGTTCCCACTTTTTCACTTATAATTGGACTGTTATAAAAGTGAGTGAGATATGCACAAGTATAAAATAAACATTTTCTAGTGAATATATTTCCTTCTTTTTTGAAATGAGTTTATTAACGTATACAAAATAAAACTCAAAACTTACAATTCAAAAAGTTTTTAAAAAATAAAATATAAAGTCCTGTAATATCTACAATTAAGATATAGAACATGGCGCCTGGGTGGCTCAGTTGGTTGAGCAACTGCCTTTGGCTCAGGTCGTGATCCTTGAGTTCCGGGATCGAGTCCCACATCGGGCTCCCAGCTCCACGGGGAGTCTGCTTCTTCCTCTAACCTTCTCTCCTCTCATGCTCTCTCTCACTTTCTCTCTCTAATAAATAAATAAAATCTTTAAAAAAAAAAAAAAAAGGTATAGAACAGCTTCACACTTACAAAAAAAAAATCCCCCCACACTTCACAAGTCCCTTCCATTTACACCCTGATAACCGCTGGTCTGATTTCTGACACCAGTTTTGCCTTTTACAGAATGTCACAGAATAGATTTATATAATATACCACCCACTGTATCTGACTTCCATAACTTAGCATAAAGCTTTAGAGACTCTCCCAAGTTGTGGAATGTTATCAGTAAGTAATATGTTCTTTTGAACGGATTTACTACGATTTGCTAATCAATCATCAGGTAATGGACATTCATGTTATTTCAAGTTTTTGTCTATTAAGAAGACAGCTGTTAGGAATGTTTAAATACAAGTCATTCTGCAGACATATGTTTTCATTTCCCTTGGGTAAAGACCTGGGAATAGAACTGCTGGGTCAGATGATATGGTGTATATTTAACTTGACAAGACTCTTCCAAACAAGGCTGTACAATTTTACTTTCTAACCAGCAACGTGTGTGAGTTCTTGTAACTTCACATCCTCCATGTATTTAGGATTGTCAATCTTTTCAATTATAGTGTATTCTAGCAGATGGTAGTGTTATCTCATTACAGTTAGTTATAAGCTTCATTTTCCTAATGACTAATGATTTTGATCTTTTAACAAGCATGTTTTCCCATTTCTTTATCAGTAAATACTATCTATAAATCTTTTGACCATTTTTACTTGGGTTGTCCATCTTATTATTAAGTTGTAAGAGTTTATTACATATTCCGAATATATGTCCTTGCAAATATTATCTTAAGGTCTGTGACCTGCATTTTCAGTTCTTTACAGTATCTTTAATGAGTAAATATCTTAAATTTTTATAAAGTCCAATTTTTCTATCTAAAAAAATTGGGGCTTTTTGCTTATTTTTAAGGTATTCAATTAATTCAAGGTTATTCAGATTGCCTCCTGTTTTCTTTCAGACCCTCAACAGTTTTTACATTTTTTTTTTTTTTAGATTTTATTTATTTATTTGACGGAGAGACAGGAAGAGATGGAACACAAGCAGGGGGAATGAGAAAAGGAGAAGCAGGCCTCCCGCTGAACAGGGATCCTGATGCGGGGCTTGATCCCAGAACCCTGGGATCATGACCTGAGCCTAAGGCAGATGCTTAACGACTGAGCCACCCAGGCACCCCAGTTCTTACATTTAAATCTATGATATGTTACAAGTTAACAGTTATACGTCATGTGATATAAGAATTATGGTTCATTTTTGGCATATGGAAATCCAGTTGGTAAAGCATTAATTTGTTAAAAAGTCTATCACCTTTCCCAGTGAAATTTTTGGCACTTTTACGTGAGTTTATTCCTAGACTCTATTCTTTCCTATATATATCTCTGTGTGTGTGTGTGTGTGTGTGTCTTTACAACAGTATCATATTATTTTGATCACTGTATTCTAGATCCTTTGCATTTCTAAATACATTTTATAATCAGTTTAGAAAATTTCACCTAAAAGAAAAGGCTACTGGGATTTTGAGTGGTATTGCACTGAATCTACAGATAAGCCTGGAAAGAACTGACACTTTAAAAAAAAAGACCCTGAATTTTCTGATCCATGAAAAATGGTGTACTTCTCCATCTATTTAGATCTTTTTCTTTGAATCACTTTATAGCTTTCAGTATAAAGATACACGTTTCTGTTACAACTATCACTATGTATGTCACATTTTTTGATACTATGGTAAACAGCCTCAAAAAAAGGTCAAGTTCCAGTTGTTTGTTGCTAATATATAGATACAATTGTTTCCTGCAACTTTGCTAAGCTTATTAGTTGCAGTAACTGTTTTCTAGATCTCTTACATTTTCTAAATAAATTCTCAGGTAGGCTGCAATCAAAGACAATTTTTGTACCTTTCTTTCCAACTTGTATGCCTTTTACGTTTCTTGCTTTCTTTTTCTTACTTTTCTTTATTTATTTTCTTGTTTCCAGTACAACAGTGAACAGAAATACTGAGAAGAGATAGTCTTGCCTAGTTCCCAATTGTAGGGTTAAAGTATTCAGTCTTTAACTATAGGTTTTTGGGGTTTTGTTTTTGTTTTTGGTAGGCTCCATGCCCAGTGTGGAGCCCAACATGGGGCCTGAACTCACAACCCTGGGATCAAGACCTGAGCTGATACCAAGTCAGTCAATTAACCAACTGAACCACCCAGGTTGTAGGCCCTGTGTGGGGTCGAGAAAACTCTCCTCTTCTTCCTAATTTAACAAGTTGTTGTTGTTTTAAATCTGTCATGAATGTCATGAATGGGTATTTTGTAGCTTGCTTTATCTGTATTTACTGAGATGATCATATAGTTTTTTTGCATTAGTCTGTTAATACACTGAATGACACTCATTTTCACAGGTTAAACCAACCTTATGTTCCTAGAACAAATCTTACTTGGTCATGACGTATTAAGCTTTTTTATACATTACAGGATTCACGTTCTAATATTTCATTAAGGACCTTTGTGTCTATGTTCATGAAAGATATTATGTCTTGTTTAGTTTTTGTGCCACGTAATGCAAACCTTATAAAATTAGTTAGGAAGCATTACCTCATCTTTATATTCTGAAGGAGTTTGTATAGAATCGTAGAATTTGTGCAGAATTGTAAAGAATTATTTCTTTATAAGGTTTGGTATAATCTACCATCTGAATACCATTTGAACCTGAAGGTTTCTCTGTGGGAAAGTTTTAATTTGGTTGTTAAAAATTCAACTTCTTGTAATAGGGCTATTCAGGTCATCTATTTTTTCTTACCTAAATTTTGCCTGTGTCTTTCAAAAAATTTGTCCTTTTCATCTATGTTATTGAATCTATGGACTTCATTCTTCAAAATAATCTCCTTAGCCTTTTAACATTCTGTAGGATCTGTGTGATGCCCCTTCTTTCCTTACTGATAATGGTAATTTATGTATTTATGTCTTGTTTTTTATTTTTTTCCTAATCAGTATGGCTAGACATTTTTCAGTTTTGTTTTGTTTTTTAGGATTTTATTTGACACAGAGAGAGGGATCACAAGCAGGCAGAGAGGCAGGCAGAGAGAGGGCGGAAGCAGTCTCCCTGACGAGCAGAGAGCCTGATGCGGGGCTCAATCCCAGGACCCCAAGATCATGACCTGAGCTGAAGACAGAGGCTTTAACCCACTGAGCCACCCAGGCGCCCCTAGACATTTTTCAGTTTTACTGACATTTTTGCAAAGGATTAGCTTTTGATTTCACTAATTTTCTTTATGGCTTTTCTGTTTTCTAATTCCGTAATTTTGGTTTCTTATTTCCTTCCAGGTTGTTTACTCTGGGTTTAATTTCCTTCCCCCTCCCCCCACCATGTTTCTTAAGGTGAAAGCTTAGATCACTGATTTGTGATCTTTCTTTCTACAATTAGTATATAACGCTATAAAGTTTCCTCTCAGGATTACAATGATGTCATCGAATGGTGGAATAGGAAATTCCAGAAGTCCATCCCCCTATGAAAGCAACAAAGAAGCTGAGAAAACTGTCAGAATCAACTTTTTCAAAACTATGGAATCAAATCAAAAGCTTAGAACCACCAGGGGAAAGCTTAATGAAGAAAAAACAGCTGAAATTTGGCAAGAGAGCTTTGTGTCATTTTAACTCACTGAGATACCACTCCCCACTCCCAGGTCAGTAGACAGCCCTGAAAGACAACAGCTCACATTCATGATATGGGTTACAAGTACCAGAAGGAGGAAAATGAACATTTTCTCAAAGAACTGTAGTTTGTTTGTTTTTCCTGACCTGGCTGGTGGCTAGATTTTATTTCATCTAACTCAGAAACTTTCCCATGTCTGAACCGGTGAGGAGTGTGCGTAGGTGGTGTGTTTGTGTGTAGGACTGAATGGTGTTGGTGGTGTTTGCTAAAAATATTTAAAGACAAATGTATGAGCTGCTGCCACAGTTCGGCAAATCTAAATAGCGTGGATGGAAAGGCTTGGGAAGGAGACGCTTTGAGGAATCTTTGAATGCTCGGAAAATTCTTGCATATTCCAGGGAATTTAGAAGGCCACACATGTCAAGTGCTAAGCACATGCCAAAAAGATCTGAAAAGGTCCTGAGTTCTCACCTCTGGCTGACCTTCACGCTCCATCTAAGTACGAAATGAAGGCTAAAGAAGAGCAGAGCTATAAATTGTCTGGCTGAATGTTAAAGATATATTCAACATGCACACACAGCCCACCTGCAAAGACTGGCAAAGGTGGTAGTGGTGGCATTCCAGGCACTGACAGCGGTATCTGTCAAATCACTAGATGAACACACAGCAAAGAATTCAGACTTAGAAAGTAGTTCAAAAAACGTCACTAAAACCTGAGCAAGGGGGAAGAATCAGATTTCCATAGTTGCCACATTGTAATATCCAAAATGTACAATGCAAAGAAACAAAAAAGTATGGTCCATATATAGGAAAAAGAAATGAACAGAACCAGGCCATTCAAAAACATTAGGTGGAGACACTTCAATACTCCACTTTCAAAATACACAGAATAACCATACATAAGGCCAATAAGGATATAAAGGACATGAATAACTCTGCAAACCAACTAGAGCTCGCAGACACATATATAGGAGATTCTACTGAACGACAGCAGAACACACAACTCTTCTCAAGTACACATGCGAACACTCTTTATGAGATAGACCCACAGACTATAGTTAGGCCAAAAAACATGTTTCAATACATTAAAAGACTGAATCATACAAAAGTATCACTTTGACTCTGGAAATTACTCAAAATCTTTAAAAAAGAGAGGGGAAAAAATGAAAAATAGGTGCATGCTATCTTACTATTTGTATTTTCACTTAATATGGCAAAACATTTTCTATTATGTATTTGTTCAATTAATCATTGTCATTGGCTATAGAATAAATCATGGTAAAGAACCCTTTTTATTGAATACCTAGATTGTTTCACTTTGTAGCAGAACCCTGACATTCATTATTATTTTAGAACAAATTCTAAGTCAAACGACATTCACACTTAATACATTTTTTAATCATTTTTTTATTGTGGTAAAATATATATAACATAGAATTTTCCATTTTAACCATCAGGGGCACAATTCCATTTTAACAGAATTCAGGGGCATTAATTGCATTGACAATGCTGTTAAACCATGACCACTATTTATTTCATCACCCAAAGCAGAAACTATGTACCCGTTAAGCAAACTCTCCATTTCCCACTCCCCCTCAACCACTGGTAACTTTTTTTAATTAGAGAGAGAGAAAGAGAGAGAGAGAGAGTGTGTGTGTGTGTGTAGGCGAGCATGGTGGTGAGAAGTAGAGGGAAAGGGAGAGAATCTTAAGTAAGCTCCATGCTAGTGAAGAGGCCGTCAAGGGGCTCGATCTCACGGCCCTGAGATCATGACCTGAGCTGAAATCAAAAGTCGAACACCCAGATGCCCCTGTTTCTTCCCTTTCTATTCTCACTACCACTGTCCTTTCTCAGGTCCTTAATTCTCTAGTTCTAAAATCATTTATCTCAAGTTTCACCCACTCTATCCTTCACACCAGTGGGCTAACAACATTGCCAACATTTCAGTAGGCCCACCCAAAGATTTTTAATAGCTCTGTAAAGCTTAGAATGGTATTTTCCAAACTGTGTTCCACACAGCAATAAGGGTTTCAACAATGCACCCTGTGGCTACTTTGCTAGGACTTGGTAAGGCTCCATGTTCCTCTGTTTCTGAGTCCATCAAGGCAACTCTGCTTTAATTTCTTTTACATATTGAGGTTATTAGCAACATTCTGCTTGAAGAGATGGTTCTACTACTTACCCAGGGGGAAAACCTTCAAAAAGTTCCCAAGGAAAAAAAATTCTAACTTGTTCAATTTGCATTCAGTCTTCACAAAACCATGCCCCAGAGTTCCCTATTTTACCAACTTTATCACTTCATTATACACTCAATTTTCAACTTAACTCAGACTTGTCTTTACTGTTCTTCATGCAAAACTGAATGTTTTACCTCCACATCTCTGTTCACTTTCTTTTCCCTGCCAACAGCATCCTATATGAATCCTACCTACCTAGGTCCTCCTTACCATTCAAGACCCAGCACAAATGTTAGCCCTACAAAAAACTTTTCAGGGGGCGCCTAGGTGGCTCAGTTTGTTGGGCAGCTGCCTTTGGCTCAGGTCATGATCCCAGGATCCTGAGATTGAGCCCCACGTTGAGCTCTCTGCTCAGCAGGGAGCCTACTTTTCCCTCTCCTTCTGCCCACTGCTCCCCCTGCTTGCGCTCTCTCTTTCTCTCATAAATAAATAAAAAACAAGCAAACAAACAAATAAAATCTTTAAAAAAAAAAAAGCCCACAAACTTTTCAGGACTGTAATTTCTCTCTCTTTCAAACTCCTACAGTTCTATCAGCATTTACATTAGACACTACCCTATGATACCCTTACACTTTTTTTTTTTTAAGATTTTATTTATTTATTTGAGAGAGAGAGAGAGAGAGACAGCATGAGCGGGGAGAAGGTAGAAGGTAGAAGCAGACTCCCCGCGGAGCTGGGAGCCGATATGGGACTCGATCCTGGGACTCCAGGATCTGAGCTGAAGGCAGTCGCCTAACGAACTGAGCTACCCAGGCACCCAATACCCTTACATTTTATGATCATCATTTTACCAGTCTGTCTAGAACATAAGCTTCTTGATTATATGCTAATCAAGAACTTCAAAAAAAAAAAAAAGGAAAAAGAACTTCAAATCAGGGGTGCCTAGGTGGCTCAATCGGTTAAGCATCTGCCTAGGCTCAGGTCATGACCCCAGAGTCCTGGGATGGAGCCCTGCATTGGGCTCCCTGCTTAACAGTCAGTCTGTTTCTCCTTTGTGCTCGCTCTCTCTCTCACTCTCCCTCTCAAATAAATTAGTAACGTCTTTAAAATATAATTTAAAGGGGCCCCTGGGTGGCGCAGTTGGTTGAGCGACTGCCTTCGGCTCAGGTCATGATCCCGGAGTCCCGGGATTGAGTCCCACATCGGGCTCCCAGCTCCATGGGGAGTCCGCTTCTCACTCTGACCTGCTCTCTCTCACTCTCTCTCTTTCCTAATGGATAAATAGATAAAATCTTTTAAAAAAAAATAAAATATAATTTAAAAAAAGACAGGTCCTTAATAGTGCTTTTAAAAAGAGGTACCTAAGAATTGGTATGCAATCTGGGAAGCAATGCAAATAGCAGAAATTAAGCCATCCCTAGGAACTAATTTATAGATGTAAGATGGGTGAGTACCTACTCCAGCAGTCAGCAAACTTTTTTGTAAAGTGCCAGATAACAAACACTTTGAGCTTTGCATGCCATACAGTCCCTGTCATAATCACTCAGCTATGCCACAAAGGAGCCATAGGACAATATGTCATAGAATAAGTGTGACTTTGTTCCAAAGACACTTTCTTTACCAAAAAAAAAAAAAAAAAAGTTGAAATGATTTTGGACAGTAGATCACAGTTCACCAATCTCTGAGCTAGGCTAGAGGAGGTTTTAAAACTTTTTTTTCTGTTAATTTTTGGTTTTGTTTTTAAAGTGTCTTTTTCTGAAGTAAACCATAAGCAGAGTTCCAATCTTAAAAAACAAACAAAAAATTGAGCTGCTGTGGTTAAGCAGAAAAGGGAAAAGAAGGACACAGAGTAGAGAGAGGCCACTACACCTTCCCCTTTTATCCCCTCTCTAAAGCTCTGCACAGTACAGACTAGACTCCTCATTCATACAGGTAAGAAAACAGATTAGGCGGGGGGGGGGGGTGGAATTTCTGTATGATTACAAAGAAAACCAGAGTTAGTGCTAAAATTAAAATCTAGATCTCAATTCCTGGTTATATCCCCTAACCATTAAACTGGGGAGTCTATCAAGAATAAAGTGAGAAGGTAAAGTACTTTGTTATGCTATATGAATTCTGACAGGACCTTAATATTCTGACTGGATTTGAGGATCTAACTCTATAATGATTTCTTTGCCCTGTCAACAATCTCTGTACTTAGATCCAACTATTACCTATCACAAAGAGATCCAAACAAAATTCCAGAGTTTTAAAAGAACTAGTTTAAAAGGAACTAGCATGTGAACCTTGCTAGGAAACCATGATTACCAATTCAATGGCCCTCAATTTGTCTCTTTTCCATACAATTTTTATAGGTCACTGCTAAACTGTAATATAATCTGTCAAGAAAAAAAAAAACAGAACTAGAAAAGGGTTAAGTCTAAAGGATCAATGACTTGCTTTAAAACAATTTTCAAAGTATATATTAAAGGAATAACTATTGAAAGCTCATAAACACAGATTTTCCAAACAGAATATTCATTCAAGATCATCATCATTGGAGCAAAAACTTGAATATTAAGAAAAATGACATTTTCATATCCACAGTAAGATTATCATTGACTCTAAACTATAACCCTGACAATTCCTTACATTGTCTCTCCCTTAGTTGCATGAATGTCTTTTGAATGATATCAGTTTTACTGAAGACAAGGTAGGAGATAGTGTTAGAAATATTTTTAATGCTCCTTGAGGTGCCTGGGTGTCTCGGTCAGTTCAGTGTCCAACTCCTGATTTCAGTTCAGGTCATAATCTCAGCGTTGTGAGATTGAGCCCCACACCAGGTTCTATGATGGGTGTGGAGCCAACTTAAGAAACTCTCTCTCGGAGCACCCTGGTGGCTCAGCCAGTTGAGCAACCAACTGTTGATTTCAGCTCAGGTCATGATCTCAGGGTTATGGGATCAAGCCCCTCCACAGGCTCCATACTCATTACGGAGACTGCTCATCCCTCTCCCTCTGCTCCTCTCCTCTTCTTTCTCTCTCTCTCTCCCTCAAGTAAATAAATAAAATCAAGAAAGAAAAGAAAAGAAAAGAAAAGAAAAGAAAAGAAAAGAAAAGAAAAGAAAAGAAAAGAAAAGAAAAGAAAAGAAAAGAAAAAAAAGAAAAGAAAGAAAAGAAAGAATCCTCTCCCCTTCCCCTCCCATGCTTTCTCTCCCTCAAAAAAAAAAATTTTTTTTAAATAGCAATAATTGAGAAAAATGAGATAGGAACATAGACACAGTATTATTAATGCTCTAGAATATTTTTTTTAAAGATTTTATTTATTTATTTGACAGAAAGAGAGATCACAAGTAGGCAGAGAGGCAGGCAAAGAGAGAGGGAGAAGCAGGCTCCCTGCTGAGCAGAGAGCCCAATGCGGGGCTCGATCCTAGGACCCTGAGATCATGATCTAAGCCAAAGGCAGAGGCTTTAACCCACTGAGCCACCCAGGCGCCCCTAGAATATTTCAGTGCATATTACTCTAACAGTAATTATAAGATTACAAAATAACTTTTTAAAAAATATTTTTATTTATTTACTTGACAGAGAGAGAGAGAGAGAGATCACATGTAGGCAGAGAGGCAGGCAGAGGGACAGGGGGAAGCAGGCTCCATCCCATGACCCTGAGATCATGACCTGAGCTGAAGGCAGAGGCCTTAACCCACTTAGCCACCCAGGCGCCCCAGATTACAAAATAACTTTTTAATGATAAAAACCAAAAAAAGAACATATATAACATACACTCTAAGTATCCATTTTAACCAATTAAATTTATTTTTAAAAAGTTTTATAATGTCCAATGTAATATAGTTTATATTACTGTGATGTATAGTTATATGCTTAAAGGCTGCTGGAATTCTTAAAAATTTGTATAACTTTTTAAATGACTGACATAGAGAGTAAATCAGAAAACCACCAAATTATTATGAAATAACGTAGAAGCATACAATACATTGCCTGCCACACTGAAAACAGTTTTAGAGAATAAAAATGATAAATTACTGAAATCTCTCATACACAAGAAACATTTATTTTCACATTTACAAGTATTGTTTTTAAGAATCAGAAATAAGATCTTTACACACAAAATTATTTTGTTATTTAAGAAAAATACCATTTATATTGGTTTCCATAGGATTATTTATGTCTATAAAAAATAACCTTCAAAATTCTTATCAGTTTGTCTCCCTAAGTCACTGTAAGATGGATATACTTACAGCAAATAAAGAATAAAGAAAGCCTGGCAGGGATATTATTGGAAATTTAAAATAGATAGCAAGCAATAATTAAGTACTAATATTAAGAACAGGAAGATAGAAGATTTGACACAAATTACATTTTTTAGTACTTCACCTCAGCTCTTAGTCAATAGATAAAATTGGTATCAGATGCAGCAATTTAAACTGTACTACAAAGTTAAAACTACTTAAACAAGAACACTAAAAGAGGCTCTCATTAGTTTACATAAAAGCAAATGTATACTACAATTATAATTACAAAGAATTCCTTTCTTGACCTTTCTAAGAAATATCTTAACCAGAAAATATGTCAAAATGATGCTGTAGGCAATCAGTACATTCCTGTCCCTGTGACATAAAACATATTTTCTAATATTCAGAACAAGTAGGACTGGAAAGGGAAAGTAGTATCTCACAATAATATACTGAAATTTCTCACAAGTGCAAAAAACACAGATATTTTTCTGTGGCTCAAAAATATGATCAATGTATGGGCAAATCATGTATTATCTAAGAGACAAGAATGAAAATTGCAGAAATTCTGTATGCCTTTGTTAGTAAAGAAATAATAGTTATATTAACTAGAGCAAAACACAGGAGTTTAGGATGTCAGGAACAGTTTAAAGCCTCTATGATCAAGTAATATTCTCTGACTCACTACTTTGTTACTTGTGTGGGAGTGTAGCAAAAGGATTATTGCTAATCCTTTAACTGTGAATAATGATTTATTGAACAATTCCTACGTAAATTTCAACTGTGACCAGAAAATCACACCCTCACAGGCCAAGATATTTTCCTCTCACTTAGATAACAAAATTAAAATGTTTACAAATATACATATGTACACACACATACACACACGCACGCACACACACACACATTTAAATCAGATTAAAAATTGATTTATATTATTTAGTAAAGGCTTTGAGCATTTACAGATTTCATTTTTATTTTAAGCTTAAATTAAACAAGTCCAAGTGTGGTCCTTCCACTTAGGTATCAATTAAGAGTGGTAACAAATTTCAAAATACTTTCTCAAATAGTTGAGTTTCATTCAGAGAAATAAAAAACCAAGATATTAGAATGAGGTTAAGTGCATCTTTTGTCAGTAACGTATGTTGCTCCCTCTGGCCTCATAAACAAGCTGCTCCTTTTTGAATACAGCAGACCTTCAATTTAAATTTATGGAAAGACTAAAGCAGGAGAGCCTGCACTCAAACAATTTTAATAACCTATTAAGTTGCGACTTCAGATTCATTTTATAACCATGCTCCTCAGGGAGCTATGCTATCTGGATAAAGATAAAATTTTTTTCCTTTAAAGATAAATAGCATCATTAATCTGCAACATTTCTTTTCTATTATCTTTTGAAATGAGGAGTTATTTTGTTCTGATCTTGAGGTAATTAGCCTTCATTCACTAGCCTGAAAATGTCTGTGTTCTGAAAATTAAAAATGTGTCATTAAGTGGAATTTACCATAATGTCATTTATCTTTATATAGTTCATCAGTGACAGCAATGGGCCTGGGAATCCATCAGCTTTTACCAAGGAAGCATTAAAACAAATTGAAAAACAGAATAATCCCAGGCAGTCTTTAACACAGTCAAAGCCATTTGGGTAATTAAATAGTGGTATTTAAAGTTTTAATTTAGATTTTTCCCTCTGTTCATCAGTAGTCAAATGAGATGTTCATATTCATAACTGTTTGTAATAAAAGGTTTCATAAAGCAAGCAGAATATCAATGTTATTAAAATATAATATACGGAGAGGTTTAATCTACAAAATAAGTTTCTATTTTCCTAAACCCTAATTTCTGAGATTATATCAGAAATAAACTCTTTCTTCAACTCTCTAGACTGCAATACTAGCTTTAGAAAGACTCTCATGATTCAAACTCCCAAATAACTACAAGAGAGTGTATGACATGAAATTCAACTTTATTATTACGAATATTGGAGAGTATCTTCACCACCTTAGATGTTTTCACTAATCACAGCCCCCCAGCAATTACTGTATAGAATTATCAGAAGCAATTATGAAAATAAATGTTGGCTTAATAAACTAATTCTTGCTCTTAAAATAAGAATCTTAGGGTGGTAGGGGAGGACACAGGCACTGGTATCAAATAACTAATTCCATTCATATACGGGTGAGGGAAACAGCACAAGACTTAGAAGTACATGTCAAAAATATATTCTCTTGGGCGCCTGGGTGGCTCAGTGGGATAGGCCTCTGCCTTCAGCACAGGTCATGATCTCAGGGTCCTGGGATCGAGCCCCGAACTGGGCTCTCTGCTCTGCGGGTAGCCTGCTTCCCCCTCTCCCTCTTCCTGCCTCTCTGCCTACTTGTGATCTCTTTCTGTCAAATAAATAAATAAAATCTTTAAAAAATAAATATATATAGGGGCGCCTGGGTGACTCAGTTGTTGGGCGTCTGCCTTCGGCTCATGATCCCAGTGTCTTGGGATCAAGCCTCACATCGGGCTCCCTGCTCAGCAGGGAGCCTGCTTTCTCCCTCTGCGACTCCCCCTGCTTGTGTTCTCTCTCTTCCTATGTCTCTCTCTGTCAAATAAATAAATAAAATCTTTTAAAAAAATAAATAAAAATAAATATATTCTCTTAGTTAAGATATTAAAATACTTGGAATAAACATAAAAGATACAACATAATGAATTCAGTGGTAAAGGCTACACTATTATAAAAAGGCCGCATTCACTATTTCCTTTTCTGTATATCCAGAAACAATACCATGTTTAAAAATGTACTCTTGGGGCGCCTGGGTGGCTCAGTGGGTTAAAGCCTCTGCCTTCTGCACAGGTCATGATCTCGGGGTCCTGGGATCAAGCCCTGCATCCGGCTCTCTGCTCAGTAGGGAGCCCCCCCCCCATCTCTGCCTGCCTCTCTGCCTACTTGTGATCTATCAAATAAATAAAATCTTTAAAAAAATGTACTTTTAACATAAGAATGATCCGACAACATAAAGATTAACTTAATACAGCATTGCTTACTACTAGATAAGTCATATTCTGAACATAGATGGTATAAATATATTAGTAAGTGTTTACATATGAATTCATATTAAACTACTCGATAATTTTAGAGGTTTGCCACTTAGATATGCAAACAGGGGCTCAAATGTATTTTCGGGAACACAAATGGGAATAAATGATTCTTCATAAAATGTCTACGATATAATTTTGACTGATGAATTCTAACACACACACACACACACACACACACACACACACACACACGACCCCCCCCCCCAATTACTGAGCAAATTTCATACCAAACATTGCTTAAGGACCTAAGAACTTTAAAAGCACTTTTATATTAGGGCGCTTGTCTCAGTCAGTTCAGCATCTGATTCTTAGTTTTGGCTCAGGTCAAGATCTGGATGGGCTCCCTGCTTGGTGGAGAGTCTGCTTATCTTCCTCTTTCTCTCTGCCCCTCCCCCTGCTGGTGCTCTCTTGCTCTCTAAAATAAACAAATACATCTTAAACAAACAAACAAAAAAAGGTACTTCTACTTAAAAGTGTCTATCATCTCCAGCTGCCATCTGACTGCTTAATGCTGATTTACTCTTCACTGAATCAGAGAAGTGTAAGTCTAAAGACAGAGGGTTATTACGTAAATGTATTATTGTGACACATCTCTTTTTTTTTAAGATTTTATTTTTAAGTATTTTCTACACCCAACATGGGGCTCAAACTTACAACCCCAAGATTGAGATGCATGCTCCACCGAATGAGCCAGCCAGGTTCCCCATATCAATATTTCTTTAAAAGAATATGCAAGATAATAAATTAGAATATTTAGAACTGAAAAATTTTGGCAACAATCAAGTTTCCAATAGGGAAAGGAAAAGAAAGATCCCAGGAGGTGAAAACTTGGCCTATTTGTACAACTGGTCAACAAAAGCTATGACTAAAAACCATATATCCAGTCTATTTTTATACCATTCAGTCTTGCAGATCAGTGATCTAAAATATATTTACTCAGCATCTACAAAGGTATAGTCATCAGATAAACATTTCCAACAATAAAAACCACATTCTGAATTTGACAGCTTGTTCAAAGTTTCCAGACAGTATTATGACCCTTTTAACAAAAAAGCAATTAACAAGAAGTTTTTCTTTTCTTTGAACAATCTGCTACAGAAATTTTAACTAGCATTTCTTAAAATAACATACATACCCAAATAATTTCTAAGCATTTCTTTCCATAACCCCTGGAACTACAAGGTTTTTTGCTGTATTTTTTATTTTAACTAAATGAGTTGCTTGCCTACCTTAAACAAGACAAAGGCATTGGTCAGGCCAGTCTGAGCAATAATAACATTTATTTTCAAAATGGCATGGAATCAGGATCTTTTGTAGTTATTTGCAATGCACAGTTTCTTTTTGTTTTGTTTTTTTAAAAGATTTTATTTATTATTCGACAGAGACAGCGAGATCACAAGTAGACAGAGAGGGGAAAGCAGGCTCCCCGCTGAGCAGAGAGCCCAATGCAGGGCTCGATCCCAAGACTCCAAGATCATGAACAAAGCCAAAGGCAGAGGCTTCAACCCACTGAACCACCCAGCCTCCTCTACACTGCACAGTTTGAAACTAAATGTTGGTCAAATAAAAATTCCAAAAAAAAGTTCAAAATCAAATAAACAATTTGTGATTATCCTCATTATTCCTCCTCTGGACTAAATATTACTAAGCTAGTTTCATTTTTAGAAAAAAATTCACCACAAAAGTGTATATGTACTTGGATTATTGTTTAGTGTGGAAAAAAAAAAAAAAACAAGCCCCAAAACAACTGAATATCCAAGAGGACAATTCAATAAACTCTGAAACACCCTCTCTATATATTTTATTGAGTATCATACAACTATTAAAAAGTCAAGCTATCTATCAATTAAATAAGGAATATTACACAGTAAAAATGAAAAGAGTATGTCTCAGAAAAGTTATGTAAAAACACTAACCCAAACTATTGTGGGTGTGTTTAAATGTTCTTTATATGAGCACAGAGAAAGATATGGAAGATTATAGAAGGTATTAACACTGCTATTTAGTGTTAGTGTAAAGGTACAGAAACTGTTAACACTGTGTGTTAAAGACATGGCTGGTGAGGGGAGAAGGGAAATTAGCAACATTTTCTATATTAATGTTTAGCAGAAAGCAATTCTTCCAAGAAAGTGACCTGATCTATTTAGTTAGCTGGAGAGCCTAAAATAAGCCTGAGCTGCCTCAAGCTGACAGCAAGGCCTGTTAGCTGAGCTCAATCCCAGGACCCTGGGATCATGACCTGAGCCGGAGGCAGACACTTAACCGTGAACCACCCAGGTGCCCAAGATCTACATGAACTAACCAGTTTTAAGGTATTATCAAGAAAATGACTAAATCTGTGTGCCTATACAGCAAGAAAGATATAAAATTACTTCTCTTAAAAGTAAAATAGACATTTTTTAGGTACAGAAGACTGACATGTATTTTCAGCTCAGGATTTCTCTATCTTGGTAACTATTGCATTTTGCACTAGAAAATTCTTTGTTGTGGGGGCTGTGGATTTTAGGATGTTTAGCAGCATGCCTGGAGGCCAATAGTGTCTTTCCTCAGTTGTGACAAAAAAAATTTCTCCAGTCACCAAAATGAACCATGGGAGCAAAAGCACTCCTAGGGAAGTGCTTTTGGCTCTCTGTATCACTGGGATACATATACAGTTGAGAACCACTGCTTTAGTTACAGGTTTTCTGACAGAAATGATTTTGAATGCTTTACACTGGCAACAACTATCCCTTATAACCTGCTAGATAACAATTACATATTAATACTCTACAATGAAAAATGTTAAATATGAACAATTACCATCCTATTTATTACCAAGACATAAAAACTGCAGCTTTAAAAGTATGAAGAAATGAAAGAACTCTCATTATGCAATACACTTCTTTCCTGTTAGGAAAATGCAAAGAAAATCCCTCTAGTATAAATCAAAACACCTTTAGATAACTCAGTATTTTATACCTACAATGAAAGGCAAATAATATGTATTTTTAAAAACTGTATTATAAATAACCAAAAGTTGTCAGTAATTATTAAGAAAAGGAAATTCTAAGTCACCATTTCATTAAGGAGCTAAGAAGGTAGGCCTGGGATTGCAAAAACGCATTTGGATTAAAAAAAAAATAGTTGGCACTGTATTTCAAGTACACATTGTCAAGTACAATATTTTTAAATATTAAAAGAAAATTAAACTGCTCTGTAAAATTTAAAGTAATAACCCTAGAAAAAATTCAAAGACAAAATATAATCGCTCGGCTTCATATACAGTATGTATTACTAAAACAACAACAAAACTTACAGGTAAAACAACCAAATGCAGACCAAAATCATTCCTCTATTAACTTCACCAATACTTTGAAAGCACATAGTCATTGAAAAAACTTTAGCCTTAAGCAACTGGCTGGCTCACTCAGTAAAGCACATGACTCTTAATCTTGGGGTTGTGAATTCAAGTTCAAGTAGGTGTACAGATTACTATCTATCGATCATTCTATCAATAAAAAAGGAAAAAAGAAAAGAAAAAACTTTAGCTCAAACTCAAGATTTAGTATTTCTAATATTAGGAAAAGTATCTCTTTATCTCTGTCCATGATGCAAACAATGTCTTGTTAACAAAATATATATTAATCCTTAAGGGTTCTGATCATGTGAATAGTTAAATCCCAGTTCACTGGAAGTTCTTTAGAACTAAAATATGTAAAACTGCCTTAGTGTTCCAAGTATTAGCAAAGCGTACTACATAAATGATCAGCTGGCAGTATTAGCATTCCAGTAACAGGAAACTACAAGAAAAAAGGAAAGCCACAGGTGTGCATATAGGGCTCTGAGCAAGTGTGTGTATGCATCTGAGAGAAAGAGAGACAAACACACAGGCTAATCATATGGTCAGAAAAATGGAGTGACTTTCAAACATTCTTTTAGTCACAGGTCCCTATTTTAAGGAGAGCCCAATGTGCAAAAGAGATGAAACCCTAAAGGCTCCAGTCAAAGGAAGAGAGACAGAAACCCAGCAACTCAACTCCCACCTCTCCAGGGAGATCCCAGGACCTGTGAAAACTCTTTGAAAGCCAGTGGAGTAGAGTATAGGGACTTTGAGAGGGAACTGAGAAGGAAAATGGGTAGGTTAAGAATCACCTTAAACGCTACTTTCAAGAGTTATATTTTAGTAAGAATTAGGAAGCCACTGCAGGTGTCAAAACAGAGAAATGAGATAAAGTGATATACAGAAGAAATGAATGCAGTATTACACCTATTTCATTATTAGATCTTGGTGTTTTCTATATCCTCATATGTACCATATGAAAAAGACCGATGATGTAGTTAAGACTAGCATGGACAATATGAGAGAGCAATATGTTTTTAGAAAGGATACATTTTAATAACATAAATACTAAATATTCACCAATATAGT
This sequence comes from Nasua narica, assembly GCA_028533885.1. Lineage (NCBI taxonomy): Eukaryota > Metazoa > Chordata > Mammalia > Carnivora > Procyonidae > Nasua > Nasua narica. The sequence goes on along the minus strand of CM052813.1, from coordinate 50,114,324 downwards.
TATTTCTACTTGATAAAGTACAATCTCTTACACTGAGTCTCTTGAAGGCCCACAGCTGCGAATGCAGACTTTTAAAGGTGCCATTCTCCATGTCAAGTGGCAACCAGTAGTCACCCTATCTGTCAATTTGACAAGTACTCTCTCAGCATTCGGGGATAAAGTGCACATATACAACGCCCTCCCTGACAAAAAAAGAAACCAGGGAGATGAGGGCCAGCCACTAGAGGGAAGACAATCAAGCTGGCAGGAAAGGACTAGAAATTGGCCACAAGAAACCAGAGAGCCAGGGAAGGGTAAAAAAAAAAAAAAAAAAAAAAAAAGCTTGTTCATGCTGAGTTAAAAAAAAAAGAAAAGAAAAAAGATCTACTCAACAGCATGGGGTCAAATAGGCAAATAGAACAAACTTGTCTTCTATGGATAAAAGAAAAGAGCAACAATTCAGAAAGCCTTCTGACTTCACATTTTACTATCTACACAAGTAATCAGCCTACTAAACAATCTTCAGAACTAACATATTCACTCTTAATACTTTCTCTCCAGAGAACATTCCTACCTAAACACTCTACACCTCTAGAGAGTTCTAAATGCTCTTCTATGCCCATTGGCTTCATTTATACACACAACTATTTTTTATCCATCCCATCCAATTTATTGAATCATGTAATCAAGAAATATTTTTGAGTGGCAAGCCAGGTACTATTCTAGGCCCTGGGGATATAAAAATGAACCAAAAGCTCTCTGTTTTAGGAATGCCTGTGGTTCAGTCATTTAAACGGCTGCCTTTGGTTTGGTCATGATCCCACGGTCCTGGACTCAAGCCCCACATTGGGCTCCCTGCTCAGCAGGGAGTCTGCTTCTCCCTTTGCCTCTGCCCCGTGCATGCTATCTCACCCCCCGACTCAAACAAATAAAATCTAAAAAAAAAAAAAAAAAAAAAAGGTTTCTACTTTAGCAGGCAGGGTAAAACCATTAAAAAAATACACATATACATTATATACATAAACATATTCATATGCATATAAAATTTGTAAGTTGGCAATACATTCCATCAGGGAAAAGAAAATAGGGAAAGGAGGACAGAGAATGATGCAGAGTAGATGCTATTTTATAAAGGACAATTAGAGAAATCCTTTCTGATGACATTTGAACAGAGATCTGAAAAAAAGGTAGATAGCCAAGCAAATACTGAGGAGAGAGCAGTCAGGAGAGGGCATAGTCCAGTGCAAAAGCCCTACAACAAGAATGGACTTGAGGTTTTCACGAAATAGTAGTCAGTACTCTGCTAAAGCAGAGTTAAAATGAGTGATAGTGATAGGAGATAAGATCAGAGAGCTAATAGAACCAGATCATATTAGCCTTTTATACCATGGAATAGACATTGGATATTATTCTAAATGAAATGTGGAAGCAGTGAAGAGTTTTGTGCAAAGAATGATATCATCTAACTTATGTTTGAAAGGATCACTCTAGCTGCTGAGTGTAGAAACGTAAAAGAGGAAAAACAACTTAAGGAAACAATGCAATGGTCCAGGCAATGATAACTGTGGTATAGGTCATGGGGGTAAGTAACAGTGTGGACAGTAAGAAGTGATCAGACCCTGACTTGGTCTATTTCAAAAGATGAACATGACATGATTTGCTGATGATGTAGGATGTAAATGCCAAACAGAAGTTCAGGATGACTAAGAATATTTTCAACCCTTACTTATCAATCAATATGATCAGTTTCACATTCACTTATTCCTCTACTTTTCCTCCTTTAATTTCATTCTGTCTTATTCCACACTGCCATTTTTATTCTTGCTCTAACCCTTTTCTCCCAAGTAGCACTCTTGCTTACTAAAGCTGGAAGTGAGAATGGGCTGGTGAAGGAATCTAGCAAACCATATGGAAGAAGCTAAAAAAGAAGCTACGCTATGAAGCTGAAAAAGAAAGCAAGAAACCAGCAGCAGCAAATTATCCATTAAAAACAGTGACGTGAGGGGGTGCCTGGGTGGCTCAGTCAGTTAAGCATCTGCCTTCAGCTCAGGTCACAATCTCAGGGTCCTGGGATGGAGCCCAGTATCGGGCTCCCTGCTCAGTGGGAAGCCAGCTTTACCCTCTCCCACTCCCCCACTTACCACTTGTGTTTTCTCTCTCTCTGTCTCTCGCTGTCAAATAAATAAAACCTTAAAAAAAAACAGTGATATGAGCAACACTGACACAGAAAGGCAGGCCAGGAGTACCAATGCTTAAGACTTACTTAACAAATTTAAAACTATTCATTAAATCTCAACCACAGAAACAGAATGATAGATATACAAAAATAGGAAAATGTGATTAAAATTAAAGATATGCTATTCACCTTCTTTGTATTCAAAATACACAGGCTATTCCTTACAATGTTAAGTTTTTACATCTTTTGAGAAAAAAATCATCCTACTTAATGAAAATTCTAATAGGAAGATTTTTTCATCATGCTGGCATCATCTACTCCAATGAATTACTTTAGTTTGGGGGAAAAAAGACACTATTAATGCTTTCTAATAAAATAAAGCTTTTAAAAATAAAAATTTTGTACTGAATTCTACCTCTGAAACTAATAATATACTATATGTTAATTAACTGAATTTAAATTAAAAAAATAGGGGCACCTGGGTGGCTCAGTGAGTTAAAGCCTCTGCCTTCAGCTCAGGTCATGATTCTAGGGTCCTGGGATCGAGCCCCACATCAGGCTCCCTGCTCAGCAGAAAGCCTGCTTCTCTCTCTCCCTCTGCCTCCTGCTCTGCTTACTTGTGCGCTCTCTCTCGCTCATGTTCTCTCTCTCTCTCTCTGTCAAATAAATAAAATTTTAAAAAATCATTTAAGGGCGCCTGGGTGGCTCAGTTGGTTGGGTGACTGCCTTCGGCTCGGGTCGTGATCCCGGAGTCCCAGAATCGAGTCCCATCTCGGACTCCAGGCTCTGCGGGAAGTCTGCTTCTCCCTCTGACCTTCTCCCCTCTCATTCTCAGTCTCTCTCTCTCTAATAAATAAATAAAAAATCTTAAAAAAAAATCATTTAAGGGGCGCCTGGGTGGCTCAATGGGTTAAAGCCTCTGCCTTTGGCTCAGGTCATGATCTCAGGGTCCTGGGATCGAGCCCCGCATCGGGCTCTCTGGTGAGGAGAGAACCTGCTTCCCCCTCTCTCTGCCTGCCTCTCCGCCTACTTGTGATCTCTCTCTGTGTCAAATAAATAAATAAAATCTTTAAAAAAAATAATTAAAAAAAATAAATAAATTTAAAAAATAAAAATTCTGGTTCTTAAATTCATCTAAAATGCAAAAGAAGTCTGCAAAGGCAGATACCGGTGCTCTCAAAGTCATGTACATTTTTATTTCAGGTGTTCCCTCAACAAATTTAGCTATGGAGTTTCTCTGCAGACAGTAAATTAGAAAATGCAAAGAAGAAAGTAAAACTTACAGAAGAATATATTGATAGCCATAAAAAGAAATATAACTGATTGTCAAAGGGAACAAGACTTCAAACAGTAGAAGCAAAAGATTAGAAAAATCTTCTCCTTGAGAAACACTTAACATAGGATCCAAAAGCCAAAAATACCTCAATTTGTTTCAATGTTACTATTCAATCTAACACCTGAGAGTCTCACCCATAATTATGACACCCAGTTATCAAGAACAGATATAATTTGCTCAGTATACTCAACTTATAATGGCAGAGTTATGGTAAAATACCAATTTTATAGTTACATAATTGTTACTAATTCTATAGCAATTAACCAGCTTCCATGCACAGTTTTTGTTTTGTTTTGTTTTTTAAAGATATATTTATTTGAGAGAGAGCGAGCATGCAGGGGTAGGGCCAAAGCGACAAGACAAGAGAGAATCCTCAAGCAGACTTCCCATTGAGCGCAGAGCATGAGGCAGGGCTCAATCCCAGTCTCAATCCTAGGACTCCGACATCATGACCTGAACCGAAATAAAGAGCCACCCACCCAACCAACTGAGCCACGGAGGCACCCCTCCATGCACAGTTCTAAGTGCTTCACATATATTATTACCCAGAATACTATATTATGCAATTTTATTACCCCTATTTCACAGATCTAGAAACCGAGACTGAGATATGTTAAACAGCTTGCCCAAAATCAGAAAAATAGCAATATACACATAAACACACATGAATCATATCGTACAGATGAAAGAATAGAATTTCAGATACCAAAATGTTAGTTATAGTTATCTCCATGTAGTGGCAGCAATAATGAAATTTATCTTCTTTGTACTTTTTAAAATATATTTATAGAACATCCTACAAGTTTAAAAAAAAAATGAAAGAGGAGTGGAGTTCTGTTTCCGATAATGATTGAGTAAGCTCATGCCAGACCAGTCATATTGTAGAAAACAACTATAAACCCTACAAAATGTAAAAAACAACTACACTCTAGTCTAGTTATTCACACCAGATATGTGCTATAATGTTGCCACAAACAGTGGTTGAGCAAATACTCAACCACTGTTCCTAGGAGATATACACACACACATACACACACACACACACACACACACACACACACACCCCTCTCACAGATTATAATCTTATATTCTAAAAACAACTCCTCCTGGAGATTCCATTTTTAGAGGTTCAGAGGTGTTAAGTGACATGCCAGAGGCTGCCTCACTAACAGATACCAGAATTAGGTTTCAAATTCTCTCCAAATGGCTCTGGAGCTGTAGCTTTCCATACTACACTACACTGCCCCCTACCATTTCTATCCTCTGGTCTCTACCATAGAAAAGCTTTAAGAAGGCTAAGTATTAGGGCACCTGGGTAGCACAGCCCGTTGAATGTCTGACTCTTAGTTTCAGCTTGGGTCATGATTTTGCAGTCGTGATCTCAAGGCTGTGAGATCATGCCCTGCGTCAGGCCTTGAGCTAAGTGCAGAGTCTGCTTGAGATTCTCTCTCCCTCTGCTCCTTCTACTTGTGTGTGCACGCTCGCTCGCTCTCTCTCTCTAATAGATAAATCTTAAAAAAAAAAAAAAGGGGGGGGGCCCCTGGGTGGCGCAGTTGGTTGAGCGACTGCCTTTGGCTCAGGTCGTGATCCCGGAGTCCCGGGATCGAGTCCCTTATCGGGCTCCCAGCTCCATGGGGAGTCCGCTTCTCACTCTGACCTTCTCCCTTCTCATGTTCTCTCTCTCTTTCCTAATAAATAAATAAATAAAATCTTTAAAAAAAAAAAAAAGGCTGAATATTATCTGTTTGTAGCTAGGACCATGGGCACCAGACTATAATTTCTGCTACTCTGCAAACATCTCTGAAACTGCAGTACTGATTTTGAAGTTACAGATAAAATGTAGCGAGTAGGTCAAATCCCAAATAAGGAATCATGAATAAAAAGACTGGCTATAGAGGCACCTGGGTGGCTCAGTGGGTAAAAGCCCCTGTCTTCGGCTCGGGTCATGATCTCAGAGAGCCCCACATCGGGCTCTCTGCTCAGCAAGGAGCCTGCTTCCCCCTCTCTCTCTGCCTGCCTCTCTGCCTACTTGTGATCTCTCTCTCTAATAAATAAAATCTTAAAAAAAAAAAAAAAAAGAACTGGCTATTCACGAAGGCATTAGAGAGCGATCAAAAGCAGACACAAAATGGAGGAAGACTGACACTTGGAAGAGAAGAAGAGCACTACAGGTCTTCATCTGAAGCTACTCTCAACCAATAGTGGGGCAGCATGTATGGGAGAGAAAGAATAGCTAAGATTTTGCAAGAACTCTGCATTCTCAGTGGTTGAAAACCAGAGGTCTGAGATTGGCACTCCCACAGTAGCTGGAAAGTATGAGGATAAACCTGGACACTGGAATCAGAGAGGGGTAGTCCCAAAATTCTGTAAATAAAGTCTGCCCAAATATATGACCGACACTGAACTATGCATACATGGAATCCAGTCCAACAGCCTAGCTAAGGCAAAAAAAGACTGATGGAGATGCTACCTGTGGTCAACAGTAAGAAAAAATGAAGTATGAAGTTTAAATACAGTCAAGATGGCTGTCAGCTCTGAGAAATTGAGGAGAGGAAAAAAACAATGTTCTTCAGAGAAACATAACAGAATCTAAAGTTTCTACAATATATCATTCATAATGTTTAACAAAACAGCCCCAAATTACTAGATACATGAAGAAACAGAAAATGTTACCTAGCATCAAGAGAAAGGGCAATCATCAATGGAGAGTGTTGACAAAGAACCAAGATGCGGGAATTAGCAGATAAGGATTTTAAAGTAGCTATTATCACTATACTAAAGGTAAACCAAAATACGCTTGCAGGCTTCATGATCCTACATATAAGGAGTTTAAAAGTCACCACTCCATACTCACAAGTAAAAAGCTGAACAAACCAATAAATCAGTAACTCTTCTTAGATCCATTAAAGAAGTGAAGGACAAAGCACTGCCCCAGAAATTATAAAGACAGGCTAATATAGGAATCAACATTTATTGATGGCAGAATCCTCTGCAGAACCAGTAACATAGTAAGAAAACCTAAACAGTAAGTGATGAACTGCCAGACTCAGTTGAGGTAAGTCTGAGAATTAAAGTCCAGTGCACTAAGTCACAAGATGGAGGCGGGGGCAGGGCAGCAACATATTTTTTGTGAGTTCTACCTCCAGGTGTTCTACCAGGTCCTCACAAGAAATATCAGAGGAAAATTCCCATATTTCTGGCAGGGAGAGGAGGAAAAAAATTTTGAAATATGCTACAGCATTCAGTTCTTTAAATTCCAGGGAAAAATACCAGATAGAAAGAGGCTACACAGAGTAAACTCCACATCCCTGAAGAGTGGTTTCATCAAGTTTCTGGCTAAATACTAATCTGCTCATGTATGTGGAAAAACTACCCAAAGCCAGAGAAAGAACCCAATCATGTGCTATCCACAAGAAAAACACTTTAAAACACATAGGTTAAAAATAAAAAGACTGTTGGAGCGCCTGGGTGGCTCAGTGGGTTAAAGCCTCTGCCTTCAGCTCAGGTCATGATCCCGGCGTCCTGGGATAGAGTGCCACATCGGGCTCCTTGCTCGGCAGGGAGCCTGCTCCTCTCTCTGCCTCTGGCTGCCTCTCTGCCTGCTTGTGTTCTCTCTCTGTTAAAATTAATAAAATAAAATCTTTAGAAAAAAAAAGGTTTCTTAAAAAAAAAATTAGTAAGGATTTAGACTTGAACAGCACTATTAAACAACTTTTTTTTTTCAAATTATCTTTTTTTTCCCCCAAGATTTTATTTATTTATTTTCAAGAGAGAGTAAGAGACAGAGACAGAGCATGAACACGGGGAACTCTCTGCTGAGCAGGGAGCCCGATGCAGGGCTCAATCCCAGGACCCGGAGATCATGATCTGAGCCAAAGGCAGACACTTAACTGAGCCACACGGGCCCCTATTAAGCAACTTCTTATATTGACTTTTATGACATACTCTGCTCACCAAAAGCAGAGTCCTTTAGTAAGGACTTGAAAAGAATGTACATATAGGTCATTAAGACAGACTTTTATTCTGGACCAAAGCAAGTCTCAATAAATTTTAAGACTTCAAATCATACAAAGGTTGTCTCTACCACTGTGAAATTAAATCCTCATTTATCTGAAGATTAAACAATTCCTCTGTATAACTCATTGGCTAAAGAAACAAAAAATACAAGAGAAATGAGAATATATTTTGAAGTGAATAAAAATGAAAAAATAACCTCTGAAAACTAGGGTGATGATGTTAAACGCAGGTCTTAGAGGAAAATCTAAAGTACTGAATATTAAGAGTAAAAAAATTAGAAAGGCTTCAAATCAATAAGAACTTCCATCTTAAGAAATTAAGAAAAGGGGGCATCTGGGTGGCTCAGTTGTTGGGTATCTGCCTTCAGCTTGGGCGGGACTGGAGCCCCACACACATCAGGCTCCCTGCTCAGTAGGAGGCCTGCTTCTCCCTCTCCCACTGCTCTGCTTGTGCACCCTCTCTCGCTGTGTCTCTCTGTCAAATAAATAAACAGGGGTGCCTGGGTGGCTCAGTGGGTTAAAGCCTCTGCCTTAGGCTCGGGTCGTGATCTCAGGGTCCTGGAATCGAGCCCCGCTTCGGGCTCTCTGCTCAGCGGGGAGCCTGCTTCCCCCTCTCTCTCTGCCTGCCTCTGTGCCTACTTGTGATCTCTCTCCTGTCAAATAAATAAATAAAGTATTTTAAAAACAAACAAACAAACAAACAAACAAAATCTTTAAAAAAAGAAAAAAGAAATTAAGGACAAATTAAAAGCTGCTTCTTTGAAAAAAAATTCAGTAAAATGAGAAATATCTAAACTAGCCAATCAGGAAAAGGGGACTAAAGTTGCAAATTACCACTATCAGCAATGACAGAGGAGACATCACTACAGGTCTTACACACATTAAAGGCTTAATGGGGGGGGGGGAGGGGGACCCGCACCTGAGTGGCTCAGTCCATTTAAGTGTCTGCCTTTGGCTCAGGTCAAGATCCCAGTGTCCTCAAATAAAGGCCCACATTGAGCTCCCTGCTCAGTGGAGTGTCTGCTTCTCCCTCACCCACTCCCCCTGCTTGTGTTCTCTCACTCTCTGATAAATAAATAAAATCTTAAAAAAAAAAAAACCTTAATAAGTGATACTATAAACAAATTTCCAGAAAATAGAAGAGATGGGATCACATCCTAATTCATTGTAGAAGGCCATCATTATCCTGATCCAAAATCAGACACACACATTAGATGAAGAGAATGTTACAGCCAATATCCCTCATCTATTTGGAGGGGGAAAAAATTTTTTTTTAATTTAAGTCAGTTGATTCCAGAAATAAAGTAGATAATTTATCATGAACAAGTAGAGTTTATCTTACAGAAACTCAAGGAGGCTTTAAACAATGCATTTCGTCATTTTAACCATGACCTAAATCATGTCTACAAAATCTTTAAAAAGAAAAACCATGTGCTATATGCAGAAAAAGCATGTAAAAAATCTAGTGATCGGGGCACCTGGGTGGCTCAGTTGGTTGAGCAACTGCCTTCCGCTCAGGTCATGATCTCGGAGTCCCCAGATCGAGTCCCACATCAGACTCCCGGCTCCACGGGGAGTCTGCTTCTCCCTCTGACCTTCTCCCCTCTCATGTTCTCTCTCACTCTATCTCTCTCAAATAAATAAAAATCTTTAAAAAAAAATCTAGTGATCATTCCTAATAAAAATCCTCAACAAACTAAGAATAGAGAGGAACTTCCTCAATTTAATAGAGGGCATCTACAAAAACTCTACAGTAATGCCCACAAATACGGTAAAAGAGAACGCTTTCATTTTGAGATCAGGAAAAAAAAAACAAGAATGCAAGCGCTCATCACTTCCATTCAATTTTTTCTAGAGATCCTAACCAGTACAACAAAACAAAAAAAAGAAAAGAAATGACTATTTATTTGACTACTGACTATTATTCAATACTAGATTGAAAAGGATTAAAAATGTATTTGCATATGGAGTGATGGTATATGTAGAAAATTCTAAAGAAACTACAAAAAAGCTGCAAGGTAAAAGACAATTAAACAAAATGCCATTTTAAGTCTATAAACTATCAAGTAAAAATTATAAATTAGACCCAAAAGTTACCACTTACAACGGTATCAAAGAAATACTTAAAAAGATAAATTTGCCAATAAATATTTGTTTAAGACACGTAGACTGAAAACTTCACAAGAATGATGAGAAAAATTAAAGAAAACCTTAATAAAAGAAGTCATGTCCATGGATCAGAAGACTATCACTAAGATATTAATTCTTCCCCAAATTAATGTAGAGCTTCAACAAAAATCAAATCAAAATCCCAGCAGGTTTCCTTTTTTAAATAGATGATTCTGAAATAGAAATGGAAAGACAAAGCAATACAGTATAAAAAATTTAAATAAAACAGAAGTAGAGGAATTATCTTCCACAATTTCAAGACTTAGTATAGTTATAACAACCAAGACAATGTGAAATTGGTTTATACAAAGACACGTAGATCAGTTTCATACAGTATAGAAAGTATAGAAATAGACCTCAACTTATATGGTCAACGGATTTCAACAAAGGTGCCAAGGTAAATCAATAGACAACGGACTATCTTTTCAAAAAATGGTCCTGAAACAAATGCACAAAGACATGCAAATAAATCAACTTCATTTTTTTTCTCTTAATATATACATAAATAACTTGGCTCATAAACACAAATATAAAAGCAAATACTATAAAAACTTCTGGAGGAAATCCTTTATGATGTTAAATCAGGCAATATATATATATATCTATATCTATAGATCTAGATCTAGATCTATAGATCTATATAGATATATCTATATAGACATAAATCTATAGATATAGATATATATATATATCAGGCTATATATATACATACATATATATATTTAACATGGGACACAAAAAAGCATGGAAAGGAAAAACTGAGAAGGCACCAAAATTAAAACTTTTGCCCTATGGGGGCGCCTGGGTGGCTCAGTTGGTTAAGCAACTGCCTTCAGCTCAGGTCATGATCCCGGAGTCCCGGGATAGAGTCCCATATCAGACTCCCGGCTCTGCGAGAAGTCTGCTTCTCCCTCTGACCTTCTCACCTCTCATTCTCAGTCTCTCTCTCTCTAATAAATAAATAAATAAATAAATCTTAAAAAAAAAAAAAAAAAAACTTTTGCCCTATGAAAGATACTATTACAAAAATGAAAAGATAAGCCATAGGTTGGGAGAAAATAACTGCAAACAATTTGATAATATACTTTTATCCAAATATGTAAAGAATATTTACAGTTCAGTAATATAACAAGGCAATTTAAAAATGAATAAGATATGAAGAGACAGTTCACCAAAGAATATATAAGCATGTATAAGCATGTCAAGTACATTAAGAAAAAGTTCAATATCAATAGTTATTGGCAAAATCCAAATTACAATCACAATATACCACTACACACCTACAACTGTGGCTAAAATTTTAAAATATGACAAAAACAAGTACTGACAATGAAGGCTGTGGGGCAACTGCAACTCTCATTTGCTCTGCAAATGCTTAATGGTAGTGACAATTTGGAAAACAGTGTGGCATTTTTTTTATAAAGTTAGATATACACTTACCAAGTGTTTATACCTAAGAGAAATAAAAACACATCATTGAAAGACCTATACACGAATGTTTAAAGCAGATTTATGCATAATAGCCAAGAACTATAAACAACCCAAATGTCCATCAATTGGAATAAACTATGATGCAACCAATTAATGGAATACTACTCAGCAATAACATCAAACAACATGGTTAAATCGCAAAAGCACTAAGCTAATTAAAACAGACACAGAAGGCTACATACCGCCTAAATTTTCTGCATGAGATTCTGCAAAAAGCAAACTATCAGGACAGAAATCAGATTAACAGTTACCAGCAGACAGGGTACAGGTAGAGGACTGACTATAGAGGGGCAAGAGGATATGTTTTGGGGTAATAGAAACTTTCTTCATCTTGATTGTAGTGGTGGCTATAAAACTATACATGTTTGTCAAAGCTCATCAAACTATTTAAAAAAGTGAATTTTAAAGTATGTAAATTATGTCTCAATATTTTCTGATAAGTTCTTTGGACTAAAGGGAAATGATACCAGGTGGATATGTCAGATCTTCAGGAAGCAATGAAGAGCACTGTAGTCAATAAATAGGTAAATTAGAAATATATATTTTCCGCCTAAGTTTTAAATATATATATATGATTATTTCAAGTAAAAACTGCAACATTTTATTGTGGGCTTTGTAGTAAAAAATACTTGTATTATCTATGACAACTACAGCATAAAGGACTGAGGAGAAGGAATAAATAAACAGAACTACATGGCTACACAAACTGTTCAGCTCATATTATTTTCTCTAAAAAGAAACTGTTGAGTAGCTACCTATATTACTTCATTTAATCAACCCAAAGTCCCTTTGAGAAAAGTATTAATAGCCTATTTTACAAATGAGAAAACTAAAGCTCTGCGAGGCTACACAGCTTGTCCAAGGTCACAGAGCCCAAAGCAGTACATATGGGACTATAACTGGGCCCATCTGATTCCAAAGCTGATGACCTGTTGAAAATACCACCCTGCCCTTCTCAGTTATTCCTTGTGTTTTCGGAGGGTTCAATAAAAGCAAGAGCTATACAAAGAACTGTTTTGGATCTTTTATAAAACCTTGGCTGAAATAGTTGTCTGTAATTTATATTACTGTTTCTTTCATAAAAATTGAAATGACTAGTTTTCTCTTAGATTTCAGTGCCAAAAGACATTACCTGCTTCAAAAAAAATCCTATTCAACTACTTGTTGAATCTAGTAACAAGTAACAAGTTACTTGTTACTCATGCTAAACAGTGTCTTGAGTAGAAACATGGATCCACATGGTCCCTACTCCACAGCAATTTATAGACATAATACAGTATGTACATAAATAACCATAAAATAAGGTAACAATGATATGCTTCTCTTTAATTAAACAAAAAACCATATAACTCATTATTATTTCCCTTTGATTTGGCTGCCAAAGCTGAGAGCTAAACTTAATGTTCAAGTATAGCAATCATTTCACCCTAGGTTCCTAGAAGAGGGAAATTTATCTTTTATTCTATGACTTTATATTTAACTGTCCTCGTATACATGCATACCATCCCAAATCCTTTTGCGGATGCAGGCAGGCTACATAATATAAACAAACAGGTAGAGATCGTATAGATTAATATAACACAAACTGAATCCAATGAATGTAAACCTTTCTTTATCTTTACACAGTACACCGAAAACGTTCTGGGTTGGTGAGAGGTTCAAATTAGACAATCTGTTAAAAGTATTCTGGAAACTGGAATTCTAGAAACACTTGTGAATGCAAGTCCTATTTCTACTATCTATTTTCCATAGACATTATATAAGCTCTTAAAACCCACCCTGGATTTGTATTTAGAATGAACAAGTTGGGAAAATAACAAATGAAAATAGGGTATGGCTGGGTAAATGGTGTTTTCAAGGGCCAATGCAATGCAAATAATGTGAGTTTTGTATAGCTTCTTTGTTTCTATAGCTTGGTGGGGGGAGGTGGTGAAGAGCACTAGACTAACAAAAGTGGTGGTTCAGAAGCACTACCATTACCCTGCCCTTTTCACATCCTGTGCATGGTAATTTGCTAGTGCCTCTGCAATGATATCTGCCAAATCTTTAAGTGCCCTCCGATGCATGTCATTGGGACCTGCTGATTTAAACACATTCAGCTTTTTCAAGTAATGCTGAACTACTTGAATCTCCAGTCAGTTTTGGCTTCCCTCCCATTCATTCAGAATTTCTAGACAGAATCTCTTGTTATCTCAGAAGTTATGTTTTTCACAAACATAAATAAAATAGCAAGAAAGACTTTTAAATATACCTATTATTAGCTTTCCTCTTTAATAAAGTTCTAGTATTTTTGTTTGTTTTCTTTCTTTGGCAATGCAACAGATCCTTAGTCAAGTGGGATCTGTTCTCCAAATTTGGAAATCCTAAATATAATAATATGGTGATAATAAAGGGAGTAAGAAAGGAGGAGGTTGTAGGGCATGTATACACATTACCTTTGTCCCTTTTTCTCTTTGATCTTGGTTCCTCCCACTTCAAGTCAGGGAATGGCTAGGAATCCACTATTGCACAAAAATAATACAATACTATAAAAGAGAACAATGGACAAAATTGTCCCTTTCCATCACCAAGAAGCCAAACAACCTAAAAAGGTAAACTTTCTCTGGACTTTTTTTTTCATTTTAATAAAATAAAAAAATTAAGCTAGAGCATCATGAATACCTCTGTCAGTTAAAAAAAATGCAATGAACTTAAAACAAAAGTTACAGAAGAATGCAATGATATTCCTGTCCCCCATAGTCCCTTCTACAACCCGTAAAAGCTTCTCTCCTTCCACTGCCCTTCCCACACACTCAAATAAAATTAAAATTTCTATTCACAATCTGATTAAGAGTTAATTCACACAAGGTCTAAATGAGACTTAATATCATAGGAAATTTGCATTTTTAGAAAGACCAGTTAAACCACATGCATTTCTAATGAACAGAACTTGGTGGTAGGTGCAGTCAGAGGGATAGGGAAGAAAATATACATATCTTTGAGCAGAGAACCTCTCAACAGTCCACACTTGGTCCACTTATCCTACTTTCTTTTGCTTCAATTATACTCCCAACTTCATTTTCCACAAAGCATAATTTACAAAAACAGCTATAAATACCCTCCAATTTTTTGTATGGCTCTTTATTTTCTCTTTTGATTTGGCTACTTCTTCTAATCCTTACCACTAAGGCTTCTTAAGAGGTAAAATAACGAGTGTGAGCTGCATATTAGCCATATGCCTTCCTCACTTTAAGGTATCATACACACACACACACACACACACACACACACACACACACACACACACATATCACTGGAAGAATAACAGGAAGAGGAAAAGAGAAAGCGCACTGAGTAGAGATTGAAAATCATGGAGAACAGCCAGGATTATTGTTTTGTAGGATTTATTATGGGGAAGGAATACGGGGAAAAAGAACAAAAAGTAATGAATGAAACAGAAAGCATGGAGTCAGCTCTAATTAAAGCAATAGGGAATATGGAAATGAAGTATAAAATAAGGCTTGGATACACCTGAGGAGTTACATGTTTTGTTTTGAGGTTTGTTTTGTTTAACTTTAAAAAAGTGATACAGTCAAGAATGGAAAAAGAATTAGAATTGAGGATAACAAAAGCTGAAGTGGAATGGAAAAGAAAACAGAGAAAAGATGATGGATAGAAATGGAATCAGAAAAAACAGAAAACAGGAAAAAGAGAGGATTAAGAAAGGGAAGCAAGAATAAGAATGCATGATCTAGTCAGAGAGGAATAGGAAGGATCTTATAATGGTGATGCACAAATAGAGCAGAAATGGGAGCAGAGTGAAGTAAGAAAAAGAAACAGAGTAGAAACCAAGACTGAGACAGAACAGCAAAGACAAGAATAAGAGAAATCAGAGCCAGCTGGGTTACAAACCAGCAGCATGTGTCTTTTTGTTTTGCTTTTTGTTTGTTCTTTTAAATAGGAACACAAAGTGGCAAGAGATCATGATAAAGAACAGCACCATCTGGGGCATGTTTTCATTGGCCTTTTAATGTACTACAGGAAGCAGAACCCCAAAAAGAGAATGTGGGTGGGGAGGGGGGAGTGAGGCAAATGTGACAGCAACAGGAAGCAATAGAAAATGAGCTCAGTGGGTAGAGAGAGAAAAGATACAGGTGGTAAGCAGGCAGTTTCAGACTACTCTAGCATGCTGTAGGGAAAGAATTTCATAAAGCAAAGCAAATATGACAAACACGCAAAGGGTCAATCATCAATTAATTCAGTATAAAAAGCTGTAACATGGGTCTTTAATGCCTCTTCCTTCACCTTATTTATTACCTGTCCTACCTAGTAACACAAGCTTTTACTAAGTTATTAAACAAGGTTTTACTAAGTCATTTCTCGCTAATCTTTCAAATTCATTTCCTTTCTCCCTCCTTCCTGAGAAACTGTGTTGGGGACACAGAGGAGTATGGAAAGTATGCGTGAACTGCCTCTACCACCAAGAGATCCCAGCTGAACAGAAGACACAGATAAACATGAATTACTTGAAACGCCTTTTGTGAATACCCCAAATGAAAATAATCTGTCCGGCAACTGAATACTTTCTCTCTTATGCACCTAACACTTTCTACCTTGAATAACAGTCATCTCTTTTAAACTATAAACTCTTTACGAATCAGGATTTTTCTTTTCTGAGTAGTTTTTATACTCAGCCAAATCTAGCGCAACATCTATACGTGTATGTTCAATAGTACTGTGACTGCTAACTTGGAATGTGGGGGCCTAATGGAGAAGAAGACATTTAGCAAGATCTTAAAAAATGAGAAAGACTAAAATGGACGTGCATGGGGGCACTGCACTGCAAAGGAGCATACAGTAGGCTCAAGAAAAGAAATAATAGCAAGTCATTCTGTCATAGGGCAGAAAGTAGCCAAGAAGAAAGAGAAGATGAGACTGGCTAAGACATGCACCAGAAAGAGGAAGACAGCAACTACTAGGCTGATACACTGGGTTGGATATGAAAAGCAATTATGGTTTAAACTTTCTTGAGACCATCAAACTTATATTTTACAAAGATTATTCTTGCTGTTCTAATACTTTGGGAGGGAAAAAAACGAAATGCTTCAGTCTGTGGAAGACTCACTGAAGAAGTGATACTTGAGCTGGGTCTCATAAGAGAACTACAAGCTCCTTTGAGGAAGGTCCCTTCAGGAAGACAAAATTAAATGAGAAACTGCATGGTAACATAAAAGGACACAATGGACTCTGAGCTAGTGAGAGGCCCTGAGTGGCTGGAGAATACTTTATCTAGAGGAAAGAGATATGAGACTTGCAAGACAGGCTGAGGTTATTTTACGAAGAACACCGTAGTTTCTCGTTTGATTACAAATTTTAATTTTGGGGGAGAAAAAGCCTCCATACTACCCACACAGAGTATATCATCTAGTGATTCAACAATTATTCAGGATGACAGTATCAGGATCCCTGTTCACATATTCAATGACACTCTGCCTGGAAGAGATAAAGTCTCTACAACCCCACTTCAGACCATGTGGCTGCTATGCTAAAGAAGCAGCAATTTCTAATTGTCATGGACCCAGATCCCACAGATCAGATTCCCAGAAAAGTATTAAACAAAACAGTAAGTCTAGAATAGTAGAACTGTTATTTTGACTTTCCAAATAAAGAAGACTACTGGGTGGAAAATAAAAGTCTTAACGTTTATTTATACGACAAACTGTTTTAAACTGTTAGAGCAAATCACATAGCAAGGAATTATTCGGGGTATTACACATTTAATGACAACTGTACATCTCTGAATTTATGATATTGGAAGGAGTGGCATTTTGTTTCATGAAAATGTTCACTGTATCTTTCCTCCCAAACCACACTCCATCACTCATCACAAGTTAGCATCAAGTGCTTTAAATAACAACACTTTCAATAATGTGAAGTCTGTTCTTGTTATACTTTACTATAACTTCCTGTGTCTTTGACATATTCAAGAAGTGAAACTCATGCATAGCATGTTTATATTATTCCCTCCTTAGCAAAAGCTCACAGACAATGTCAGGTCTGGAGAGATAAGAGCTGCTTCCAGGACATGAATTCTCATGAGGATTAGGCAACCACCATCTGGGGCTCTAGAGTTTATCTGTAGCAGCTGCCTTCAAAGTATCACACTGGGGGGGAGGAGGGGAGTCTAATTCTAAAGTGTTTAACAACTTGCTCTACCTTGGCTTTGATTATTGTTCTGGACTGCTTTTTTTGCCTTCCTTATAAGAATAAAATACAACAGAGTGACCTCTTCTTAAAACACAACCAATTTAAAATAGTGCAACGTATTCAAGTAACAAGCACATCATGTACTCAGATTTTAACATGTCATAATATGTAACAATATAAATTTTAATAATTACCCAGTCATTTTAATAATTACCTAACATCATTAACAAAAGCTTAATCTTTAAAAAAAAGTGAATACCACAATTTTTAAATTTCTACATAAACAAAAAGCCTATAGATTTTGTTTTAACCATTTAACAATATCACAGATTATTTGGGGAAAGATTTTTACTGTTCTTAATGACATTCAAATAATCGTAACACTAAATTTTATTAAACAGAAAGAAAATATTTACCATATTTATAGATCAAATATGTAAAAGAACAGAAAGCTCAAAAATGAATTTAGTAGGGGAAAATTAATTTTAAATACTGTTTAAATAACCTACTGAAAGTGATTAATATATTTAACTTTTACAGTGTTAAAATTGGTCATAGTGAAACAGCTAGATATTTTTTAAAAATAGAAATTTTGAAACAAAATATTTTCTTTAAGGTATGAATTCTACTGAAATAAGTCTCAAAATCACTACACCACTAAGAAATGTCTATTTCTTAAAATCAGGTCTCCTTTCAATCAAATATTTTTTCACCTGCTATAGAATCTTAAGTTACATTTGCTCATTTCAATATCCTTTGGCAAAAGACTTACTAAATTAAGTAGACAATATTATTGTTAATAACATCAGAGATCTGGCAAAGTGGCTGCATCTAGAGATAAAATTCCACTCTAATAAACACTTTGTAAAGAAGAATGGTTCACTCTTTCACTGTTCATTCAAAATAAATAACAAACCTATTTCTGTAGTGGACACTGTGACCCAGAGACACAAAAGGCAGGTTTAGATGTACCAAAATCATAAAATTTTATGATTTTTGGACATCTTCCCTGTCCAAAAATCTACATATATTTATATCTCCAGGCCTGATACATTCTAGTCCTATTTCTTGAAGTACCTTAAAAATTTCTTTATCTTATTTCTTAAAGTTTTTTTTTAATTTATTTTTTTAAAGATTTTATGTTTTTGACAGAGAGAGAGACAGTGAGAGGGAACACAAGCAGGGTGAATGGGAAAGGGAGAATATACTTCCCTCTGAGCCGGGACCCCAATGCGGGGCTCGATCCCAGGACCCTGGGATCATGACCTGAGCTGAAGGCAGATACTTAATAACTGAGCCACCTAGGCGCCCCTCTTTTACTCCTTTCTTCATCAACTCTTTTATCAAGTCATCAAGCCCTCTTGACTCAGTTCAAATCATTTTGGCATTATTTTATTTACTTTCAAGACTATCATTACCAACCTAGTATAAGTTATACATCTCAAACTTTGGACTAAATGAACAGTTTTGTAGGTAGTCTCTCCTACCTAATTCGCAGTATACATCACCACCACTTTTCCTGGGTTTAAAATGCCATTCCCTTTTCTCCACACGAAGTCTCTCTAGACCAGATTCTCAGTTGTTCCTTTTTCCACAAAACATTCCTTATTTAGCCCAGAGTAGAGTCACCTTCCCCACTTGCTGACCTGCTACATTAGGCACAAAACACACTGGTTTGGGGCGGCTGGGTGGCTCAGTTGGTTGAGCGACTGCCTTCGGCTCAGGTCAAGATCCCATGGTCCCGGGATTGAGTCCCACATCGGGCTCCCGGCTCCGCGGGGAGTCTGCTTCTCCCTCTGACCTTCTCCTCTCTCATGCTCTCCCTTGCTCTCTCTCTCTCTCTCTCAAATAAATAAATAAAATCTTAAAACAAAACAAAACACTGGTTTGCCTGATCACAAATTATTACTTCTTAGCGGTATTCATCATTTATCTGAATGAGATGGGAAGAGAATAAACAAACAAAAAAACTACAATGCATTTTTCTGCCATTTCTATACTGGGTTATAAAATAACAGGTATTTGTTGACTGAGTGTTTCAACAAAATCAATTATGCATTTAGGTTGCAATGTGGTTTTTTTTAAGGGTTTAGCCTTATAAAAGATACCAGAATCCAAGAAATCTGAGTTCTAGTTCTGCAACATCTGAGTAGGCAGTGACAATGATCCAACAACATACAAAGATATTCTTTGACTACAGAATCAGTACATATAGTAACTGCTTGTAATATAATATTCTTTTGTAAGTGGGATTTTTCTCTTAAATTCCTTGTATTTGTTAGAGATTCAATTTGTTACTCAAGCTGTGGATTTATAGGATTTACATCCTTAAAACCAATTCCAGCATAATTTGACACAGACTTCCTGAAGTTAACCAGGACAACACCCAAAATAAATCTTCCTTTTGAGAAGAATAAATGTTCCATGAAAATAATGAATACATCATTTAAACTTAGAGCATGATGTCTGCAAACCCAAGCTCCACCCCACTCCTCCAAATGCATCGAGGGTCTGTAGTAATCTAATCCCACACATTATTACTTATTCAGATGTTTCCCAAGTACCATTACCCCAAATAATTCAATTCTCTATACTAAATCACCTGTTTTCATCCTGCTTGCTTCTCTACCTAAGATTCTTGCTCCTGAGCTATAAAGTTTTATTAAACTTTACACTACCCTACCACTTACTAAATTGACTTTCACAGAACCCTGGTATTATTGCCTAAATCACAGTGGCATCAGGCACTCCAATCTGGGCTCTAACCATCATCCAATTTTCTTATTAAAAGTAATGACTCAACAAAACAAGAGTAATATTCCTCTATATATTCAAATACCACTATAGTATAAGTGATAAATACAGATAGAGTAGCATTTGCCCAATTTTCAGAGCCTGCCTTCAATATATCCACATTGGGATGAAAACTTAATACCAAGTATAAAATCAGAGTACTTAATTATATGAGATAGGCAAGTAAGTGCCAAAGGAGTTCAAAGAGCAGTCCGAAAGTCTGAGTCTGATTCTGAGAATCATAATGAAGAGCAGAGAGGGGCTAGGCATTCAAATCAATTCTTGCATTTTAAAGATGAGGAAAATCAGGTCACAAAGGCTACACAGGAAAAGCTTCAATGGAGGAGATGAGATTTCAGGTGGACTCTGATTGATTTAGACTGACCAAAAAGGAGGGAGAAGGAATTCCTGAAGGCAGAGAAAAACAAAAGGATAGAAGAGATTTGACTTAGTAAACGTTCATGTGAAGCTACTATGTGCAGGTATTGTGCTAAGTGCATATCACAAGTTCTCATTCACTCCTAATAACAACCTTTGTATTATCATCTCCAATTTTTATAGCAGAGAAACTCTGAGGCTCACAGTGTCAAAACTGAAACGGAAATATCTGGTCTATCTGAATCGAAAGCCCATAAACTTTCTAACATTCTTTCCATCATAGTATATTTCCTTTTTTTTTTCTTTTTTTCTTTTTTCGGTACAACACTCAGTATCTCTTTCATCTTTAACTTTCTTAAGCTGCCTTTGGTCGCTCAGAAAATAATTCTCACACCCTATCAATATTATTCTTCTAAAGTCAGCCTATCAAAAATAAATAGAAGCTATCAATCCAAGATAAGTTAATTTTGATACTTCTGACACAGATTTACAGGAAACTACCACTCTCTTTTTAAGACCAGATTGGTTTTATTATCACACTGTCATCTATTTACCAGGTTCAACTACCTAGCTAATACTGTTTCTAGTATATAGAAGTACAAACTAAAATATACCCTTAAATTGTCATAAATAAATATAATGCCCTGCAAAAAAGCAGAAACCCAATATGCCATGCTCAGAAAACAGTGGGCACCAAAGATATACTGAATTACCTAGGTGCCTCTCTGGCAAACATAGAGTTATTCAAAAGTGCTTTCCACAAAACAACTCATTCATGAGGCCATCCTCTCACCAGAAAAGCTGCGCATATACCTACTAAAGAAAAAGAAGGCCACCTTAACAGGAGTAGAAAAGAAAAGCAGTATGAGGAAAAGAAAGGAGGGAAGAATTGTTTGGGTTAGTTAGACAGTTAGAGATCTAGGTATTGGTGGTCATTCATTTGTACCAGTAACTTGTAAAACAGGCTTTGGAAACTAGAGACTGCCTAAATGTACATTCTGTTCCTTAGTCTAAAATCTAAGAGAACAAGATAAGTGCTAATACAGATTCCAAAGTTTAGGCTGACCCTAGAAATAAAGATGAACATTCTTAAAGGGCTTTTAGGAATATGTCTGAACACTTGATTCCCAAATGGCTTGAAAGGTAATTAAGGCTATCAAAAGGTTGAAACAGAATAGAAAAGCACATTCTGCACAAGGGGAAAAGCAGAAAGAAATGAGAAAGCTAAAAATGAAGAAAATCTGAGGAAACAATGAATGCTTTGGTGCATGAGGCAGAAACCAGGAAGTCTTGAATGCCAGTGTGAGGTACAGGAAAATCAGGAATGTAACAGAGAAACTGAGCAAAAAGACTACAAAAATTAATACAACAACCCTTACTTAGTGCTGTGTGCCAGGCATACTCCTAGCAATCCCTGTATTTAAGAATTCAAAATCTAGTGAGACTAATGTACATAATCACATTATTAAACTATCATAAAATTTAATACAACAGCAGTATGAGTCAAGTGCTAAAGATTAAGTCAAAAATAATTATTGATCTCACAAAGGAGATACATGTGAGGCATGCCTTGACAGACCAACGCAATTCCCTCAGACGGAAACAGCAGGATGGTCAGAGAAGTAACTAGGGCCTGATCTGGAGAGATCATGTGAGACTGGAAGTGAGGAAAATGACATTAAGCTAAGGGTAAATTATGCACTCTGAAAAGAGAAATGAGTAAGAGCTAGCAATTCCATTCCTGGGTATACACCCAGGAATATACACAAAAGAATTAAAAAGATATGTCCATGGAAAAATTGTGCACAAATGTTTACAGCCATTTGACTATCATTCTTGCCCATCAACTGATAATGGATAAGCAAAATGTTGTACACCCATACACATTGGGTACAATGGAGTATTATTCAGCCATAAAAAGGCATTAAGTTCTGGGGTGCCTGGGTGGCTCAGTGGGTTAAAGCCTCTGCCTTCGGCTTGGGTCATGATCTCAGGGTTCTAGGATCCAGCCCCACATCAAGCTCTCTGCTCAGCAGGGAGCCTGCTTCCCCCCCCCATCTCTCTCTGCCTGCCTCTCTGCCTACTTGTGATCTCTCTCTGTCAAATAAATAAATAAAATCTTTAAAATAAATAAATAATAAGTAAAATTTTTAAAAAGGCTTTAAGTTCTGGCATATGATATAATATGGATAAACCCTGAAAACATTTTGTAAGTGAAAGAAGGCAGACACAAAGAATCACATAGTGAAGATGTGAAATGTCCAGACTAGGCAAATCTCTGAGAGACAGAAAGTATTAGTGATTGCCTTGGGCTAAGAGTTCTGGGGTGATGGGGGAGTGATGAAAATGTTTCCATATTAATTATAGTGACAGTTGCACAACTCAGTGAATAAGCTAAAAACCCCTGAATCATACACTTCAAATGGGTGAATTACATGGTATGTAAATCATATCTCAGTAAAGCTGTTATTTTAAAAAAAAACTCTACTGCAGAGTGTATGAAGTTCAGCAGTACTCCCACACACATACACACTCACACACAAAGAGGTAATTCTTTGAGGGAAGCTTATAAAGAGGTTTGGAGGTAAGCGAAACAGCCTTAACTT
The DNA here is from genome assembly GCA_028533885.1 of Nasua narica. Classification (NCBI taxonomy): domain Eukaryota; kingdom Metazoa; phylum Chordata; class Mammalia; order Carnivora; family Procyonidae; genus Nasua; species Nasua narica. The sequence goes on along the minus strand of CM052813.1, from coordinate 50,091,194 downwards.
CCTATTTGGATGGTCTGTGCTGGAACCAGAACTTGCTTCTTGTTCTTAATACATGTCCATCCATCTCTGTACAGTTCAACTCTATACTAGGCATAAAGACTGCTCGATAAATATTTGTTAAGTGGTAGTACATACAAAATATTATCTGAAACAAAGGAAAAATCCAACATCATAAAGAGGCTACAATAAGCACAAAGTAAAAAAAAAAAAAAAAAAAGGTTACTAGCTTTCCTTTAGGCTGCAGATCTTGGCAGACTACAGTTGTATATATGCAGACAGCTTATATAAATCAAGAAATTCCCTCTTAGCCAATCATTTAATAATTTTTTTAAGTTTTACATAACATATAGGATAATTTTTTTTCTAAGATGGAAAATAACTTTCCCAACACCCTGTTTTTGGCTTGTTAGTAACCAAAATGCAGTAAATTTTCCTATTTTAAGAGAATAATTATAGTTATCAAAGTAATTTTATTACAATGCCTGAATGACACAGTACAAAAGTATAACAGGAACCATCAGAAATGTTTGAACTTACAAGTCCTTTCTGAAGCCATCCAATTATTTATTAAACCACTTTCTTTGTTAGAATATATATTTTCAATATGTATTAAAGATCCTATTTTTTTTAATTTAGGCAATACAAAGATACAGCTTTCAGTTCATAGTTAAATGTAAAATAAAAACTGCAAAATGAAAAACAATTTTACTTTCATTGAGATCAATTCAATGGCTCATTATCCAAAAGTATATGTTCATCAATACAAATAAACTTTCATAAAGTTTCAATAAAGTTTCTGTTTGAGGCTAAAATCTTAAAATAGCCCTAAGTTGCACCACAATTCAGCTGCTAAGGAAAAGCTAAGTAATGTTTCCCATGACTAAATGGATTAATTCTTTAGCCCAAACACAATTACTGTTCTCCACACTGTTCCATTGAACATCTAAATAAGCATCGCAAAGCTTATTTCATTCAAAGAAAAGATCAAGACCAAAGAATAATCCCAATGTATGAAGTTTACATTTTGTGTAAAGTTTTTTTTTAAAAGGGAAAAATCTATAAGTGGTAATCAGGAAAAGAAATGAGTTGTTTTAGACAGGTGGAGGGGATGACATCTATTGACTCATAGATATCTTTGTTGAAGGGAGTGCTGTGCAGATTCCAGTAGATGTCTTTTTCTCAAATCAACTAATTTTTCTTACTTAGCTCCTGAATCTACACTTTCCCAAAGCTGACACACACATTAGCAGTGAAAAGAATAATTCTTTGAGAAATGGCTTGTAACATAGAAAAGATCTACATTTCATCTGATTGTTCTAACTTTAGCTGCTTTAAAATTTTTCAACTTCAACCTAGTATGAAGAGTGCTCTCCTACAGCCATGCTTAGTAAACATTTTATTCTCCAACATATTTTTCAATTTAAAAAAGTACATTACCTGATCTAGTGGTAGGGTCAGGGGTTGTGGAGTGGAGAAAACAAGCAAACGTACAACTATATTCAAATAATACTCTATGACTCGGGGGTAAAATGAAAATAAACAAAAAATAGTTATTAATTTCAGATCAGGATTCTCTGACAACGACAAGTCATCTGATTACAGGACCTTTTAATACTTGCTGTTACTGAGATGTTTACACAGAGACTAGGTGACCGTGTCCACTGTGTTGGAGAAAGAACACCTACATAAGGGAATCTGAACTAAACCTACCGGGTTTCTTCTTCCTCTTTTTTCTTCCTTTTTTTTTTTTTTTTTCTTTTTTGGTAGGGTTTCTTCTGACTCTTAAGATTGGTTATTCAATTTCCACTTGTTTTTATCTAAAGTTGTGAAAATATAGCTGTTTTTCCACCAGCTTAATACCCTTGGGGAGATATATATTGTCAAATTACTGTTGCAACTTGAGTTGCTAAGAAGAGAGTTTTTAGCTCTTTGTAAGTAACACTTTTGCATTTAACTAAAGAATTATTTACTGTTACTTGGTCTTCTACAGCTCTGACCCAAAGGGCTTTCACAAACAGTGCAAATGTTATTGTCACAAGTTCATGCTATTTAGCTTTGGTCTTCTAATGAAGGCTGAATTAATGGCAAGGCTTCCTTGCACTGCTGGAAACCAGACCGCTACAAGGGGCAGGTAGAGTGGTCTATACAACCTTTGCGTCACCTAGTTTGCAGATTTTCTTCCTTAGGACAGAAATGAAATAAAATGTTGAATTCCTACCCAGTTTTGACTGCTCTTGGGTTTGTCAACAGGGAGTTAAACAGCCTGAGTCTCACCTTTAGCAACTACAGGTATAATCCGATTTCAATGGTTATTAATGCCCTTTGGAATTTTAATTAGCCAAGGGGACAGCTTGGGGGTAGGAGGTGGAAAATGGGTTATTTTTCCAGTCAGAATTTAAACTCTCAGAGATCACCCCTATATAATTCCTATCCATCTACTTTAGCAAGACTAGGGGAGAAGGGAAGGAGGAGCCTAAATAAATATAGTAATGCAAACACACAAGAAGGACAGAAAAGAAGAAACATAAAAAATAATGAAAAGAGAAAAAATATATGAAAGAAAAATTTTCACTAAATTATCCCAAAAATGCACCAGTGATAAAAAAGTGAAACCCAATGTACTTCTAGTTAAGTATAACAAACAAAAACAAAACTTGCTAGAAAATAGTTGTTAGATATTTGGACTGGAATCTTACTTGTGACAAATTACAAAGATATGAAAATAAGATAAAGTTACTTTTCATATAGGAAAAGATTTATATACCATGCTTATTTCAAAAAGCAAAAATCCCAATGGCTTCCAGTGACCAAAATGTTTTTATAAATTCTCACATTTAATACCCATAAATAGGCTAGTTTCTTCACATATACTTTTTTTTTTTTTTGAGAGAGAGGGAGAGGGAGAGAGAGAGAGAGAGAGAGAGAGCATGAGAGGGGAGAAGAAGGTCAGAGGGAGAAGCGGACTCCCCATGGAGCCGGGAGCCTGACATGGGACTCGATCCCGGATCTCCGGGATCATGACCCAAGCCGAAGGCAGTTGCCCAACCAACTGAGCCACCCAGGCGCCCCATACTTTTCTTTTTTTTTAAGATTTTATTTATTTAGACACAGAGAGACCACAAGAGCAGCGGGCAGAAGGAGAGGGAGAAGCAGGCTCTCTGCTCAGCAGGGAGCCCTACTGCAGGCTATATTCTAGGACCCTGGGATCAGGACCTGAGCCAAAGGCAGCCGCTCAACCCACTGAGCCACCCAGGCATCCCAAAGCAGCTCTTTAAGGAATCTGAAAGTGAACATTAGCAAGCAAATTGGAAAAGATCAGAATTTGAATTAGCAGCAAACTGATGGTGAATTTACCATTTTCCCTCTTTGGTCTCCTCTGGCCTAGACTCAACAGGGGAAACCTACAAGTGGGCACTGACAAATGGAGGGAACTCTGGGCCAAGCCCCGCGGTTGCAGCTTAAGGAGCAAAAAGGGAGTCTCCTACCAGAGTATCGAAAATTCCCTGGGTTTGTGTTCTTTTCAGCATTCCCTTGTACCCTAGACCCCAAGCAATCTTGTGATGGTGGTGAGGACAGTAACAGGTGCAGCAATGGGGTCCAGAGTCCACACTCTGTGGGGGTAAGACTTCAAGAAAGACTTCAAGAAAACGATATGAACTCCCCCTACTCATTTTTTTCTGTCTTCTTGCTACTTGGCCCCATAAGTAGATACATTTTTAAGAAGTATGCAACAGGAAGGGGCAACTAAAGCTCTTACTCTATGGCTGGAAGACCAAAAGGAGAGGGGGCCAAGTAACCAAAAGTACCAAGAAGATTAAAAAAGGGAGAAGCTCAGGAAAGCATCCCCGTGAGGTTGTTGATGAACATCTATGCTCACCCTTAACCTGTAAGGAGCTGAGGCTAAAACTGCATACCATAGACATGGAGAATGGAATAACAGAGCAGACCACCAACCAGTTTCATACTGGCCACTGTCTGGTACACACGTAAGACATATTCATGGTAGGGCAAGAGGAACTAATATTAGAACCATGACCCACAAGAGGCTGGTAGAACTCACAGTCCAAACCTAGCCAGTTTGATCACCAACTAAAACAAAAATATCAACATTCATTGTAGGATTTAAACAAGACACATTATCACAATGTAATATTCAGATTGTCCAGAATATAGTACAAACAAAAAAAAATTTGATACATAAAGGACTAGGAAAACTCCAATTTATGAGGAAAGATGAATAGCAGATCCCAACACTGATAGATTTATCTGACAAAGACTTTAAAAAGAAGCTACGAACAATGTTCCACAAAGTAAAAGTAAAGACTGTTAGAATGAACAGAAGATGGGAAATCTCTTCAAAGAAATAAGAGATACAAAGAACAGAAAGAAAAATTTAGAAACTGAAAAATACAATAACCAAAATGAAAATTCCACTGGACAGGTTCAATAGCCACATGAATATGACAGAGGAAATAGCCAGTGACTCTTAAAGATAATAAAAAAAAAAAAACATTCTGAGAAGAGAGAAAAAAATATTTAAAAACAAACAAAAACCTCAAGGACTTGTAGGACAATCTAATACTCATTTCACTGTAGTCCATTAAGAAAAAGAGAGTGTGGTGCAAGAAGAAAAAAATATTTAAGGAAATAGCAACCTAAAAACTCAAATTTTCAGCTTTACTTGCATTACTTGCAGAGGAACAAAATTGGAATAATGGAGAATTTCTCATCAGAAACCACAGAGGCTGGAAAGAAGTAGAACAACATTTTTAAGCATTGACAGAAAAGAACTGTTAAACCAGAATTCCATATTCAGGGAAAATATCCTTCAGAAATGAGTGTACAATAAAAATATTCTCAGATGAAGGAAAACCAAGAGAATTTACTGCCAGGAGATTTACTCCAAAAGAACTGCTGAAGAAAGTTAGTTCTTCAGAGAGAAGAAATATGACACCAGAATAAAACTTGAATTTAGGAATGAAAGATGAACAGATACAGTAGCAGTCCATCTGTTGAGATCTTTAAAATATGCTTGAAAACAGAAAGCAAAAGGTATACAGTGTCTCATGGCATTTTCAATGTATGTAGATATAATACATAAGACAAAAAATATATCAAACCCCCAACTCAACATAGGGCAAAAAGACTGTAAAACTACCACTCACATTTTTAAAGAAGGACAACTATATAAAACATGTGATTTCCATAGATCTTAAAGTTTCATTTCTTTCCATCGATCCTCTCTTCTCCCAAAGTAGAAACAATGGTTATAAGTATCTATTTGTGCACGATACTGTCAAGACCACTAGCTGAAAAGATAAATTCTTTGCCCTTTTTGAAGCTTACAGTCTAAACTATTCAAATCCAATATAAAAGAAATGATAAACAATGGAATTAAACATAAAACAATGACTTAAAGACTCAAATAATATACACGTTTTACATCAATGTATTTGTTGTACCAAAGAAAAAAAGCACAGGGGAAGGTTCACTGGGCCATTGTTTTTGTTGTCTTATTTTAAAATGGTAAGCTATTTCTGAGAAAAATACACTTACCTTTTGTAAGTCAGAGCTCCTTTTGAGGGCCAAATTGGAGAAAAGAGATTGTTCCATTTTATAAATCCTAGTTAGGTTACTGAGGAGGTACAAATTCAGATATACAAGCAAATACTTTGAAGAAATGCCAAGATCATCCCCCATGTATTAATTAAGGCCTAACCTTAGAAATAAATCATTTCATCTTTAATTCATCTTGCTAGTTTAAGATTTTATTCGTGGTCTGCAGAAAAAAATGTCTTTGAATCTGTAAGTATTCTAAGAGTATAAATTTTGTTTATTTTACAGTATAACTCATGATATTCTGTAATACTAACACATTCTTAAAATACAAGCAAACTTCAGTTACTGCCAACTGTCCTTGATGTGTTTGTAACACCCTAAAGATTAAACAGTATAATGTCATAAATCCTATTATAGTATATAATCTCTAAATTACATTCAAGGGGATAAAAATATACAGCATATTAATGAACTTTATATTTTCATAGCACCCTTTATACTGAACGTGCGAATCTAGTTACTTTGGATAAAAGTTTATGAAAATCTATCTCCCATAACTATTAAATATATTCTGCTCATCTTTGGAATCAGTTATTTTCAAAATGATGTCAGCCTTAGAAGTGGATTAATGTTTCCCACTTCTCCTTCCACAAATTTCAAGATTTACTTACATGCTATCCTTATGAGGTAACATAGAGAAAGAAAAATTTTAAAGTAAAAATACCAAGACAGCTTGGTACTGGCACAAAAACAGACACATAGACCAGTGGAACAGAGTAGAGACCCCAGATATGGACCTGCAATTCTATGGTCAAATAATCTTCGACAAAGCAGGAAAAAATATCCAGTGGAAAAAAAAAGTCTCTTCAATAAATGGTGCTGGGAAAATTGGACAGCTACTTGTAGAAGAATGAAACGTGACCATTCTCTTGTACTATATGCAAAGATAAACTCAAAATGGATAAAAGACCCCAATGTGAGGCAGGAATCTATCAAAATCCTAGAGAACATAGGCAGTAACCTCTTTGACATCAGTCACAGCAACTTCTTTCAACACATGTCTCCAAAGGCAAAGGAAACAAAAGCGAAAATGAACTTTTGGGACTTCATCAAGATAAAAAGCTTCTGCACAGCAAAGGAAACAGTCAACAAAACAAAGAGGCAACCCACAGAATGGGAGAATATATTTGCAAATGACACTACAGACAAAGGGCTGAAATTTAAGATCTATAAAGTACAGAACTCCTCAAACTCAACACTCAAAAAACAGATTATCACGTCAAAATATGGGCAAAAGACATGAACAGACACTTCTCCAAAGACATACAATGGCTAAAAGACACATGAAAAAATGTTCATCATCATTAGCCATCAGGGAGATTCAAATCAAAACCACATTGAGATACCACCTTACCCCAGTTAGAATGGCCAAAATCAACAAGACAGTAAACAACAAATGTTGGAGAGGATGTGGAGAAAGGGGAACCCTCTTACACTGTTGGTGGGAATGCAAGTTGGTACAGCCACTTTGGAAAACAGTGTGGAGATTCCTGAAGAAGTTAAAAACAGAGCTACCCTATGCTTCTCAATTGCACTATTGGGTATTTACCCCAGATACAGATGTAGTACCAAGAAGGGCCACATGTACCCCAATGTTCATAGCAGCAATGGCCACAATAGCCAAACTGTGGAAAGAGCCAAGATGCCCTTCAACAGATGAATGGATAAAGAAGATATAGTTTATATATACAATGGAATATTATGCCTCCATCAGAAAGGATAAATACCCAACTTTTGTGTCAACATGGACAGGACTAGAAGAGATTACGTTGAGTGAAATAAGTCAAGCAGAGACAATCAATTATCCTATGGTTTCACTTACATGTGGAGCATAAGGAAAAATATGGAGGATACTGGGAGAAGGAAAGGAAGAGTGAATTGGGAGAAAGCAGAGGGGGAGACGAAACATGAGAGACCATGGACTCTGAGAAACAAAGTGAGGGTTTTGGAGGGGAGGAGGGATGGGGGGTTGGGTGAGCCTGGTGGTGGGTATTGAGGAGGGCATGTATTGCATGGAGCACTGGGTGTGGTGCATGACCAATGAATCTCGGAACACTGAAAAAATAAAATAAAAATTTAAAAATTAAAAAAAGTAAAAATAAATAAGCATTAAACTAAATATATATGTATGTTTAGAAGACATTTGTAATACCCTGAAAGAAACAACAGCAAGTGCATTTAACAAAAAAAGATTCTTCCGCCCAAAATCCTGCCCTGAAAGGGCAAGGGCTCATTTTTCTAAGTAATGAGAGTAAGGTGGAGTGGGAAATATAACCTCCAAAATATTATCATGCACGTGTCAATAAAAACAGGCAACTGATTTACTGCATTAGATGTCAAGCAAATTGACTGAAATTTTAATAAAAATGAGATACATGAATCAACGTGTATTCCTTGCAGTACATTGAATAGTGTTTCCACCCCAAAAAATGTATGTCCAAATCCTAACCTCTAGTACCTGTAAATATGACTTTATTTGGAAATATGGTCTTTCCAGATATATTCAAGTTAAAGATCTTGAGAGAAGATCATCATGACTTTAACGGGGATGGCCCTTCAGTCAATGACCAGTGACCTCAGAAGAGAAAAGAAAGGGAAATTCAAGACTGTAAATAGGCGGAAGAATGCCATGTGATGACAGAGACTACAGTGATGCATCTATAAGCCAAAGAACACAAAGGATTTAGAAGAAAAGCATGAACAGGACTTTCTCAAGCCTGTAGAAGCAACCCTGATTTCAGATTCTTGGCCTCTAAAACTGTGAGAGAATAGACTGCTATTTTAAGCCAACAAGTTTATGGCCCATCCTAGCAGTCCTAGGAAACTAATACATTCCTTAAGGAAAGTAGAAAAAATATTTCTATTTATATGAAATACAACAAGTCAATTTACTTATTTAAAAAGCTCCAAACTGTAACCTGATGTTCAAATTATTAGACCATTTGACACTAGATCAAATGAAATATCTGGAATGGTAAACATTTGCCAAATGAGTTTCCAAATGATGGTGGGTGCCCACAATTCCTAAATGACGGTAAATGATCAAATACCTGAACATGAATTAGGAAAAGATCTTTTTTTTTTAAAAAGATTTTATTTATTTATTTAACAGAGAGAGAACATAAGCAGGCAGAGAGGCAGGCAGAGGCAGAGAGAGGAGCAGGCTCCCCACGGAGCAAGGAGCCCGATGCGGGACTCAATCCCAAGACGCTGGGATCATGACCTGAGCCAAAGGCAGCCGCCCAACCAACTGAGCCACCCAGGCGTCCCAGGAAAAGATCTTTTTAAGACTTGAAGATATACTAAAGGACTTTGACTAACTACCTGTAGATGTCTCCTGTGACCTGTAGGAACTATCAGCCTCGACTCTGCCAGTTGCCTCCTAAAGTAGAGGCAAACAAATTTTGTGCCAACTTTTATTAAAGTCTGGTACAAGGTGATACCATATGCTAAGAAAAGAGCCCAGCAGGGGATTAATGATATACACAGAGAAAGCAACTTATCAGGTATTCTGAAATTTAAGATGTACTAAGAGATCTAGAAGCTTGCAGGAAAATCTAAAAGAGATCTAATATAACCTAGAGGGGTTCTAGGGAACTATGTCATAAAATTGACTTGGTCACACTTAGAGATTCTGGTCCCCCAACTATTGGAATATGCTATGTAACCTAAACAATCCCAAGGTATCTATGCCTTCTTTTTTAATAATCTACGTCCAGTCACTCATTTATTCATCAAAGAAATAATTTACTGAGTTCTATACTAACTAGCCATTATACTGTGTTAGGGATAGACAAAGAATAAAGAATACCACCAATTATTACAAGGCACATGTAGAAGACCATGGGGAGGGAAGAGGGGAAAGGAAAAGGAGAGAGTCATCAAATACAGTCTGGTGGTAGAAAGTACTGAGAAAAAAATAATAAAGCAATGTAAGGAGATGAAGAGGATGATACTAGTATTTATAATAGAGTAATCATGGAAGATTTATCTGATAGAGTGACATTCAAGAGACCTGAAGCAAGAGAGGGAATTAGGCATGCAGAGATATTAGAAGATAGCAGAAGAAGACATTTATGTGTGAATGCCTGTGTGTTTTTCTGAGCATGTGTTTCGTGTTTCTCTTTGTTTTTCCACTTACTACATGAAGTACACTAACTTGACTAAACAACTTGCTGTTTGTTTCTTGAAAGCAGCATCCAGGAAGGAGCCCAAGGTGCCTTACGTCCTGCTGTAGACTATGTATCCTTTACTGTATCCTGGGTTCTGGGTGCACTAGAAAAAGGCAGCCATGTGTATCAAAAGGTCAAATCCTTTTTGGATCTAGTCAAATACGCCCGGGAGATGTTTTAGCATGTGCCCTTCAGATGTATTCAGAGAGAGAGGCATTCTCTGAATACATAGTAACTTCATTATAAAGAATTATCTCATAAATTGTCATGTGAAATAACCTGGGCATTCCACAATAAAATATTAAATCTGAAGAAAAAAAAATTCACCCTCTGAAGCTGAAGAATGCATGGTACACCCTGGAACAAGGAAGGAGACCAGTCTGGCTAATGTTGAATAAAGAAGAAAAACAGTGGGAGATTAAGACAGATAAAATAGCTGGGATGGGGGTGCCCCTGGACCTGAGGGTAAGCCATGAAAGGCCTTGCAGTTCAAAGTAAGGATTCTGAATTTCACTGTGTAACGTAAGAATCCACTGGAAAGTTTTGAGCAGAGAATTCGAAGGACCTGACCAAAAGGGTTGCTGTGACTGCATTATGGAGATCAGAATATAGGAAGACAAAAATATCTGCAGAAAGAACAGTTGAAAGGCTATTGCAACCATCCATCAAGAGATGATACCCACCCAGGTTGGTTACTGGAGGGTCAGATTCTAGATATATTCCAAAACTAACTGTTCTTTTTTTTTTTTTTTTAAAGATTTAATTTATTTATTTGACAGAGAGTGAGAGAGCACAAGCAGGCAGAGCAGCAGAAGGAGAGGGAGAAGCACGCTCCCCATTGAGCAGAGAGCCAGATGCAGGGCTCAATCCCAGGACCCTGGGATCATGACCTGAGCCGAAGGCAGTCGCTTAACCAACTGAGCCACCCAGGCGCCCCCAAAACTAACTGTTCTTATTGGTGGACTGAATCTGCAGTGTGAGAGAAAGATAGACGACAAGTGTTTTGGGGCAACTAGAAAAAGAGTTTGCATTTGCTAAAAAAAAAAAAAAGTCTAAGGACAGAGGACGAAAGAGGAAAGCCAAATCAAGACCTCAGATGTGATATATTTCTTTTCTTAAGTAACTCTACACCCAACATGGGGTACTCAAACTTACAACCTCAAGATTAAGAGTCGCATGTTCCATTGACTGAGCCAGTCAGGTGCCCCCACATGTGATTTCTTAAGATGCCTATTAAATATACAAGAGTGTCAATTATACCTCAATAAAGCTGGGGAAAAAAAAAGCAAGAGGAACTTGTCTGGCCTTCAGAGGAAAGCCACAAAAATTTAAAAATCCTGTAGGAAATAATGTATGAGAAGAGAAAAGGCCTGAAGATCTAGACCTAAAGCCAACAATGTTTAAAGGTCAGAACAATAATAACAATAGCTAACACTTACACTATGCACCAAATACTAGTCTAAAACCTTTACTATATATATTAAGCTCATTAATATTCATAATAAGCCTCCATTTTACAGATCAGGAAATCAAAGCACAAGAAGGTGAATTATTTCCTCAAGGTCACATAATAAGGAGCAGTACCAAGATTTATAAAGACAAACTAGCTTTATAAGCCCTATTCTCAACCATTACCCACACTACATGACCTCTACAGAAAGGATGATCTGACCAAAGAATCCCTGGTATGGCCAGCAGTATCCTTGAGGCCAAGGGGAAAAAAATGTCAGTGGCAGATGAATAATTAGGAAAGAGGACTGAGCCAGGACGACAGTATCTGACGAGGTGGAGCTCAGTGAGAAAATAATATCTCCAGGACCATATACTGATACTCTTTTATATTACTATTTCTAAATGTGATGAAGAAGTATTTATAAAACAACACCTAAGTTAGAGAATACACCTGTTTACTCAACCAGTTTAAAATCCTTTATGTATAGGTCACTTTAACTTCAATATTTATCAATTTATCCCCTTCTATTACTTTTCATCTTATGAACCTCATAATGGAAATTTCTAAGTTATATTTACACGTAATTTATTTTTCTAGATTTCAAATCAAAGATTTATTTAGCCATATGTAACAAAAACATCTAATGGCAACAGTAAACAGTAAGATCAGCACTAAACTGGGGCGCCTGGTGGCTCAGGGGGTTAAAGCCTCTGCCTTCAGCTCAGGTCATGATCTCAGGGTCCTGGGATCGAGCCTTGCATCGGGCTCTCTGCTCAGCAGGGAGCCTGCTTCCCTCTCTCTCTGCCTGCCTCTCTGCCTACTTCTGATCTCTCTCTCTCTGTCAAATAAATAAATAAAATCTTAAAAAAAAAAAAAAAAAGATCAGCACTAAACTTTTACGTAAGATGGCTGCTTCCTTAGGTTCTGGCATACCAAAAATAGCATGAGAACTAATCTACCCATAACTATATTAATGATCTCTATTATCAAACTACTGATAATTTAACACCAGGCAAAGAGTTTTCATGAGCTAAAAAATTAGTACAAGAGTAATTCAATAAAGTATTTCATTCTCAAACTAAAAAACTGTTCAACTGGGCCTTAGCTTTTCCATTTTAAAATGAACCCTTCAGTTTTAGTTTATTTCCTTAAGGCAAAATTTCAGGCTGCTTGGGCCCAACAAGTCTACTCCACAGTCATTCCATTTAATGTAAGAAACCCACAAAACAACCCAGATACTTATCTATCCAAGAATCTGATACTTGTAAATGCACTTTGGACAAACTGCCCAACCGGCAAGCCAGATCCATATACCACCGCAACAGACCTTACGACTTTAATATCCTATAGTCTGGATATACTGTGGTGATTTGAATATAATATTAAATCAAACTGCCTTCTTTAGGGTATTAATACTATTTCCCTTCTAATACCAAGTACAGTAAATTGGTATTATTTCCCCAAAGAGAGAGAACAGGGGAATCAGGATGAGTAGGAGACCAGGCCCTAGGAGTAAAAAATAGACTACCTCTTGCTCTCCCAGCTATGGCATATTTTTTGAATGCTTGTTCCCCTGATGGAAGCTGATAATGGGAACCTGGAAACCTGCCATTACAAACTGAATAAAATAGGAAACAACTTACTTTACCAGTGATCCAAAACACTGTCTGAATCTTCCAATGACACAGACTAAGTTGATTCCTAAATTTATCAATTCAGCTAACAACATTATTACACGTATTAAGTTGCTACATAATAAGATCTGACACAAAAGCACTCAACAAGTGTTGGCTGATCTGATATAAACCACAGAAGGCTTCTGCAATTTACAAAATAACATGCACAAGTGTGAACATCAATACAGTAAATTCTGTGGAAAGACTTCTTAAGTATCTACTCCTACAGTTACAAAACACATCTGGAAAAAGACACAATTTTACAACAAATACAATGCAATAAAAGTCCTACACCTAATTGACACTGGGTAGGAAAAGAAGAAGGGCTCAACCCAAGAGAGAATTAGGCTTTAATTTACAAAACTACCAGACGTTGAAAAAGCGGCTAGGTCAGGAGTAGAAGGCAACATGACATTGTGGGTAGGCTGTGTTCTTTGGAGCAAGACTGCTTGGGTTGAAATCCTGTGTCTCCCATTTACTTTGGGACATTACCTTCTCAGACCTATTTCTTCATCTATAAATGAGATGGTAACAGTACCACTTCACTGGGTTGTTGTGAGGATAAAATGAGTAAATACATGTAAGGCGCACAGAAAGTACAATGAACAAATAGTTACTATCAGTACAGAAATTGTACTCCTATGCCTAGCAATCTGAAGAAAATGACTATTTGGTTGAACCATATAAATTCTGCTATTTCTGTAGGTCAAAACACTTCGAATATCAATTTTTTGGTTTCAGTTGAATATAAAAGCAAGAGATGTGAAAGCGAGTTGCTAAGAATGCCTATGGGACCCAAGCCCTAAAAAGAGTCAATCTGGCAATGTATTCACATAGCAGCCCTAAAATATAACTGAAGGGAAAGGATTTCTGCAGCAGGTTGAAAACAAACCACATTTCAAATAATACAGCATACAATTCAGAATGACTGACCTCTAAGGCAACCAATATTCTACAGTGGATTGATTTTGAAAGCTGAACTGATACTTTATATTCAAATGTCTATTCCTCTCCTCTGCATCATAAAATGAATGTTCTCACAATTTCAAAAGGTACACATTGTACTGTTACTCATTAAATTTTAGAATTGCCTAATTTTGACCACATCATCTTACAAACCTAATTGTGACCTGTAAGATTTTTAATACAAAAAGTACAAAGAAACGTTTTTAACCAATATAACAGTATATATTTCATAAATATCTACATTGATTTTAATACCAAATTAGTCTAATTTTCCTAAGTATTTTCAGCAGGATAAGTTTCTACAACTTAACATAGTATCTACAATCTATATGAAAGGTTATCCATCTAACTGAAATGAGTACACTAAAACCTCACAAATGATAGCATAATTTCAAGATAGTCTGATTTTCCACAAGGTTATGTTCATCTTTTAAATCTCTACATTTAAATTTTACAAATCTTTAAATGAGATATAAAAACATGTAAGTAGAAATAATGTTCATATGAAGATATAGCAGATGGATAAAATATACCTCTATGACTAATAAAAATTAAAATCCTATTAAGGTTTTATAAAAGACTGATAATTGCAATTTTATAATTTTTAAGAAAACTCACAAAAAGGCCAGCCTCAACCTGCCAGCCCATTTTCCTGTCAATAGGTTCAGTTCTCTCAGTTCTAGAATAAGGTTTTATATATCAAGGAAAAATGAACAATGACAAGCTCTTCTGGTAATGATCTCTTTATAAACCAGCAACATATATTTCATCCCCCTTTTTTTAACTGAGATACATGTCACATACTACAAAAGTTACCCTTTTAAATTCAGTGGTTTGTAATATATTGAAAAAGCTTTGTGTGACCATGACCAATATCAAATTCCAGAACATCTTCATAAATCCCAGGCAACCACTCATCTACTTTCTCTCTCTATGGATTTGCCTATTTTAGACATTTCACATAAATGAAATCACAGAATATGTAGTCTTTCATGCCTGGCTTCTTCCACATAGCCTAACATTTTGGGGTTTATGCATGTTGTAGCAAGTATCAATATCTCATGTCTTTTTTAGCTGAATAATATTCCACTGTACAAATATACTACAGCTTATTTATCTACTCAATCAACTGATGGACATTTGGGTTAGTTCTATGTCTTGACTATTATGAATAATGCTACTATAAACATCTGTTGTCATTTCACCCCCTTTTAAGATTTGTGACAAAGTTTTAACATTTTAAAGCAAATCACAAAGGCTCTAGCAGATGTCTCTGAAGACCCAAGACCGATTTCAAATAGCAACCTCTTCTTCTCTAGATGGAGATCCTACCCAGAAAGTTCATTCTTTTCCATTATATATCATCTGAACAACTGAAACAACAAGAGAAAAAAAAAGTCTCTCTACTTTTTGCAAATCATGAATAAACAGGAAGGACAAGAGAATAACAAAGAAAGCTATAACATAAAATACTCTAAGTTTCTTGTTAACCTCATCCAATTTTTTAAAAACCTACATATCCCATATTTAACTAAAATATTCAAATAAGATTAAAGTACTCTGTTACAATGTTGCAATATGTGTGCTAGATTTAAGTATCTATACATTTTCAGTTTGAGCTATTCTCCTAAAGCACCAGGAAAAAAATTCTGGCTAAATATTACCAGGATTGACCTAACAGATTTGAAAAGATTCAAACTCAACCCCCGAATATTTACTCATTGTAAATAAAACAATCAATTGATCTAAAATGTCCAAATCAGCAAAATGAATTAGAGGCTCAAATGTACCCTTTATGTCTGGGAGAAAAGACTGATTAATTTTCTTGATTAGTTGATTTAAAGTATTTTGATAAACATATCCTCAAATATCTACTTGAAGAAGAGAATTTTTATTTAAATTACATATAATGGCCTAGAACCCCTAAATTTTACAATTGAAATTAAGAGTTCCCAATATATCAATTCCATAACTTTCACACCAATAATATTGCTTTATGAGAAAGGGCAAAAAAGTGTTATCAAAATAATGTAAAATTATTCCTCTATAAGTAAGTGAAATGTTCAGAATAAGCTACCAAAATAAATAGAGCATACAAAAAAAGAAGACAGGTATTTTTTCAAATTGGAAAACAATACCAATTTTTTTAAAAAACAAATACTGCTTTACACTATATACTAAATATATTAAAACTAATCAAATTGTACCTCTGTTTTCCTAGGGTTAGAATTTTTTTACATCTATTTTTAACTCAATTTTACTTATCAGTAAAATGACAATGAACAATGCCTTTCTTTTTTGTAGAGTGTTTATAGGAGAATTCTGCATTTAAAAATGTACTTCTAATAAACTCTTAAGGGAACTTTTCATTAAAAAAGGAAAGGACAAACTCTTAACCTATACTTTGTTTCTGCTATAATTTTAAACTACTTATTCAGCCAATTAAATCTAGTTGTTACATTTGTAGAATATCAAATATACCTTGGGCTTTATATTTAATTCAAATTCAATAAATATTTATTGAGTGGTCTACTACATGCTTAACAGTATGCTAACACTGGGAAAAAAACAACCATTTTGGTTTTTCCTATCTTTTTCCTTCCTTGTCCTTACAGCCTACACATATAATCACTTGATGAAAGAGTACTACCTACCCTCATTTACTACACACCTGACTTATACTCACAGACTCTAAACTCAGAATTCAAATAAATACCAACTATGAAAAAGAATTCACAAAAATCTGTTTTTCTGTAGGGCACTCATCACTGAGGGGTAAAATTTTTCTCGTATGCATCATGAAGGAAGATCCTTTTTCCATGTTGTTGGCAAAACTGTCAATCATCTTGATGAGCAGCAAATAAATGAATGCCCAATGATGGGATTTCTGTATTATCCTTAAAAAAGAAATCCATCAACTAAACATCAACAGGTAAATGTTTATACTCGACAGCCATCAATTTCAACTATCCATGCAAAGAGACAGGTGAGCTGGACTGGTAAACCTCGAAATTAGAGAAGTATTAATCGTCTGCTTCCAGCCAATATAAACAGATGTTATTTTTAAACAGGCAAAATCATCTCTTCCACTGAAATTTATTTGCAGCAGATAATGTTCTGTTACATTTTTAATCAAGCAGATGAAGTTACATTTAAATTGAAAATCTGCTTCACTCAACTAATCAGGCAAGTAAAATTCAGAGATGATTGAATAGCATTACACAGCACACTATTACGGCAGGTAAATTGGGAAATTTACCTGTCACACCACACAGCGTATTGTTCAGCCACTGCATCTGCAACTTAGAAGCAAAACGCTAAGACAAAAAGGGAAAGGCATGTTAAACAGATTTATAAATCCATCATATTTTATGAAAACATTATTAAAGCTGCCAGCAAAAAAATTAATAAATAAATATTTTTTTAAAAAGAAAAAGGAAAAAATACACACCACCTCTCAGAGAATGAGTGAAGATTTACATGTGTATGCTTATCTGTTTCATGTAAATAGCATGCCTGGTTATTTTGAAGATCAAGATACATCCCAGGTTATGGAAAAAAATAAACATTACATTACACAAAAAGGCAAAGAAACAAGGACCATATAATATCAATAATATGATGGTCAAACACAAGAAAGGCAAATAAAATACCTTATCGAGAAATGGCAGGTAAAACAGAAAATGTTGCAGTCCTTTGCAAAATAAAACGACTTACTTCACTCATTGGTACAGATCATTAATTTTCATACACAACAAAAACACTACACCTAAAAAACTGTCAACTCACCCTATTTATAAAAAGCCTACTCCATTTTTTAGCCACTTGTAGTTTCCTACACAACGTTAACATTTCTAACATGACTTCAACATTTATTTTCACAAACATCCAAAAAAATCTTATGGCTGTGTCAGTTGTTTCTTTCCACTGAAACCTAAAATTTACTTTTACCACTTAATATCTGTCAACTCAAATACCTTTGCTGCAACAGTTAAACTCAATTATCACTGCTTATAGCATTGTTAATTATTCCAATATCATATACCAATACCAACTAACATGTTTTACATCTTATTTAGAATGTAGTTTTATCTTTACAGACTTTGAAATACATAGCCGTGTGTGCCAACTACTGTATCTTTTTCCTTTCTTCGTACTTCTTTTTGCCTTCCTTCTTTCAGTTTTACCTTCCCTCTTCCCTTCCCTTTCCCTCTTCTTCTCTTTTGGGGGAGGCGGCGGTGGTGGTAGTAGTAGAAACAGTATACAACATTGGAATGTGCTCTAAATTATAAAGATATAATATTACTCCTCTACTCTTTATGGTGTGAATCTATGCTACTTTTCCATTAGGAGTGATGGATTTGGACAGACATATCCATACACTGTCATGGGGCTAGATCATACAGCTATCTAGAAATCATACACTCATCAGCACAATGTCCTAACTATCAAGGCATCATTTTCAGTAAATTACTGGTGAGGGTGAGAACAGTTGAAGGTTCACAGAAAAATTGTGAAGACAGTAGAGAATTCCTATGTGCCCCACATCAGTTCCCTCTACTAATAATATCTTACATTATATGGTATATTTCTCAAAATTAATGAACCAATATTGATTCCTCATTATTACCTAAAATTTATAATATTTTTATTTAGATTTACTTTTTATTTATTCTTTTTCTGTTCTAGGATCCCAGCCAGGATAGCATATTATATTTACTTGTCATGTCTCCTTAGGCTCCTTCTTGGTTCTGAGTTTCTCAGAATTTCCTTGTCTTTGATGACCTTGCCAGCTTTGAGTACTGATTAAGTATTTTGCAAAACATCCCGTAAGTGGGATTTGTCTATTTTTCTCATGGTTATGGCTTTTTTGGAGGAAAATCACAGAGATAATGTTGGCATTCTCATACATCTTACCAAGTGTAAATGCCATCAACATGACTTATCACCGCTGCTGGTGATAGTCTTGATCACCTTTTTTTTTTTTTAAGATTTTATTTATTTGACAGAGAGAGAGACAAAGCACACAAGCAGGGGAGCAGCAGAGAGGGACAGAGGAAGCAGGCTCCCCACTGAGCAGGAAGCCTGACGTGGGGCTTGATCCCTGCACACTGAAATCATGACCCGACCTGAATGGAAGGCAGACACTTAACCAACTGAGCCATCGAAGTGCCCCTTGATCACGTGTCTTATCACTGTTGTAATTTAGCTGCAGCCTTCAAAAAACTGCATTTATACTTTTCTAAACTCCATAATGATATACTGCTATTCCTGTTAAAAATGACCATTTTAGGGTGCCTGGGTGGCTCAGTGGGTTAAAGCCTCTGCCTTTGGCTCGGGTCATGATCTCAGGGTCCTGGGATAGAGCCCCACATCGGGCTCTCTGCTCAGCGAGGAGCCTGCTTCTCCCTCTCTCTCTGCCTGCCTCTCTGCCTACTCGTGCTCTCTCTGTCAAATAAATAAATAAAATCTTTAAAAAAAAAAAAACCATTTTAACAACTATTCTCTTTAGATGTGACTTAAAGAGGAAAAAATAATAAAAAACAACCCAGGTATATTTCCCATACTGTACCAAGATTAGCCTTTGAGTCATTACAGTGATTTTTCTAAATCTATAGATATTTTTGACTTGACTTTTTGCTTTCAAAATTGGCAAAACAGAGGCTCTATACTTGAGCTGATCATGAGAATCATATGGGGGTGGGGGCTTTTCAAAACCTTTAAAAAAAAAACAACTGGTGCCCAAGCCCCATTTTAATCAGAATTCCTGGACATCAGTTTTTTAAAACTCTCCCAGTTATCCCAACACAGAGCCAATGGGAAGAGATCCACTGGCCCAAGGTCTTAGCCCAGTGCAAGGTGAAGCATTCTTCTGTTTCAGCACTCATAGCTATGCTACACTGTGTGGGGTTTACTTTTTTTTTTTTTAATATTTTATTTATCTATTTGACAAAGAGAGAGAGATCACAAGTAAGCAGAAAGGCAGGCGGGGGGGGGGGTGGGGGGTGGGAAGCAGGCTATCTGCTGAGCAGAGAGTCTGATGTGGGGCTCGATCCCAGGACCCTGAGATTATGATCTGCGCCAAAGACAGAGGCTTTAACCCACTGAGCCACCCAGGCTTCCCTGGGGTTTCCATTTCTTATGTCTCATCAGTTCTTCCCATAAATGGCTTTGGGTTAAAAGAACACTAGAACTCAGGGACACTGCAATGCTATTTAAACACTGATAGACTAAACAAAGAGGCAGAAGGCAGTGACTACACCCTTAGACACATTACTGATGAAAAATATGCATATTCTGAGGTGAAGACTTCAAAAGGCTAGAATCCAAACTATTACCATAAAAATGTTCTATATTCTCCAAAACACACTGATAGATTATTGTTTAAAACCTGGTGTTTCTAGGGTGCCTGGGTGGTTCAATGGGTCAAAGCCTCTGCCTTCGGCTCAGGTCATAATCTCAGGGTCCTGGGATATAGCCCCACATTGGGCTCTCTGCTCGGTGGGGAGCCTGCTTCCTCCTCTCTCTCCCTCTCTGCCTACTTGTGATCTCTCTCCTCTCTATCAAATAAACAAATAAAATCTTTAAAAAACAAAAACAAAAACCTGGTGTTTCTAATATTAACAAAAAAAAATCACATAAAAATTTCTAATGACCAACAGAATATCCTATGATATAGATGGATAATCAATACTTAATTATTCCTTCTTGTGGATGTTTATGTTATTTTGTTATTTTCAGAAATAACAAATACATCTTTTGTACTTCCAAGTACTGGTGGAAATGTAAAATGGTGCACTACTATGTTAAAGTTTGGTAGTTTCTTTTTTTTTTTTAAAGATTTTATTTATTTATTTGGCAGAGAGAGAGATCACAAGTAGGCAGAGAAGCAGGCAGAGAGAGAGGGGGAAGCAGGCTCCCCACTGAGCAGAGAGCCTGATGCAGGGTTCATCCCAGGACCCTGAGATCATGACCTGAGCTGAAGGCAGAGGCTTTAACCCACTGAGCTACCCAGGCACCCAAGTTTGGTAGTTTCTTTCTTTCTTTTTTTTTTTAAAGATTTATTTTTTTATTTATTTGAGACAGAGAGAGAGAGTGCATGAAAGGGGAGAGGTCAGAGGGAGAAGCAAGGTCCCTGCAGAGCAGGGAGCCTGATATGGGACTCGATCCTAGGACTCCAGGATCATGACCTGAGCTGAAGGCAGTTGCTTAATCAACTGAGCCACCCAGGCACCCTTGGTAGTTTCTTAAATAAACTAAACATTCAAGGATGCCTGGGTGGCTCAGTCGGTGAAGCGTCTTCCTTTAGCTCAGGTCATGATCTCAGGGTCCTGGGATCGAGCCCCACATCAGGCTCCTTGCTCAGTGGGAGAGCCTGTTTCTACCTCCGCCTGCAGCTCCCCCTACTTGTGCTCTCTTACACTATGACAAATAAATAAAATCTTTAAAAAAAAAATTAAATGTAGGGGTGCCTTGGTACCTCAGTGGGTTAAAGCCTCTGCCTTCGGCTCAGGTCATGATCTCAGGGTCCTGGGATTGAGCCCCGCATTGGGCTCTCTGCTCAGCAGGGAGCCTGCTTCCCCCTCTCTCTCTGCCTGCCTCTCTGCCTACTTGTGATCTCTCTGTCAAATAAATAAATAAAATCCTTTAAAAAAATTAAATATATACTATTCTATAGTCCACTTACTGAACTCCAGAGCATTTACCCCAGAAAAATGAAAACTTATGTTCACACAAACCTGTACATGA
Organism: Nasua narica; assembly: GCA_028533885.1. Lineage (NCBI taxonomy): Eukaryota > Metazoa > Chordata > Mammalia > Carnivora > Procyonidae > Nasua > Nasua narica. The sequence goes on along the minus strand of CM052813.1, from coordinate 50,069,559 downwards.
ATGTTCACAGCAGCTTTATTCATAATAGCCCAAAAATGGGAACAATCCAGCTGTCCTTCAACGGCTGAATGATTAAAACAAACTGTGTGCATCCATATCAGGGGATACAACTCAGCAATAAAAAGGAACAAACTAATAACACACACAACTTGGATGAATCTCAGGGATTGGAAAAAGCAAATCCTAAAAGGTCACACACAGTCTTATTCCATTTAAATATTCCTGAAATCACAAAAATATATAAATGGAGAACATATTAATGGTTGCCAAGCGTCAAGGATAGCAGAGGAAAGGAGGACTACAAGACGCCAACAAGATGAGGGATCCTTGTGTGGCTAAATTATTCTGTACCTTGACTGTATCAATATCCTGGATGTGATATCACATTATAGTTTTGGAAGATGTTACTGCTAAAGAAACTGAGTAAATGGCACATAAGATCTCTCTGTGTTCTTTAAATTGCATGTGAACCTACAATTAAATAAAAAGATTTCTAAAAACAAACTCTTTAAAGATTTTTCTCTATTTCAGATAATTTCCTTAGATTGCTGCATCAAAAGAATCCATCATTCATGAAAGATGCACATACTGCCAAATTATTTACTGAAAAAGTCATGCCTCAGAACATTTCTCCCAAGCGGACATCATTGTACAATTATGTAGTCCTTAAAAATGTACCTCAATGTGGCACCTGGATGGCTCAATGGGTTAAAAACCTCTGCCTTCGGCTCTGATCATGATCTCGGGGTCCTGGGATTGAGGCCCGCATAGGGCTCTCTGCTCAGCGGGGAGCCTGCTTCTCCTCTCTCTCTGCCTGCCTCTCTGCCTGCTTATGATCTCTGTCAAATAAATAAAATCTTAAAAAAAAATAAAATAAAATGTACCTCAAGCTTCCCCTCTCTTCTTCCCTGCACTGCATCCTAAGGAAGGTGCCCCCTCTCTGTGGGAGCATTAACCACGGGGCTTAGTAATCAGTCACACAGGGTTTTACTTGTCTCTACTCACGTGATTACAAATTCCTTGATAGAACAAACACCTTCTTTAACTATGTACCTCAGTTCCTTGCATATAGGAGAAGTTCAAGAAATGTTTACTGAATTAATGAACAGATGAACAAATACTATTAAAACATCCTCACAAATGTGTTATTATAACTTGTGATTTTCCTGAGTGATTAGGGTAATTGTCATACTGCTGACACATTTAGAACAATGTACTATAAGATCAATTTAAAAGAAAAGACAATGAAGCCTGAGATGCATTTTTGATAACTATAAGACATCCAAATGGGGTAATCTCAAAGAACTGGAGGGTCATAACTGTAACTCAGATTTTGGAAATATCTGCACAGAGATGATAGTTGAAAGAGTGAGAATAGGAAAGAAAAAAACAAATCAGTGAAAACAACAGGTACACAGTATCTTGTTCTCTATGTATTTTACATCTAATCTTCATTTGTTCTTAAACTATTTGATACAGAAGGTACATTAGAACTTTTAAGAGACATAAATCTGATAAAACAGAAGAATCAGGGTGCCTGCTTGGCTCAGTCAGTTAAGCGTCTAACTTTTGATTTCAGCTCAGGTCATGATCTCAGGGTCATGAGACTGAGCCCCACACAGGCTCTTGATCTCGGGGTTGTGGGTTCGAGACCCAAACTGGACATAGAGATTGCTTGAAAATAAAGTATTAAGGGGCGCCTGGGTGGCTCAGTGGGTTAAACCCTCTCCCTTTTCGGCTCAGGTCACGATCTCAGGGTCCTGGGATCGAGCCCCGCATCAGGCTCTCTGCTCAGCGGGGAGCCTGCTTCCCTCTCCCTCTCTACCTGCCTCTCTGCCTACTTGGGATCTCTCTCTCTCTCTGTCAAATAAACAAATAAAATCTTTAAAAAACAACCAAAAAAAAAACTCTTTCAAAAAGTAGAAGAGAAAGGGAATATTTCCCAACTCATTCCGTGAGGTCAGCATTTCTCAGACAGAAAACCAGATAAAGAAGACATTACAAGAAAACTACGGACAAATACCCCTCATCAACGTATATGCAAAAATTCTAGCGGACTGAATTTACCAATATATAAAAAAAGTAATGTATCATGAACAAGTATGGTTTAATCCAGGAATAAATATTACTTTAATATTTTTTAAAAATCAATTAAATGTCCACTCTCACCACTTTTATTCAACATAGTACTGAAAGTCCCAGCCACAGCAATCAAACAAGAAAAAGAAATGTAAAATATCCAAATCTGTAAGGAAGTAGAATTTTCAATATTTACAAATGACATGATACTTTATCTAGAAAACCCTAAAGACTGCACCAAAAAAACCACTAGAACTGATAAATATAGTAAAGCAGGATACCAAATCAACATTCAGAAATCTGTTGCATTTCTATCCACTAATAATGAAGTAGCAGAAAAAAAAATTAAGAAAACAATCCCATTTACAAGTGCACCAAAAACAATAAAATACCTAGGAATAAACTTAACCAAGGAGGTGAAAGACCTATACTCTGAAAACTATAAAACACTGATGAAAGAAACTGAAGATCATACAAACAAATGGAAAGATATTCCATGCTCAAGGATTGGAAGAAACAAATATTGTTAAAAAAGGTCCATACTACCTAAAGCAATCTGCAGATTTAATATAATCCCTATCAAAATGCCAACAGCATTTTTCACAGAACTAGAACATTAATCCTACAATTTGTATGGAACCACAAAAGACCCTGAACTGCCAAAGCACTCTTGAAAACAAAGAACAAAACTGGAAGCATCACAATCTCAGATTTCGAGGTACACTACACAAAGCCATAGTAATCAGAAGAGTCGGTAATGCACAAAAATAGACACACAGATCCACAGAACACAATAGAGAACCCAAAAATAAACCCACGATTATATGTTCAATTAATCTATGACAAAGGAGGCAAGAATACACAATGGGAAAAAGACAGTGTCTTCAACAAATCGTGTTGGGAAAACTGGACAGCAACATACAAAAGAATGAAACTGGATCACTTTCTTACACCATACAGAAAAAGAAACTCAAAATGGATTAAAGACCTAAATATGAGACATGAAACCGTAAGAATCCTAGAAGAGAACACAGGCAGTAATTTCTGGCATTGGTCATAGTAACATTTTCCTAGCTATGTCTCTTGAGGCAAGGGAAACAAAAGCAAAAACAAACTATTGGGACTACATCAAAATAAAACATGTGCACAGCAAAGGAAACAATCAACAAAACAAAAAGACAATCTACTATATGAAGAAGGTATCTGCCAATGACATAGCTGATAAAGGGTTAGCATCCAAAATATATAAAAAACTTACCCAAGTCAACAACAACAACAAAAAACACAAATAATTCAATTAAAAATGGGCAGAAGACATGAAGAGACATCCCTCCAAAGAAGACATCCAGATGGCCGAAACATAAAAAGATGCTCAACATTACTCATCATCAGGGAAATGCAAATCAAACCACAATGAGATAACACCTCATACCTGTTAGAATGGCTAAAATAAAACACAAGAAAACAACAAGTGTTGACAAGGATGTGGAGGAAAAGGAACACTTGTACACTGTTGGTGGCAATGTGAACTAGTGCAGCCACTGTGGAAAATAGTATGATGGTTCCTTAAAAAATTAAAAACAGGGGCGCCTGGGTGGCTCAATGGGTTAAGCCTCTGCCTTCAGCTCGGGTCATGATCTCCGGGTCCTGGGATTGAGCCCCACATTGGGCTCTCTGCTCAGCCGGAAGCCTGCTTCCCTCTCTCCCTTTGCCTGCCTCTCTGCCTGCTTGTGATCTCTTTCTCTCTGTCAGATAAATAAGTAAAATCTTAAAAAAAAAAAAAATTAAAAACAGAAGTACCCTATGATCCAGTATTCCACTCTGGGTATTTCCTCAAGGAATACAGAAACAGATAAATGAATCCCTATGTTTACTGCAGCATTATTTACAATAGCTAAAATACAGAAGCAACTCAAGTGTTCACTGACAGACAAATGGAAAAAGAAAATGTGATACAGGGTGCCTGGGTGGCTCAGTGGGTTAACCACCTGACTCTTGATTTAGACTCAGTTCGTGATCTTGGGGTCATGTGAGATCAAGCTCCAAGTCAGGCTCTGCACTCTGTCCATAGTTTGCCTGTCCCTCTCCCTCTTCCACTGCCCCTTACCTTGCTCTCTTTCTCTCTAAAAATGAACAAAATCTTAAAAAAAAAAAAAAGATGTGATACACACACACACAGAATAATACTCAGCCATAAAAAGGAATGAAATCTTGCAACAACACGGATGAATTTAGAGGATATAATGCTAAGTGAAATTGAGAAAGACAACCATACGATTTCACTCATGTGGATTTTAAGAAACAAAACAAACAAAAGACAAAATCTAGACTCTTAAATATAGAAAACTGGTGGTTATCAGAGGGGAGATGGGTGGGGGAATGGGTGAAATAGGTGAAGGGGATTAAGCGTGCACTTAGCATGATTAGCACTGAGTAACGTACAGAATTGTCAAATCGGGGTGCTTGGGTGGTTTAGTGGGTTAAGCAATTGCCTTCAGCTTAGGTCATGGTCCCAGGATCCTGAGATGGAACTCCAAGTTGGGCTCCCTACTCAGAGGAAAGTCTGTTCTCCATCTGTGTCTCTCCCGTCCCCTCCCCATGCTCCTTTGTACTGCACATGTGCTCTCTCACAAATATTTAAAAAAAAAAAAAAAACTGTCAAATCACAATATTGTGCACCTGAAATTTAACACTGTACATTAATTATACTGGAATTAATGAATTAATGTAGTACACTATATTAACAAAAACCACAGGATCATGTCAATAAAAGCACCTGACAAAAACACTTAACACATAAAAGCACCTGAGGGGTGCCTGGGTGGCTCAGTGGGTTAAAGCCTCTGCCTTCAGCTCAGGTCACAATCTCAGGGTGCTGGGATCAAGCCCCACATCGGGCTTTCTGCTCAGTGGGGAGCCTGCTTCCCCCCCCCCCGCCCGCCTACCTCTCTGCCTACTTGTGATCTCTCTCTCTCTATCAAATAAATAAATAAAATCTTAAAAATAAAAAATAAAAATAAAGCACTTGACAAAATCCAATATTCATTCCTGATAAAAGTGCTTAATAGTGAACAATAGAAGGAAACTTCCTCATGCCATTAAAAGGTATCTACAAAAAACCTATAGTTAACATTGTATGTAATGATGAAAGACTATACTTTCCCATTAATATCAGGAACAAGACAAGAAGGTCCACTCCCACCACAACTACTCAAGATTGTACGGGAGGTTCTATTCAGGTCAATAAGAAAAAAAAAAAAAAAGCCATCCAGATTGGAAAGAAAGGCAAAATGTATTTGCAGATGGTACATTCAACAACATAGAAAATCCAACAGAATCTACTCCAAAACTAATAGAATAAGAAATTTTTACAGGAAGTATAAAGTTATAGGAACCAAAATCAATACACACATCCATATGATTAAGTCATTCCACTTCCAGATATTTACTCAAGATGAAAACATATGTCCATTTAAAGGCTTTTACAATGTTCTTAGGAGCTTTATTTGTAGTAAATAAAAACTGTTAACAATTCAAATGTCCATTAATAGGTGAATGGAAAAACTATGGTATATCCATACAGTGGATATAAAGCAATACTAATAACTACTGATACCTGCTATACTATGATTAAATCTGAAATAATTATGCTGACTGAAATAAGCTAGCGCTCTTCCCCCCAAGAAAAAAGTTTTCCTACCATGTGGTTCCACTTACATAAAATTTTAGAAAATGCAAAATTAATCCACCGTAATAGGAAGCAATGATTCTCTGGAGATGAAATAGAGTATGGTGAGTCAAGAGATAAGGATTACAAAGGGTATGAGGAGACAACTGGAGGTTTTAGGTATGTTCACTATTTTGATTATGGTAATGGCTTCCTGTATGTATACATATATCAGAATTTAACAAATTGTACATTTTAAATGTGTGCAATATGTCAATTATACCTTAACAGAGTTGTTTTGTCCTTTTTTTTTTCTAAAGTACCACTTTGCTAACAGTCTATATGACACTTCACTTGCAGGCTTTTATTCAGAGCTAGTTTCTAAAGACATCTCCACAATATCCCAAAGTATCCATTCTCATTCATAGCATATTAATGTGAAGGAGGAGATTCTTGGATCATTCTCCTGCCAAGGATTCAATGTCCGACTGCTATAGCAAAAGAAATGTCTGCCATGACAATGTCTTGAAGGGTCACATGCAGAAGTGCTAGCTCTAAGGAGGCATTTGAGCATGGTCCACCAACTAAAGGAGTTCTGTAGCTATCATGATTTGACCTCAAAATACTCTGTAAATTGTAGCTGCCATGCAGAGAAAAGAACCAAACTGAATACAGATTGACATGTCACTTATCTCCTCTGAGCCTGAGATTTTTCATCTAGAAAATGAGAGCACTGGCCTTGACGCAGTGATTTCCAATCATTCTGTGCAAGCCTAACACTGGGGGACTTGTTAAAATACAGAATCCTGGGTCTCACCCACATAGATTCTAATTCAATAGGTCTGGGATAGAGCTTGGGGACATATTGTTAAATCCTGGCATAAAACAAGATCTGGGAAATTCTGGCCTAGATATTTTAGGTCCTTCCAGCTGCAACACTCTTCAAGCATTACCAAAGGCTGCAATGAGACATTTCAAGTGGGGTATATGACAGCCATAAGGGTCAAAGCAGGGTAAAACAGCAGTAGCCTATATAAGGTATACTACAAGAAGGCCCTGATGCCTAATGTTTAAGGAACCTCTTTAAATTCTACTGATTTGGAAGAAGTATGTTTAAATTTTTTTAAGATTAGTGTCAAGCATGTTATAAATAGGTTATTTCTAGTTAATCACTGCATTATTTATCTTTACTAGTCTTCCTACTTGCCAGAGACCCTAAGGATTGATTATGTCTCCTGGGGTCTTTCTGCTTATTCTAAAGCAATTTTCTCCCCCCTTATTCATGGGCTATTTTAGAGCAGAGTAGAAATCAGAGATTCTATAGAACCAAAGATGTAGACCCATTCTCTTTGTAGCTTCAAAATTGAATAGCAAAGCTTACAGCAACAGAAAGGCAAAGATTCCTGCAAAGCTACCTTCAGAGCCTGAAAATGAAAAAATTAATTTCTCCCAAATCTCATAGAATTATAGAGATACAGTACTGATGTCAGCTATAATAGCTGATCAAATTCCACTCCAACAAAATCAAAAGGTGATTTACTATCACCTCATCTCTGCTTCTACCACTCTGAGAACAAAATATCATTTTTTTTTTAGAAATACTAAAGTTCAAATGAAATCATTTCTTCCTTACCAAACTGGTTTCCTTTATTACTTGATATAATAGATTAATAAATCATTCAAAAAATTTAAGTATTATTTAAGTATATAGTTCACCTGTTAGATAACCACAAATTTTAAATATCTGTTTAAATATTCTACACATAGATTAAAATATTTTCATAGCCAATAGCATTAAGTTATGGTAGTTGAATCCTGAATTTAGTCTTTATCCTAAAATTTTATTAAAATTCGACACCTCTGGACATAACTGCAATTGAAAATCTGTTTCAAAAAGGATTACATAAATCAGACAGAAATAGAAAAATATACCTGTTAAAGTTGTGTATGAATAAATGTGAATAGCATGCAAATCAACTTTTATCTCTAAACTTTATTTCTGATTGTGCCCCAAACAGACAAGCCAATGAATGATTTAATACCTTGGGATGTTTTGTGCCACTAGGCAAAGTAACCTAATTCTCTTAATTCCTGGAATTGGCTGCTGTTCCAAGACTAGGAGGATTGCATTGAAAGTGGATGTAGCATACTATAATACAATTAATACGCTGCAGAAAGAAAAGTAAGCTTAATTTTATTCAGCAGACAAACTAATATATTTTGTTGCCATTTGCAAACCAAGTTGTAAACAACTGTAAGCTGCCCATATTCCTTGATCTTTCACACATTCTGTACAAAATCATTCTTCTAATGATGATCCTAAGGAAAATTGTAAGATGGGAAGGCTATCAAGGTAATATTATAATTTATATATTCTCGTAATAAACAACATGTTAGTCAATCCACTCTGGAAAAACAACTGTCTCTGTATTAGCTAAATATATGTACCTATTATTATGCACATTAATAAAAAATTCATGATAAAAAGTACAAGTGTCAAGGGGGAAAAGTCATATAAATAACTTTCAAACTTGTTAGACACACTTATTCTCTTACATATTACCTCCAGATGAGAAATGTGTAAGGAGTACACATTTCTCCCACAGTCTTTTTTCCTTAACCGCCAACATCTACAAGCAAACTATTTTGGAGGCATTTGTTTCTCTCCTTTTGCTTCATTCATCAAATCTGACCTGCCCATAAGTTCTCATTAAATGTAGGGCTAACATGCTGAAAACCAAACAACTGCCTTGGGACTCTAGCACCTCTGAACATATGGGACACAGAAAGAGGGGGGGAAATAGCATATATTTATTCATTCTTTTGAACATTTTAATTGCTTCTATCCAAGGACATTGCTTAGGACTCAAAATATTACAATAAATGCTCTCAATAAATCTTTACTTAACCCACTAAAACATCCCAATTCTCAATTTGTTTTGTAAAATATATTGATGCTATAGAATACTAATTGATAGCCACTCTCAAGCCCACCCACTACTTCTGCTTTGACCAGCTGAAGTATATGCTGTTTATTCCAAAGTCAGTTTGGCCAGTTGTACTTCTCACTATGGTACTCACTATAAATGTTAAGTAAACCAATGAAATGATTAAAAAAGAAAGGGCTGTGACTTAATGGAGTTGCTAAAAGTCACTGTCTAATTAGGGGTAGAAAAGCCAACTATATTCTGTAAGACTAACACCAGTGGGGGGAGGGGGGTCCTGCAATCATGTACCAAATCACTGGCTTATGAAACAAATATGATGAAAAACTTTAATCAGCAGAGTGACAGTGATACTCAAGAAAAGATATGACCTTCTACCAAAAGATTGGCAAATACATCTGTATATTAACTTAAAACATGCTTTAAAGATTTGTTTTATGTTCATATATACTATTTTTTAATCTTCTTGATTTTATTCAGGTATGACTATAGATCCTGATAGTACCAGACAAAAAGGAGTCTCTACTCTAGTTAAAAAAAAAAAAAGGAAAGGTCTATGTTTTCTTAGTGAATCCAAATATCACACTCAATTTCTAATAACACAACCCTCAAAAGGGATTTACTGGGGCGCCTGAGTGGCTCAGTGGGTTAAACCCTCTGTCTTCAACTCAGGTCATGATCTCAGGGTCCTGGGATCAAGCCCCACATCAGGCTCTCTGCTCAGCAGGGAGCCTGCTTCCTCCTCTCTCTCTCTCTCTCTGCCTACTTGTGATTTCTCTCTCTCTCTCTGTCAAATAAATAAATAAAATATTTTAAAAAAAAGGATTTACTATACATAAAACATTAAGGAAGCTGAATGGACTCTCTAAATAATCACTTGAAGAGAAAAAAATCTCAAGCTTGTATAGTAAGGGAAAAGAGAAAAAAGTCTGACACACACACACACATATACATGCTTAGATTTACACACATACATACATATCACACATAAATATCAAGGTTTTTGATAAGAATATTATTTTTTCCCTGGGAATATTACTGAAGTAAATGTAAAATGCACTGCTACTCTAACTTTCATGTTAAGAAAAAGGACAAGAAAACAGCCCACCTAATATATAGACAATAAGCATGTTGATCTATCCTAATTCTATAAGGAAAGAACACAAAACAAGAAAAATGTAAAAAGGGGGGAACGCAGAGAATCAAACAAGACACAAAAAGCAAGTCAGGCACAGAAGCCAAACAGAAAGAAATATACAGTAAGAACAAAAGGACAAAGAGGACAAAGAACATAAATGCACAAAGGAATAGACGAATACATAGAAATTTCATAAAACTCAATCATGAGATTCTATTTAGGATAAAGACAATGTCACGTTATACATCTGCAACTACAGATTCAAATAGAAATATTAGCTATTCGCATTAAGCCAGTTTTCCAAGCCTGATTTGCACAGAGAAATGATAGGCTATTTTTAAAAAATTACAAATAAGTCTTACTCTCTGAAAATGGTTAGTCCTCATCCTCTACAAATCAATTTGCTAATTCACAGGGATGAAAAGTAATGCTCTATTAAGACTTTATATACACCTATATCTGTACTTATGTATCTGAATCTATATGGCTACTTAAAAAAAAAGAAAAAGAAGAGCACTCGTTCATTTCTCCTTATCTTAAATATCTTCCTCTCCACTTCTCTTGTCCCTATCTCCAGAAAGGCTACTGTTCTCCTTCAAGACCTAGTTTAATACAAACTACTTCAGGGCATTTGGGTGGCTCAGTGGGTTAAGAAGCTGACTCTTGAAACAGCTCAGGTCTTGATCTCAGGTTGCTTAAGTTCAAGCCCCATATTCCACGCTCCAAGCTGGGTGGAGCTCCACGCTAGGCTCCACGCTGGGTGTCAAGCCCACTTTAAAACAAAACAAAACACACATACTTCCTTCATGAAGTTTTCTTGGTTTCCTGTCAGCAAGGGATAAACTGCCTCTCTCCTCTGAATATGGAGAATTTTATATCATTCACAATTATCATCATATTCGAATACCCTTTCTGGAGATGTACATTCATTCAGTCATTTTCAAAAAAGTGTCTGCAAAATACTCAATTCTCAGTAGCTGTAGCTTGTCAGTTATTCTTTGAGGTAAAAACGCAAAAGTGAACAAATGCTTTTCCTTGAGACAACAATCATATTTCAAGACACAAGTACTCCCCATTTCATTATACACAACACTGGGTAAAAGTGATTATAAAGGTAGAAATTTAATAAGTTTACTGATTTTTCTACTTCATCAAGGACATTAAGTGAAACTGGCTCTTTTCTTTGAGTTTGTGGTGGTGAAAAATACAATGGTTCCTAGTATAGTTTGGTGCCATCCCACAGACTCACACTGAGGAATCATCAGTTTTACCCATCACTGCTTCTGCGCTATCAGAGCAAGTATCGGCACAATGAAAAAAGGAAAAGAGCATCTTATTATGATGAAAATAGTTTTGACCTTGCAGGAAAATACAGGTCCACAGCCCACGTTCTGAGAAACGTCTTACTAAAATTATAAACTCTGTGGGCCAGGAAATTCATTTACTTATCAAAATGCCTCGACACAATAAAGCTGTTAACACAAGAAGGAAAGTTTTAATTAAAGAACACTGGCAACATGGGTAAATAAATATAAACTAATTTGGAGGCTACAGAAAGTGAATGTATTACTATCTTAACAAATGCTGAGAAAAAAGGTGACAATGAAGGCCTATCTACCTAACCATTCCCATTAACCAACTAAAAAACTCAACATTCTTCCAGTTACCACAGAAACAGAGCTTGGCTTAGTGTTAACTATGGCCATCTTTTTAACAATTATCTATTTTATAAGAAATGTAATAGCTCAAGCAAAAGTTAAAAGTATTTATACAAGGTATTTTTAGCCTCTTTTATGGTCATTGGATTATCCATTCTATGAAAAAGAATGTCAAAAAATTTCTTACTCCATTTAGAGAATTCATTTAACAAACATACATTTATTTATTTATTTATGTGTGTATTTATTTATTTATTTATTTATTTAGTCTTTCATTCATTCATTTATTTATTTTCTTATTGGGGCAGAGGGAGAGCACAAGGGAGGGAAGGCAGAGGAGAAGCAAACTCCCCACTGAGCAGGGAGCCTGATATGTGCTAGATCCCAGAACCCTGACATCATAAGACCTGGGTCGAAGGCAGACAAATAACCGACTGAGCCACCCAGGCATCCCAACAACAAATATTTATTGAAGGTGCCTGGCATAAAAAAGGCACTCTATTATATGCTTTGTGCTTACAGGGAGGAATAATATGTGGTCTCTTCCTTCAGGAATTAACACAGGTCAGGAGAGAAAACTCTGAGAAACAAAGGTCAAGAAAATCTAAAATAGCCTCTTTATAGACAAAATGTATTGAACCATAATGCTCACTTATAAATAAATGAGTTAATGTTAATGTATGGATTTAAAGAAAATTCATGAAAATGGCTTATATTAGGATGCCTAGGTGGCTCAGTCAGTTAAGCGTCTGCTTTTGGCTCAGGTCATGATCTCAGTGTCCTGGGATTGACCCCACAAAGGACTCCCTGCTTAGCAGGGAGTCTGCTTATCCCTCTTCCTTTGCCCCTCTCCCGCACTCACTTTCATGCTCTCTCTCTCTTTTCTGTCTCTAATAAACAAAATAAAATCTTTAAAAAAAAGCATCAAAAAAAGAAATTTTAATTCACATAAATATTCAAAAAAGTTTAGCTTTACTAAAGAAGGAAACAAGAAAGGCAAATCATAGCTTTAAGCAAAGAAATCCATCAAGAAACCTGATAAAGCCTACCTGATCCATGTTTAACTTAACCAAGGCTATTAGCATGTCTCCCACCAAAATAAAACAAAAACAAAACAAAAGCTAATACACCAGCTAACGAAACTGCCAATAAAGAAAGCCTAAAAACAGCAAAATTGAGGTCACTTTGCTACAGATGGAAGGTAGACCAGATGGTGTTATTTCTGACAGGTCAGAAACTCTAGTGTTATTCCCCTTTAATGCTTAACAAAGAAAGCAGTCAATAAATGTGAACTGATGGGGCATCTACACTGCATGACAGGCAATGTCAGAATGGAATATTCTTTGTACTCACATTCTTAACCATTACCAGGTGATGAGGTTATTTGGAAGAACTTAAAGAGAACAAAGACCATCTATTTTAGGGAGTTAGATTCTGGATTTGATGGAATTTACTGGATTGCTCTCTGAGAACAGGACTTTTTAAAATAAACCACTCTTAAATATTCAACTTCTCAGAGCATCAATGCCTAGCTTACAAAGATTCAATGTTCTTTATTGATAATATGAGATATCCAATCACTAAACTTGAATTTATAAGTATTTATATGAAAAAATGTTAAAGGTAAAACTAGAATTCAAACTATTTACTGGAACACATTCAATAAAATATTACTATTAAATCTATAAAAGCATTATTATTATATGTCATATTATATATATAATATACTAATAAAATCAATTTGGTTGACTTAGTTATTGCTAAGTAAACTATTTAAATGTCATCTTAATGGCCAATTTTATTTAGCTTCCCATATCCAAGTATCCAAGTGTAATTAGAACACTCACAAATGTTCACAGAATATTAAATTGATTTGTTTATGTCCAAAATTACATGAATTTCATTTTTTAAAAGCCAAACATTACACTAATTTTTTAATTCTACATTTTCTATATTTTTAATAAAATAGGACTCAAAACCCATTAACTCATTACAAAAGGCTATCATTTCTCTTAACTTTTAAAAACATGAATTTGAGATCAAGAGTCACTAGTTAACTGTAACACACCATGCAATTAAAGACATACAACTCTTACAATCTTATATCCTTCCTGATGTAAAACATTGCGATTTCAAACAGTTCATCTCTCAAAGTAAGTCAGTGATATGGTCAGTCAATAGTTATTAACATGTATTTAGCTCTCACAATGTTCCAAGGATTGTGTTTAAGTGTTCCACATGTATTACTGCATTTAAACCTCACAACAAACCCAAAAGGTGGGCACAATTATCTTCATCCGAGATGAAAAAAGGAGACTTGGAAAATTTAAAGCATATCCAAATCAGACAGCAAGTAGTAAGTGGCAAAATCCAATTACAAAGCCTGAGCTCTTAACCCCTAATTATTCACTATCTCCCAAACAGGGTTGCCATTGTGGTTGGCTGGAAAAGGGAAGATGAAGAGAAAGGCAAGTTCTATCTAGGACAAAATTAAAAAATCTTGGGGCGCCTGGGTGGCTCAGTCATTAAGCATCTGCCTTTGGCTCAGGTCATGATTCCAGGGTCCTGGGATTGAGCCCACATCGGGCTCCCTGCTTGGCAGGAAGCCTGCTTCTCCCTCTCCCACTCCTTCTGCTTGTGTTCTCTCTCTCACTATGTCTCTGTCAAATAAATAAATAAAATCTTAAAAAAAAAAATCCTGGAGGTTCCTGGCTGGTTCCAGTTAATAGAACAACTCTTGATCTTAAGGTCATTGAGTTCAAGCACCACATTTGGGCATAGAGCTTACTTTAAAAAAAAAAAAAAAAATGGTACGCACATATGTCTGATTTGATTCAATCCATTATAGTTATGTTAAAGACAAATACTGAGTGCTCAAATCTTGGTTTTTAGTATCATTCTCCAATAAAAAGAACAAGGTTGAATAGCTATTTTAGGTCTGGGATTGTAGGTTCAAGTCCTACATTGGGTGTAGGGATTAATTACAAAAAATAGTGCCTTGGGGTGCCTGGATGGTTCAGTCAGTTAAGCCAATTAAGTGGCCAGCTCTTGATTTTGGCCCAGGTCATGATCTCGTGGTTATTGGGCTCTGTGCTCAGTGTGAAGTCCGCTTCAGGTTCTGTCTCCTTTTCCCTCCCCCTTTGCCTCTCCAGACTCAGCACTCTCATGCTCTCTAATAAATAAAATCTTAAAAAAAAAGATAAACTTGAGAAACCGTCGCAGCCAAAAGGAGCCCTAAGGAGACATGACAACTAAATGTAATGTGCTATCCTAGAAGTACGGGACCCTAGAACAGAAAAAGAACATTAAGTAAAAACTAAAGAAATATGAATAAAGAATAGACTTTAGTTAATAATAATCAATGTTGGCTCATTAACTTTGACAAGTACACCATACTAAGTAAGGTAAAATGTTACTAACAGGGAAAATTGGGTGTGGAGCATATGAGAATTCTCTGTACCATCTTCGGGACTTTTCTAAAGTAAAATATTAAACTGTTCTAAAGTAAAATATTAAAAAAAAAAAAAAAAAAAGGAGGGGCACCTGGCTGGTTCGGAAAAGCACACAACTCTCGGATCTCAGGGTCATGAGTTTAAGCCCCACATCGGGTACAGAGATACTTAAAATCTTAAAAAAGAAACTAATTAAATTTAAAAAATAAAAATCCATGAGCATGAGTCCATACTCACAGACTCAGAAATTCTCAAATCCTTACTAATATATACTACCATCACTGTCATTTTGCTCTAATTTAAGCCTATGCTCCTAGGAGAGATTGAATACTGCTGGTCTCAATTCTTCATTTAAAAAAAGGGAGTTCGGGTGCCTGGGTGGCTCAGCTGGTTAAGTGACTGCCTTCGGCTCAGGTCATTATCCTGGAGTCCCGGGATCGAGTCCCACATCGGGCTCCCTGCTCTGCAGGGAGCCTGCTTCTCCCTCTGACCTCTCCCCTCTCATGCGCGCTCTCTCTCTCTCTCAATCTCAAATAAATACAATAAAAATAAATCTTAAAAAAAAAAAATAAAAAAAAATAATAAAAAAAGGGAGTTCAAGAGTTTGTATTCTGTTTGAGGATATATACTGCCAAAAAAAAAAAAAAAAAACTGCCAATGTAGCACTGATCTACTAGGAAGCCTATCAAAAAACAACCCACAGGAGCTAAGTGTATAAAAAAAAGAGCTCTGACTTCACTAGAATCAAAGGAAATAAATTTTTTTAAAGATTTAAGATATGAATATCATTTTATAATTTTTCATAAAACCTAAGCAGCTAAGTTAAAAAGTAAAATGAAAGCTACCTTTTTCAATGTCAGCTTTCACATCAAAAAGTCCCAAGTAAAGTGAAGGATACAGGATCATTTTAGGTAGGAAAAAGGTTTACTCTCACTGAGAAACAGGCTTGAGGTATTCCAGAAATTTCTCATTTCAACTGAAAAAAGTGAAGAAACAAATAATCATGTCTTTATAAACTCCAATGCTACAGTGATTCACAGGAAAGAAAAAAAACCTAGTAATGTTGAGACTTACTAAACCGGAAAAATAACTTATCAACCCTATATGCAAACTGGAATGCTACAAAAATCATAAAACAACTCATAGATCTTAAATGTTATGCATTAAGTATAAAGTTTACGGTGTCTGTTATTGGTAAGAAAACTATCATGGGAAATTACAGTTGTATATTGTATAATAACTCCTCTTTCCACTCTACACTACACCAGAAAGATCTATATACATATGTGATGCAATGCCTTCTGGATGTTATTCCAACGTCTGATACAAAAATATGCTTTTCTGTTCCTGTACTGAAACACAGCTGTTTCTGGCACACATTTAGTATTTGCCCTCTTTTGTGATACAATCTGATTGACCTTGCAGAATGTACCAAGAGCAATTACTGTCACCATACAAAAGAACACTGGGTTAAAACAATATTCTTAGAGTGGAAGTAGAATTATAATGTAAATGAAATTTCAGATTTAATATATCCAAACAGTTTAAGTTAAATGCAAAAATGAATTATGTGCTTACAAATATAAACAGTTAGGGCTGATTTTGTTTATTGCCTCAAATATTTGGAATTTGGTTTACCTTTCTACATTAGACCCTACAAATTCAACATTTAAAAAGATCGATGAGAAAGTAAACTGTTCTGTTGTACAGGTGTCCCAAAACTTTTTCCTATTCCCATTCCCTTCTCCATCCCCCTTCTCCAACCTGATTAAAAACCTAAAAAGAGCCCAACTGAGAATCCCACGGCCACATACTGGGCATTATTGTAGTCCTAGTGATCCTCCTTTCCTCAGGAGCATTCATTTCTAAAACCTTAATGACACTCTGTCACATTCTCGTGAAAAGGAGAGGAAAACTGCCATTAAAGGCTGTGTTCATTATAATCAGTGACTTCTTAAAAATGTTTGCAGTCAAGCAGTGATGTATCCTTGGGACTTCTTTCAGAGTTTGAGTCTTTTAGTAGCTTCTTAATGTTTCAGGGAATTTCTGTGCACAGGAAATTATGAGAAATGCTTAAAATTGCTTAGGGATTTAAAAAAAAGTAAGAAAAGGCAAAAACAAAAGAGAACATGGCAATGTTAAATTTATGTGTTTCCCATTTGCTATTTAAAGTATCTGTCAAAGCAACTTAAATATATTTTTATATAAAAGCAAACTGACACATGAACTATTAAGAACCTCAAGTGGTAATAGAATATTCTCAAAGTAGCATATTACATGCAAAACACTATAAAGACAATAAGAAGCTACAGAAGAACCAAAATTATTCTATGTATGATGTGGGCAAAGAGTCTTTTCCCCTGGTAATAACAGTATTCCTGGGAATTCTCCAATCTTAAAGCCTGGATAGATTTCAGAAAAATATTAGGAACTGAAAACCAATTTTGTTTGTTTGGGGGTGGTAGAAGGAACACTGTTATTTTTATCCCTAAAAAAATTTAAAGAGGGAAAGAAGAGGAAAATAAAGGGAAATATTATTTAGTACTGTTTTTCAAAAATTTTGCAATGTTTCATATGGATATTCTTAAATTTGCCATGTTCTATCTACCCAATGTAAGACTCGAATTTCTTTAGACAACAAACTATGAGGTACTTTATTCCTTATGCATTTCTTCCTAATTTATAAAACAAAATCCTATATACTCTACAAAATAATGTAAGCTTAATTAATTTTAATGAAATTAAACTGCTAATTTATTGCAAAACTATAAGCAGAAAATAAAATCAGACTCCAAAAGTAATCAATTACACAAAGGCTTTGGCTATCGTATAGGATGTTCTTTAGAGCTAAAATAGAAGGCTTACAACAAAAACCATTCTAACAGGTCTAGTTTATCTTCAGACCATATTTAGGAATTTTACCCTCCATTTAATAAATTCAGAGTCTGTTATTTAAAATCACACAAGCTGTGCCCATTCATCAGCACTGCCACCAAATTAAATCTTAAATGGTAGTGACTTTAAAAAAGCACAAAGAATTTTGGGACTTACAGTGAACTCTTTGGCTACCTTTCTGAATTGCCTTGTCTCCAGAAAAAAACTGAATCCCCAAATGGATCCCCTTGCTTCTCATATCTATTTTGTGGCCCATCTATTGTGGGCCATCTATTTCTTGCCACCAATTTGAATGTGCCCCAGAAAGTACAAAATATTAGCCCAAGCCTTTGTTTCTCCAACTTCCTAAGAAATGTATAAACCACTTCAGAGAAGTTCTCTTTAACTTCAAATTGGTCCACAAATCCCTAATTGAGAACCACTGACTTAAGAAACAAGTTTCATTCTACAACAAATGTCGTTCAGTTGTGAATTATCACTGCTGTTATCTTTATAACTGGTACAATATTTTTAAAAATCAACATAACCATACAAATTTTAACAGTTCTTATGGAACTCAAAGACCATTCCCTCAAAATGGACCCTAGGAGTTTGAGGAACCTAGAATGAGAAACACTGCTTTATTCAAAATTGAAGTAAAAGTCCGCTATTCCCTAATCATATTACATAGTTTATCTTCCCCATATTTCTCTACCCTCATGAAAGCAGTATCTTTCCTTTTCTGCTTCCCAATAGCTCTCTTATACCACTCTCTTATACCACTTATACCATATCTCTTGTCTCTTCTCTTAAACTACCAGATCTTTGAGGTCAGGGTCTAGACCTGATTAATCTCTATATGGATCAGCACACCTTACAAGGTGACTCCCAAAGGCCCTGATTATTTGTTAGCTAAATTAATGAATGTGGAATATATTCCTTTGGCTACTACTTTCTCTCAGATTATTTAAGTCTTTGTTCCCAATCCCTTAAATAATCAAAAGTTTACAGACTTCTCAATTCCTACAACATGCTTTACAGTTAAAAAAAAAAAAAAAAAAGAAGAGAAGCTAGTCTAGCCTTTTTTTTTTCCTTCTCTGTAAGAAACAATCACTGATAGTTTAAGATACCAGAAAAGGCCAGTAAAAGATAGAAATATAAACATCGCTACCATCAGTGTTCTTATAGAGCGTCTTTCTAGAAGAGGCAAAAATTCCATTATAATCACACTCTGATATGTTACAATGTAACATGTATTAAATATTAAATGTATTAAAAATTCACTGATAAATGCTGTGACTTTAAAACCTAAATGTTTTTAGGTGGTCAATGGGTCTGACTGAACCAATAAAATCATAGTATATAAATGACTATTTTGTGAATAAGGGTCTACGGTACCTTTCATGCAAAATGAAATAAAACTCATCAAATACAATAAATTAAAATAAAGCTTTCTTTTCCTTTCAAAAACCACAAAGGTTTCATCTATATTAAAAAGCCATAAAAAATAATCAATTCTAAGTTACTATATAGTAACTCAAATAGGGATGGTTCCTTAGATGCTAATAAAAAGGACTATATGAGCTATTAATTTTAATCCTACCATGATTGTCATGCCTTTTACAGTGTAGGAAGTGTAAAAGCCCAAAAGGTTAAAGCTTTGGACATAAAATTTAGCAAGCAGACTCAAATACTAAGTCACTATATCCTATTCACTCTTTACTCAACTTCCATTTATCTTTTTGGGATTTCGATATTTGGGAGGGTTTTTCTTTCTAACTTCGTGTTTTAACTTTATGGAATAAATAAAATAACACACCCATATCTCTACGTTAGTATTAGAAACTTTCGACAAAGTGCTTTTTGTGGGTTTGTTTTTTGTTTTGTTTTTGCTATATTTGTTAGGCCTCACCTGGTTAGATAGAAAGACAAAGTATGAAATAAAAGTTTTTACAGGATAAAACATTTTTCACCTACATTACAATGTCCATTATCCCTAGAACTTTATTTATAAAGAAAGACTGTTCTGTAGTAGATTTAACATGAAATACTATTACTTTAAATTCCCAAATTTCCACTGAACTATTTTTAAAATAGCATGATTTAAAGGTGTTTGGGAGATGTCTAGGTGGCTCAGTCGGTTAAGTATCTGCCTTCTGTTCAGGTCATGATCACAGGGTCCTAGGATTGAGCCCTAAATCCAGTTACCCCCTCAGTGAGGAAGCCTTCTTCTCCTTCCCTGTCTGCCTGCGGCTTCCCCCTGCTTGTTCTCTCCCTCTCTCTCTCTCTCTCTCTGTCAAATAAATAAATAAATATATTTTTTTAAAAAGCTGTTTGGGTAGCAATTATAAGGAATGGGGCTAAATATTATTAATAGTATGATTACTAAGTCAACATATTACAACATGTAACTATTACATTAAAAGAAACAGAAGTCCTAAAGAATAATCTTTAGAATAGCCTGTCCCTCACCTCACCTTGTACCTCCTATAGTTACCTGAATGTTAAATTCTGGACTTCCTCTATTACATACTTAAAGTTAACTCAACCTTAAAAAAGAAGGTGCAAATAGCTGATGTTATTAGCTATGCTTTTTAAATATTTAAAAATTTAAATAGATCAATCAATACATGTACTCACTAATTTTAAATTATACGATCAAAGCACTTAACACTGAGTGAGATTTTCAACTTAACATACATACTTCTTTCAACTTCCTCTGAAGTCAAATACAAAATAATAAAAGAAATTTTTATTTTAAATCTGCACTTTTTCATATTACAAAGCCATTGTACTAAAGACTTTTATCTTCCAAAGATCTTGTGGGAATGTTGACCAAAAATTGCATTTCTCTATCAAAAGAAACTAGTTTCATATTTGATGAACAACAAATCACCAGAGGAAATGACTATTGATTTATTTCCTGTTAATTAAAAGACTCTTCCAGTAACTTTTTTTTTCAAGATTTTATTTATTTATTTGACCGAGAGAGAGGCAAAGCAAGAGAGGGAACAGAAGCAGGGGGAGTGGGAGAGGGAGAAGCAGGCTTCCCACCTAGCAGGGAGCCTGATGCGGGGCTCGATCCCAGGACCCTGGGATCATGGTCTGAGCTAAAGGCAGATGCTTAACGACTGAACCACCCAGGCACCCCTCTTCCAGTAACTTAATACAGCTACTACAACATATTTTTAGTTTTAAAAACAAGGGTGGGGAAAGTAAAGAGAGACTGATTGGTAGGCAGGTAAAATTTGGTAATGTGGTCATATGATCAGAAATAAGGTTTTTCAATTTGAGGACCTAAATCTTTTCCAAATTACAATTAAAGAGAAAAATTAAAAACAAAAAAAAGCATACATCCTGACTTAAAAGAAATGCATTTCTCAGAAAACTAGATACACAAGTGCTACAAATTCACTGTCTGAAACCAATTTGAGAAAAAAACATATATCAGAATCTATATGCTTCATAATTATTTGGATCATAAAATCTTCTACAACCAACTCCCATAATAAAGTAATCTAGGTACCAAAAAACTTTGGCAGTAGCAAAGGACTTGGTACAAAGGTACTGTATCTATATATAGCACATCAAACAAGAGGAGATAAATCAAGCTAAAAGAAAATCTTAAAGTATTAAGATATTTACACTTATTTTAACTAGTAATTATCCTAAGATATATAACATGGCCGTTAAAGGCTGATGTTCAAAAAGATTTCCCCAGAAAGTGGTAGGCCACGCATTCTGAGCTACATAAGAACACACACAAAGATAAATGTTCAAGATATTTACTGCAGTAATTTTTTGCCGTCCTCCCACAAAACAGGGGAAAGGTCAAATAAATTATGATCCATTTATATAGTATAATGTTATATAGTCATTAAAACATATTTTCTGAGTTTTACCATATTGTAATGATAATATGCTTACAGTGTTAAGTACAGGATATAGAACTGTATATGTCATTTAAGACTCTATTTATACATATACGAATATTCCCAGGAGGGAAAATTGGATATACATAAAGATGTTACTAGTGGGCCCATGTGATAGGATGGACTGTGGCTATCTTTATGTTCTTCATACTTTTCTGTATTTTTAATATTTTTATATGAAACTTATTTTTATATAAAATATATATTTATATATAAAATAAAAATCAGATTTTACATATAACTTTGATAAAATATAAATTGGTATTTATCATTTTTAATGTGTAAAAAACAACTCAATGTCAAGCCTGAATCAGCCTTTTTTATTTAAAAGTGAATGCAATTGAAAATGTATATTGTACACTTCAACAGGATCTAAGACCTACTATCCCAGATAATTACCTACTAACAAAATAATTATCCCTTTTTAATTGTGGGTTATATTCCTTACTTCTAATTGAAATCAGCATCTACAATCCAATTTATAAGAACAATTTTTATCCAAAATTGTACTGAAATATCTCAATATTTTAAATGAGGAATGTTACTCAAGGAAACACATTTTAGTAAGAATTTTTTTAAGTGAAGGATCTAAAAAAAGCCTACCAATTTTAATAAGCAATTAAAAGTCAGGCACGCTCCTCTTCTCTGAACTCCTATAACTTTGCATTTTTATTTATTTATAACAGCCATGAAGAATCAACTTTCAGGCTGCTTCCCTTTAAATTAAGGCTTGTTTCACCTGACAACTATCTTTATTATAGAATTCTTATGTTCTGTTTTTAATAGCTCAATCTTTGTTTCTAATTTACAAATTGGAAGAGTTTTTTAATTTTGGAGTATTTTGGTGTGTGCCTCTCCAAAATAATTTATATATTCACAGCAAGCTGAAGATAATTTTTAGAAATATGTTTAAGAAGATAAAGCAGACTTCTAAAAAAATTAAAGTATTATAATAAAGATAAACTATTTTTAAGACTGAAGAAAAATACAACAGAAAAAGGAAAATTTTAAACAATTTACTGAACTTTACATTATTCCATGACAATTTTCAATACAGTCCATTTTTCAATCAAGGTCTACATATCTGAAAAGTTGACTTATTAAAATTCTCAATGAATTTAAAAACACTGCTATTAAACTTTTCTTTAGTCCATTCAGCCCCTTAACTAATCACACAATGAAACAAATATTACAAGACGAAGGCTGACAAAAAATCATAATGAACCTCTCAGATGAGAAACTAATTGGTACTAAGTACACAATGGCTTACATTTAATCCTGTTAATAACCACACAAAAAAAGAAATAAAAGACTCACTTTTCAGTCATCTCTCTGGACCACTGGGCTAAAATAACAGCATGACTAAATCTGACATTGACCCCGTGGCCCTGCTAGGAGTTAAAAGAATTCCTTTGAGTCTTCTGAGGCCTGTTTTCAACTGCTCCAGAAGGGGTGGGCTAGTCATACACACTTGTTAGCCTTCTTTACAGTAAGAGGTCAAATTAGAAATGGTCATACACACTGTAACATACCCTAGCTCTTACTTTAGACTGGAAGTTGGTACCTTAAAACAACAATACAAAAACAACAATAAAATAGTAATAACTGGCTGATAAAATCTCCTAGATGGATAAAATGTAACTGGAACAATAAGAATATATCCAAGCAATAAAATTACTGGAAATACATCTTTAAAACAAATAATATTATGTTTAAATTAATAAGATTGAAATTGAGACAAAAAACCAAGATGAATCAGATTAAAAAAAAGACCTTATGTAAATCTTTCTAGATTTATCGCAAAATAATTTTCTGCAAGCTTACTGAATTAAAACACACCTAATTCCTTTGTGAAGTTCTGCAGGTTTTCGTGACATGAACCCACAAATAGCAAACAATGTCAAAGTGGTATAAATATGTCTGAAAGCAGTTTACTTTTTCCCTTCCATTTTTTTCAAAACCCTCTGACTTCTAAAAAGGATATATTAGCATCTCCTATATTCCTAACTAGTGATTTAAAGTAATTATGGGTGTGGATTTACTATACAAGATTTCTCTAGATCTAATATTAGTACTTTTAAATTAAGTATATTTTCTTCATTAAAATAAAATTCCATGCCTTACTCCTATTTCACAATGTCTAGTCACCGAAAATCTAACAAATCAACCACCAGCATATTTTATATATTTGCCTCAAGTTTTCACAATATAAAAAAAGTACAACTCCAGTTAATTTACATCAATATTTAAAATTAAAAGGTCTTTATTTTCTGTATCCTAAAAGCCAACAGACGTCCTTATAGCACAAAGAAAATTATTACACACGAATGCATACTTTGCCTCTATGGCAAATATCAAAATTAATTTTACATAATTCAGTTTCTGTACTCTTATAATTTTAATTTATTGTATTGACAAACTCAAACAAACATCATAGTCAAAGAACTATTAACTGAACGTGATGACTTCATTGAACATTAGCAATTAGCCTCAAGGCACTGTTTTATTAATTCTGTAAAGGCTTAAATTAATTTAGGATAAAGATCAGAGTTAAAATTTTAAAGCTTATCACAAACAAACTTTGTGAATATGTCAAAGTTTAAGTGAACTCTTAGAAAGAGAGTTCCAGCCCTCTATGTTTTGAATTCTGTAAAGGCATATAAATCTCCACCTGTCAGGTGACAGCATTATGGGGAAAGTTTTATTTCTCTCCAGTTCTTGTTCTATCCTTATTTACCGTCTTCTCTCTTTCAGAGTATATGATTTTTCAGGAAATACCCACAATCAACTAGAACAGTGAAATATAAAAAAACCTCAAATAAGAGAACTACATATTTCACAAACAACGCCTATTTAAAGCTCTTATCAGAGTCTACTTTTCTAAACAGAAAACTAAAGGTGAAGTTTCCAAACCAAACAATGTAAATTTTACCCTCATCGGCTTACCTTCACAACATTTTCTAGCCTAAAAAACATCAAGAATAGAAGTATTTCCATTATACTTGAACAGTTACTATACATGTTTAGCCATTCAGTTTTAAAAG
Source organism: Nasua narica (assembly GCA_028533885.1). Taxonomy (NCBI): domain Eukaryota; kingdom Metazoa; phylum Chordata; class Mammalia; order Carnivora; family Procyonidae; genus Nasua; species Nasua narica. The sequence goes on along the minus strand of CM052813.1, from coordinate 50,044,770 downwards.
AATCTTCTACCCACTACCAAAAGAAAAAGAGAGAGGGAGAAGAAAAAAGAAATCCTACAAAACGAGAGTTTCAAATAAAGACTGGAAAAGACATCAAGCAATGATGGCCTTAAAAAAAAAAAAGTTGTCTGATGATTGTGAAGTTTTTTAATAGCATGAAAGCACTCCATCAGTTTGTTCTTTCCTTAATAAATTTCAGTTTTGGCTCTACAGTGCTCTCCTACTAAAGCTACACATAATATAATCTGTACTATGAGCCTTAAGAACTAAAAACATTTTACACAAATATTTGTAAAACTAATAAAATGTGTTAACAGAAGGATTCCTTCTTATTTTTAAAGATGTATACTTTCACAGCTGGATCACTTTCTATATCACAGATTATACCCCAATTCAATATGAATACTAAAATTATTCATATCTAAATATAAATATATTTTATAACAAATGTTTTTTAAGAAATATATATATTTAAAGGTTATTTATATTTCTCAATAATTCCATATGAACATGAAGAATAAACTTATAAAATACCCTTCAAAATACTAATCAGAATTAGGAAGAATAATTTTACAAACTCAAGAAGGCTCTGTAACTATGAAAAAGAAAAGAAATTAAAAAGATTAATTGCCATGGAAAAACACAGCTTTTAGACTACTAGGATACATTTCCTTCATAGTTTGAAACTCTCACTAATTTTAAAAGAAATGGCTTTTTGAGAAGTCATTTGATAGAAATCAAAATGTGAACTATAACTAGAAAATAATAGTTACATAAAACAAAAATTCAATAATGTTAACAAATTCTATAAATTAATTTCATATTCTAGGAACGCTAAAATCCGTAAGGAAACACTACTATTAGCAGACACAGAAAGAAGACTTCCCCTCACCCCAATTCCCAAAGTACTTAACAGACATCCAGAAAGAGAATTTTTAGATACCTCACTGCCATGGTATATAATCATTAAATGAAAACCTCTAAAATTATGCATATCAAAATTAGTTCTTTTTTGATCCTATTTATCAAAATTAGAAAGTTCTTTCAGCATATTAGTTAATACTATAAGACAACACCATTTTTCATGGTATATTGGGAAATTATTGCAGTTTTTTTAAATGCTAAACTGAACCTCTTTATTATAGTAATTTAATGAATACAAAATTCAGTTAAAGAATGCTACTGTATGATGCACCCTTACAAAACAAATGTAAAACACAAGTAACTTTGACCACATTAATTTGCTATTTTGACATCTTCAGGTATTAATAAAAAAATCTTTTGGGGAGATGTTAGGACTAAAGACCTCTACTGTGCCCTTACAGCATAACAAATTACTCAATATTTAATTGCCATAGCACTTCTTCAAAGACTTAACATTCAGCAGCATAAAGTTATTTTATAAAGTAAGTTTCTTCGCATTTGGAAAACAAGCATATTTTGAAGGAATAAGCACTTTTAAGATCTGGTCAAGTTAAAAATGCATGTTCCCAAGCAATGTATATTAATACATCCATTTGAATATATATACATACCGTGAACAACAAAAATTGAATGTAAAAGAAATCACATATCAGATTATAACTCATTTCCTATGAATAGCTTTTGAATATACAGTAATATTTAAATTAAGATTTTATAACAGCTACTTACAGCTAATTAGTATTTCTAGTTACTTACTTAGTTCAACTGTAACATTTTTATTCCAACAGTAGACTAAAATAGAAAATTTGGGGATTAATAATTTTCTATCAATTTCATGATTAAAGCTAACATATCTTTTGAGCTTCTCAATGGCTTGAAAATTAAATTGCTACTGTTATTAAGAAAACAAAACCAAGAACAAAATTAGTTTTTCCCTGCTAGTCCCCATGGATCTAAGTCCACACATAATTCTTCCCAATCTGCAAAACAAAACAAAACAAAACTCAAATAGATGGGCTAAGGAAGAAAGATCAAAACAAAGAAACAAGTTAAAAAAAAAAAACAACTCTCTTTCCCTTTAGCAATCAACAAAATAACAAAAAAGAAAAAGTGGAAAAGTCACCCAGAATATATGACCATGTAAGCATGGGCACTCTTGCAGAAAACCCAAGTCTGCAACCCAAAGCCATGGGAAATTTAAATTAGAGCAAACAACCACAATAGGCTGAGAAATCTGTAGAGATAAAAAGGGACTGCTGAGAGTACAGGTATACTACTAAAGATCTTTTGAGATTCCCAAACAAATTTTATTAGTTTTACTAATTTTTAAAAAAATAAATAACAACTATATCCACATTATATCATTCTGCAGATTAATTTTTCCCCCACTTAAAACAAAACATACATATGTATGTGATATATCTAAAGAAAGAGAAAGGATTCTCATTGCTTAATACTGAATATCAGCAAATCAAATTTGCTTCACAACTCTATCTCCTTCTGTATTTAAATAATGTTAAAGCAATTAAAAAATTTAACAAAAGGAAGAAAAGTCAGAGATAAGACCCTTCACTGCTGATGGTAACCTAAGTGGTGGCACAATCACACAGCTGAACACAACTCTTTGCCCTGCAAAAAACTATATATCAAAGTTAGTTTAACCAAAACAGTTTGAAAATAAGATTATCTGGGATACAACCATCACTTTTCATCAGTTAAATCCAAAAGTAAAAAAAATATTTCCCAAACTACATCTCAAACAGAAGAATTAAGGGACTTCCACAACAACCAAGATAGTCATGGTATTAAGAACCAATGCAAGTATTCCACAACTTAGGACCTGATGGATTTTAACCAGTAATTCACCTATCCAGAAATATTTAGATTGAATACTATGAATCTTTCCAGGGAAGTATTTCTTATACATAAAAGCCAATCATACTAGCCTAAAATAACACATTTATAGCAATATTTAAGTTACATTTATTCTCCCACAAAATTTTTACATAATTTTTAAAGCAAACCAAAAGACCTAGAGTAAACATAAGTTATGGAATGAAGAGCAAAATACTGATTATACGGGAGTGAGGTAATTTTTCAAGAACTTAATGGAACAATGAAATTTTTTGGCAATTAAAATCCTCCTTAAAAGTGGAAAGTAATGCTATTTCTAAATAAAACCACTGACAAAATTCATTTTTGTTTAAATCAGACCCTTGACACTAATTAATGACTATTACAATATAAGGAGTAACTTACAGGATCACCGTGGTTGCACATTTTTTCTTTAAAACCTCCTTCATTCAATTAAATCTATATGCCATTTTCCTCATGTCCTGAATTCCTCTTACCGGACTTTTCTAAACAAAATTTTTCAATTACTTTAACAAACTTATTTATCAGTCATAACCAGTCTATTTCCTACATCTTTAAAATTTCTCATTAACTACAAATGTGAAGAGTATTAAAAGGTTATCTAGAAATTTAGGCTTTCTCTCCCTACAGTAGATAATTCTGTTACAAGCACTATTTAGTTACAAAGCAAAATCAAACGTGACCTACGTACTTCAAGGGAATTGCCAATAAAAATACCTTCCCTCAATAAACAGCTCTAAAGAGCCATTCTTTAGAGGTAATTACAATTTAACTATATATTAAGCCAAAAGGTGGGGGAAGTACAAATTATTTTCTCATTATGGAATTATGCTGTCTTCCCTTAAAATGTATTTGCAAAAGATGAGGATAACAGTAGATGCTCTCAAGTTCATGGTTAACTAATTTTCAAACTATGTCAAAGCTGAAATTCTAGGTAAAAATGTCATAAAAATAAAAATTACAAATTTAGCAGGCAAGATTCACTTTTAAATAGATTACAAATCTATATCTATATCTGGATCCAAATCTATATTACAAAAAAAAGATTTTATCCCCAGAATTGCTTCTCTACCCAGAGCCAAAGCTATCAGATCAAGATTCAAACACTAAAAAACAAGTAAAATCTATTCTTTTACATATTCTCAAGTACATTTGTATAATTTAAAAAGAAAATGTGTCCTTACACATGGGGGATGCTCAATTAAACTATCTATTTCTTTATTATCAGAAGAATCAACAACAACTTGGCAAGTAACTCAAAATGCCAAAAACTTGACCATGACAATAATCTGTAACAAAACAAAGATAAACAATGATTGAGAATGTAAAAATTTCTGGCTGAAAAACTTCCATTAATTCAATACTTTTTATTTCATTAAGTGGTAACAACCAAGAGAGTGTTAGCAAGAGATTAGTAAATTACTTTGAAATTAAATATAAATTTAGCAGTCTTAAAAACAGGATCTCCATCTTAGAGACATGAATGGTCTTTATTTTTACAAGGGAAAAAAGGGTAAATGATCTCCATTCTGTACTTTTGAAAAATGTTTTACAATCTAATCATATGTAATTAATATCAAATTTACTTTTTGACCATAAAAATAAACTGTCTATAAATTACACTCATTTCTTACACAAGTGATCACTATATGCAATAGATTATTTTTATAGCAAACAGCTATATGAAAATTACACTTCAACACTCTTTACTCAGACATCAAGATTCAAGTTCCTATGACCTATAGATAAAAAATGAAAATGTTGCCTGTCCATCTAATTTTATGCTTCTCCATCCCCCCCAAAAATGTAAAACTGTAGCTGATAAATATTTGAATGGCAACTAAACTAGGTTGTTTGTTCAAAAAACACATTATTTTCATATTTAGCAGTTTCCAATAAATTTAATATATGAAAATCAAATCAGTTTCTAAAAGAAATGTCAAAAAAAAAGTAAAATTTAATTCTCTTCCTAAGTACTTATCACTGTTGAAAAGAAAAGCTACTGTAAATGAATTTAGACTAAAAGTCATAAACTGACTTTGGAAGAATGCATACCTAAATTGCTGATCAAAAGCAAAATCACAGAAATTAGCAACATACAATATCAACATTCCAAAATGTTATTAAAATCCAACCCAAAACTGCCATAGCATTTCTGGAATTTCTAATGAGATTTTCAGTCTGCTGAACAATGGCCATAAAAGGCTTTCAAACTTCACTCCATTCACAAGTAAAGTTGAAATTGAACATTTTTATTTCTTCTCTCCCTATGACAACTTCACCATGGAACAGTGAATAACACAGCTCAAGTCATTATGCTAATGAGAAATTAAATAAAAAGATGCCCTTACAATGGTTAAGTGTAAGGTGACATGCTACAACCAGAGACACAGTTCCAAAGCAGCTTTACGAATTGTGTAGTACAGGCTTACAAAAGCTGAAAACATCCGGGAGGGAGCTCCTTGATGCTCTAGGTCACTGGAACTCTAGCATGTGGCCATTTTTCAATTATAAGGCAGAAATTAAACTATACATCAAGGAGAAATATGTCAAATGGCAGCCCACCCTTCTGATTTAAAAGGCCAAAGAAATTGTATTTATTGTAATTAAGCTGACTTGTTACCTGATGAATGCAGAAAGGGGGGGGGGCGGTCATGACGACCACGACACCACCCTTAAAGATATTGAAGAGTACTGAAAGCAAAGTTTAATTTATTAATGTTCCCAAACTAACAGAAGGAAAAGAATGTGTTCCTTCCCTATGTTAAAAGATGCTAAAGAACACAAGGTATGAGGAGCCAAAGTTTTATTTTAAGGCATGCTCTAATTTGAACAATCCTGCATAAAATATACACTTTACGGAGCTGGTCATGTCTGCTGACTAACCTTATAACACCTGGCCCATTTGAGAGAATTTTTCTACCTGCCATAAAATGATATAAAATATCCAATTTTCTTTAAAGGAAAGGAAAGGGAGATATACAAATAAGAAACAAGTGGAAAACACTGGAACAAGGGGTGCCCAGGTGGTTCATTGGGTTAAAGCCTCTGCCTTCAGCTCAGGTCATGATTGCAGGGCCCTGGGATGGAACCCCACATCAGGCTCTCTGCTTGGCGGGGAGCCTGCTTCCCCCCTCTCTCTGCCTGCCTCTCTGCCTACTTGTGGTCTCTCTCTCCGTCAAATAAATAAATAAAATCTTAAAAAAAAAAAAAAAAAACCAACCCTAGAACAAAATAATGACCAAAAAAACTTCCAACAGCATTCTGAACACATACAAAAAACATATACAAAACATAAATACCCTCTCTCATTTAGGCTAAGGCAGTTTCTAAAAAGACATGCTATTAAAATATTTAATCATACCCAGACACATTAATCTATTAATTCAGCATTAGTGGTACCATATAGTCTCAAGTTTCTACTAGGGTTTTCAGCTTCTATTCTTCCTCCTTGCACTTATCCTGAACTGAAAATTCTATGCATTTTTCAAGATGCAGCTCAAAGGGCTATTTCCCAATTTGGTCTTGTACTTTGCCTATCCATGTAATGTTTTTTGTTTTGTTTTTTTTAAGTCTATTACATTCATCTGAAAATGATTTTGTAACGTGCTGGAGCATCTCTTATATGTGTAGAAATGTATTTAACTCTGGTGTTACAGTGAACCTCCATATTGTAAGGCATTTTACGGCTTCTAAAGGCAAGGACTACATAGCAATTCTTAAACCCCAACACTTAAACGGTAATAATAACTTGTACACTGCATGTATCCAATAAGGGAACTATTGGACAGATTCTAAGATTTTAGATTTAGTTTAACTAAAATGTCATCAAATAAAATAAAATTTATTTAAGGAAAGTACCATACTAGACACATGTTCAAAAGCAACTTGGATTCACAAAAAAAGCCGAGAACTTTCCATTCGAAATGCCAAGAGGAAACTATATGACCATGCTTGCCACAGTCATCCTGTAGTTGCAAGAGTTTAGTCAAACATTTTTCTGTTACATTAATTTAGTTTATTCATTGTCTCACTTTATCTTTACAACCTTAATAAAATAAAATTACTTTACCAATAATGAGATTAAGTTACCTAAAGTCACAGCTAGTCAACTGAGGAACTATAACAGAATATAATAACTACAACTACTTAAGAGCCTGTAGGTTACCTCATTCAGAATCAAACTTTAAACTGACACCCAAAGGATGAGTAGGTATCAGGCAAGGTAGAAAGTGATCCAGGCAGAAAAAAGCAGCATTTGTAAAAGACCCAGATCAAATAAAACGTGACCGATTTGAAAAACTGAAATTCAAATAGGTAACCCACTCTACTCAAATTTTAATTAGTTATCAAGTCCTGGTTGAGTGCTCAATAAATGCCAAGGATTCGGCAATTACCTCTAGATGAGTTCTTTATCCTCTGAAATTGTATCCAAAACTTTTGTGTGCATATTTTGGGGAAGTAAAGGGACTTGACACAAAGACAACTACCACATTGGGGCACCTGGCTGGCTCACTGGGTAGAGCATGCAACTCTTAATCTCGGGGTCATGAATTCAAACCCTATGGTGGGGCAGAGTTTACTTAAAATATATATATGTATATAAAAGACTTACTGCACTGAGTCACTGAAAGCCATTATTTTACTTCAATTTCAAAAGCTGTAGTTTTAATCAAGCCGTACTTTCACATCAAATTCATGTAGTAGTATGATGTAAAGAGCACTACTCTATATGCAAAGGTAGAACTTCAATTAAATTCACCTAAGATTTACTAGATTATCCACTATGTGCCAAATGCTGATGAACTAAAGAAGCAATGTGTCAAATTGTACATACTGAAAGAGCTCTACGTTAATGTAAGATTCTATACCTTAATAGTTATGTACTAGGAACTAATACAGCTTCTTCGACATGCTATATTCTTTATTCTTCAAAAGTTATTGCTTTTTAAAATATGAATCTAATTTTTTACTAAATCTGAATCTTCCAGAATTACTAAATGAGAAACAAACATTAAGACCAGGAATAAGTATAAAAGGATGTTTATGAAAGTGCAATTGGACTATTACACATGTGTTTGAAAGACTAGAAATATTTTACTTATCAAATATCTTAAATTACTATTCATTCACCTCTAAAATGTATTTGTTACATGCATAATATATTCAGCTCAGAGTAGTGTAGACAACCTGAAAATAGTCCACCGTCCTAGAAATGAGGAATATCTTTACATAACAGTCCAGGCTATACTGTTACAGAGAGAAAAAAAAAAAAGGGTAGGACAAAGTGTGGTTAGTATACCACTGTTTAAGAAAGTGGAGAAAGAATACAAAGATGTATATGTATTTGCTTATTTTTTTTAGTATAAGAACTATCAACTTTCTCTGAACAGTTATCCATAAAGGGAATGCCAAAAATAGGGTGAAGACTGGACAGAAGGTAGACTTCTCTGAATATATTTTACCTTGTCTTTTTGACTTAAATTTGGAATCTTATAGACATTTTACTAATTATAAAATAAATTAAATTTTTAAAAGGCAATATTGAAAAATAAACATATCCAAAGCAAAATGAAACAAATGAACCACTTATCCATGTATCTAGTTTATAGCATACTCACAGTAAAGAAACCTGAATTTAATCAAGCTTCCAGATCTAACTACTAAGTCACATGAAACACAGGGGGCAGGGGATTATGTTAAACAATACCACAAAATTCAGACTACAGAAAATTCTAGAGGACAACCAATCCAGTTAATACAACAAATAAACTACAAGGAAGAAAAAAAAGAGAATAAAAAAAGTAAAGATGGGGGCACCTGGGTGGCTCAGTGGGTTAAAGCCTCTGCCTTCGGCTCAGGTCATGATCTCAGGGTCCTGGGATTGAGCCCCGCATCAGGCTCTCTGCTGAGCAGAGAGCCTGCTTCGCCCCCCTCTCTCTGCCTGCCTCTCTGCCTACTTGTGGTCTCTCCCCTTCTCTGTCAAATAAATAAATCTTTTAAAAATGAAAATAAAAAAAATAAAGATGGAACCTATAAAGGACACTTAAGTTTTCAATCAATTACAATAAATGGATCTGATTCAAATAAACTATAAGAAAAAAAATTAAGAGCCAGAATGGGAAATCTGAATGCTGACTGGATTTTGGTGGGGTTTTTTTTCCCCCTTTTAATAAGGCTCCACACCCGGCCTCGAGCCCAATGCCGGCCCTGAGCTCAGATCAAAAGTCAGACACTTAACTGACTGGCCAATCAAGTGCCCCTGACTGGGTATTTAATAATAAAAGAAATACTGGTAATTTGTTTAGGTATAAGGATGTGATTATGTTTCTTAAGAACTTTTACTTTTCAGAAATACACACGGAAATATACATATATATATGAATGAACGAACTGATGGGTGTGATATGCTTCAAAATAATACAGTGACATGCAGTTGTAATTGAGAAAAGACTAGTCATAAGTTGGTTTAGGGGATACTGAGTCCAATATAATATTCTATTTTTATATACTTTAAATTCTCCATAATAAAAAAACTAACAAAAAGTTAATAATTACTCCTAGAGCTATTAATATTTCTTCCCTATGTAAGAAAGTAAGTTGTTGATTATTCCTAATTCCTAAAGCACTTATCGTCTCTCCCCATTACTTGACAATCTTATATAGTAATCCTCCCCAAACTTGAGATCCTTCTCACAAATTAAGAAACATGCTGATTTCCTTTGGTGCATCTCTTTCATCAACCAGGAGATCTACCTTTCTAATACATGAGAATTACAAGTCACTCGTACTGGAGATAATAAAAGAAATTAAAGTGTAAGAATTTCAAAAAGGAAAACAAATGACAGTGCAGGCATTGCTATATAAAGAAACCTTAGGAAAGAGTAAAGAAAGTGAAGGAAATGAAGCCTAGAACTTAGAAATAAATTCCTACAACCCTCAGTAGAGAGAGCTGAGAGCCAGATAAAACAGGGAGTGAGAGCCTACGTTTTGGCATGAATTTATTATAAGCAAAGACCTCATCATAACACTGCATGTACTGAGGAAGGCTAGGCTGAGCAAGTTATGTGTTACATCCGCAAGTCCTCAATGGAACCTTAGAAAGATAATCAAGAACTTCAAATCAGGAGTGCCTGGGTAGCTCAGTCAGTTAAATGTTTGCCTTCTGTTCAGGTCATGATCCCAGGTAAGGAAACAAATGCCTTTGTAAGGCAACAAATGTTTCCTTACAAACAGTAAGGGAAAAAATGCCTCCAAGTAATGTACTATCTGCCTGATTAGAGAAAATAAATGTGTAAGCCCCTCAATGAAACTGAAGTAATGGGAGATGGTCTGAAGTTTCCACAGAACAAGAATGGTTCTGCCCTCATTACTACAAATTTAACATTAGTAAGTGGGAAACATAAATGTACTTACATAGTCCTTCATTCATTCCTTACTACCTCAAATTCACTAATCCTATTTTTTATAAAGTGTTAAGTTTTCAATTACACCTATCATCAGGATTTTAAGACACTTATCTCCCACAGTTAAGGAGAGACTTCCGTAAATTACTTAAGCTTCTTCTTAGTATTAGCTTCTTTTTTAGAATAGGGCTCAGTGGGTTAAGCATCGGACTTTTGGTTTCTGCTCAGGTCCTGATCTCTTTGGTCTTGGGAATCAAGCCCTGCATAGTGATAAGATGCCCGAGCAGTGGCAAGTCTGCTTGAGAGATCCTTTCCCTCTGTCCCATCCCCCACACACATTCAAGTGTTTTCTCTAAAATAAGTAAATAAATCTTTAAATAATAATACTATAAATACTACATAAATTTTTGTCTCTTCAATGAAACACAATGCCACTTAAGGCTAAAACTATGTCTTTTATCATTTTAAATCCCCTCTCTGTATTCTACAGAGTAGATGCTCAATATTTGATCATTTAGCAATTAATACAGAACTAATACATGTTAAAGAATTACTCTAAATATCATAGGGAAACTTCTGAGTATGGAAAAGACCTGCCTTCAAGGAGTCTGTAATCTCTCCTATCATACTGATAATTTAAATATGCCACAGTTTGAGGGTTTGGGGGGGAGGAGGAGCAGTATACCAAATAGCTACTGCTACGGTTTAACAACATCATTTCAAAAGTATGTCAGAATTTCACAGATTTCCAACACCATGAAGAAATCTTCTCTCTAGAGACTGTTACATATACTGAACTCAGATCTATTTATGAATAGGATAATAATGGAGAGTAATAGCACACTCAGATAAACATCAGTACAGAATATATTGCTTATTAACTGAAAAGAAACAGGATTATGGCATTAGCAGATCAAGGAAATAAAACAGGAGATATATATTTGAATATTTGTCAGAGTTTTTAAGAGTCAGGCAAGTTAATTTGCAAAATGGCACAATTTGTTTAAATTTGGCTGGAACAAAAAAACAAATCCTAGAAGCAAAAGGATAAATTTCAATATGTGTAAGAGGAATATACATTGAATGTAAGGAATCAAAAATTACTCAATTACTTAGGTCTTGCATCTAATTGCTAATGTTACTTATTACTAATGTTACTAATATTGCAGAAAAGATGTTATAAATTTATACACATAAACACACTAAGCTTTAACAGAACACATACCTGTAAGAATCAGTTTCTTAAACTCTAAAGTGGATGAAAAGACACAAGGAAAATTTGATGCAAAAAAAGCCATACTAGAGGGGGACCTGGGTGGCACAGTCAGTTGAGTGTCCAACTCTTGATTTCTAGCTCTAGTCAGGATCTCAGGGTCATGGGGTCGAGTCCCAAGTGTGGCTCCACACTGGGCATGGAGCCTGCTTGGGATTCTCTCTCTCCCTCCCCCTCTGTCCCTCCCTACCTGCTCTCTCTCTAAAATAAAATAAAAGCCATACTAGAAAAACATAAGCCAACATAAGCAACAAGTATAAAAAACAAAATACTATGAGAAAAAAATTGTAAGAAATGATGAAGAGCATACCAGCACATCAAAATAGAATATGCAACATCACAAGTCATTGTTAAAAACAATGCAATTAAATGGAACCCTCATAAATTACTGTGGGAATGTATAATGGTGCAGCCACTGTGGAAAACAGTTTGGTGGTTCCTCAGAAAGCGAAACAGAAATCCCAGCTACACTAGGGGTACATGGGTGGCTTGATCAGTTGAGCAACCAACTCTTGGCTTTGGCTCAGGTCATGATCTCGGGATTGTGGAATCGAGCCCTAGGTCAGGCTCCAAGTTCAGGAGTCTGCCTTACTCTCTCCCCCTACTACTAAAATAAATAAATAAATCTTAAAAAAAAAATTAAACAAGGAAATAAAGAAAGAAAAAGAAATCTCAGCTATTCTAGTCTAAGGTATATACCAAAATATCCAAATATATACCCGATAATATCCAAAATAGGTATTCAAATAATACCTATATGTGAATGTTCATAGCACCATCCATAATAGCCAAAAGGTGGAAACAACCCAAATGTCCATCTCTAGATGAATAAACAAAATGCGGTATAACAATACCATGGACTATTATTCAGCCTTGAAAAGGAATGAAGTACTGATACATGCAACAATATGGACAAACCTCTGAAACATTATCCTAAGTGAAAGAAGTCAGACACAGAGGTCACATATTATATGATTCTATTTACATGAAATATCCAGAATAGGTAAATCCCTTGAGACAGAAAGCAGATTAGCAGTTGCCAGGGTCTGGGAGAAGAAGGAATAAAGAGCTCCATGGATGCAGGGTTTCCCTGGGTCTGGTTCCACAACATTGTAAAAGCACTAAACGCCAGTAAATTGAACACTTTAAAAAGATTAATTTTGTATGTTAATCTCACCTTAATAAAAAATACAAACATCCCCTCCTCCAAAAATGCAGTTGAAGAACAAACATGCTTCTTATTGTCTACTTATAACATGAAACACTAAAACTGTATGCCAGAGATTTCTTTATATACCTAATTACCAACCTTCTTTTCCTCACTCCTATAACCAAACCTCACTAAATTTACCATGCTCTTTCTTTTAGAATCCTAATTTCCATATGGCTCGGCTACCCTCTACCCCATTCTCACTACCCCTCACATATCTCTCTCGTTTTGCTCTGAGAAACCCTAGTTCTACTGTTAATCGCTTCTCAGTTAACCTGCCCCTTTCTGTGGAAAAATAACCTTTCATTTCAATTTATCAAACCTTTCAGTATATTAAATATGGAAACGACAATAAGATAACCAAATGGAAAAATCAGTACAGTGGACGTGGAAACTTGAATTCAAGAAAAGTGGCTCATCATCATCAACACATTAGTGTTTGATGAAACTAGGTGTGATGTCAGAAGACAATTTAGAGAAAGACTAGGATAAATGATTTTGACCTTCTGGACCTTCTCTAATGGTATGCCTAACCCTGGATCATCTGGTTTCCATAATCTGGAATCCAAATTATGTAATCCAAATATTACTGGAAAAAGTTACAAAATCCTTCAAAGTGAGTTCATTACAAGCTCATTTTGTTTCAATTTTGACTGAATACCACTTCTAAGTAATCCTATTATTGATTTTTGGCACAATGATTTCCCAACTATGAACTTCAGACTCCTGGGGACCTGCATGATTAGTGACCACAATGGGTGCTCAGAGGCATGCATTATATAAAGACACATACATATATATGTATTATTATTTTTCAAATGTACAGACGTTGTGGTTAATAAACACCGTCATGTGAAAGAATACTAAAATAGTAGCTAATATGCATTTTCTCAATGAACAAATACTAGAAATATAACTACAGTCATGCAAGGGCCCACACATTGTTGCAAAGTTAAAAAAGATTGCCATCTTCAAAATACTGGGAACCACTATCTAAAAGTATCCCCCACAGGACTTAAATAAGCTTTCCACACTCTAAGCTTCTAAGTACCCCCCCCCCCACTTCTACTCCCAATTCTGTTTTCATTTTCCTAAGAAAATCAAACACATCCTCATATATTATTCCCTCATCGGCAACCCATCTGAATTTATTCTTTGTTCTCTACCTCTAGAAATATCTAATGATTTAGAAGTTAATGGTGTGTCTCTTCCCTTTTAAGACTAATTCAGACATACACACCTGATCCCATCTCTTAATTGGCCCCCACTATCCCAATGCATCAAACAGGTATAATGTATCCTTCAAAGGTCCTCCATCCCTCCTACCCTGCCGCCCACATCTACCTAAAAACATTATCATATCTACCTTACTCTGATAAAACTTATTTCCACTCTGTATTCTAGCTACCACTCTATTTCTTTTCTGCCTTTTGCTGTCAACTTCTCAGGGTTGGTCTATGACAAACTGAGGCAGCCACCTGTTTGTGTAAATAAGCTTTTGTTGGAATACCTACCCCATTTCTTTAGGTATTGTGGTTGCTTTTCCACAAGGGTAAAGTTAAGTAGTTAGGAAATCCTACGGCCTGGAAACCTAAAGTTCGTATCCTTAAAAAAAACGTCTATCAATCACTGGGGCTCTAAAGCACGCCCTACATTCAATATCATCATTTCCTCTAAGAATAAGTAGATACTATTAAAGGTTTTGGAGCACAGTAAAGTATTATGAGTAAAAGGGCATTTTAAAACTTCTAGTTTAACAATATTGTGCAGGGAAGATGTAAAAGATCATTTAGGAAACTACTTCAAGAGACCAGGCATTAGGCATACAGGGAGAAAAAAACTAAAGGGAGTTTTTAAAGGAATAAGCATCAAGACTATGAAACAGAATACAAAGCTCACACCAAAATTTCAATCCTTGAATGATGTGGTTCTAAGAATTTACGTTTCCTCCTATAGTTTACTGTAGACTTATAGCTCTTCACAGCCTTTTATCTTAGTAATTGCAGAATTCCTAAAATCTCAATACTAATTCCATATCCTCAGTATATCAGGCATTTCCCATGCTGGCTACCTGGCTAACTCCTGGTCAAGCAAACCACTTAGGAAGAGGCAGTCCCAACAGCGATGGCCAAATGAGAGCACAGGACCAATGTCAGAGATGGATGGAGTACTCACCTGTGATACCAAGCAGAAAGAGAGGGGACTAAGATTTCAGGTCCAGAACTGGCTCTAGCCAAACAGGAAGAAGCAGCTATGAATTTGCTTACAGTAGAAGCAGAGTGTCTTTGATATTCTGACATACTCTTTCTGATGTTCAGACAGACCACCATTAGAGTAGCCACTGGTAAGAGTCTCATGAGAAACAAGCCAAAAAACAAGACCAAAAGATGAGGAATTAAATGGAGCAGACCCTATTGGTCTTTTGTCTAGGAAAAGCAGTCTTCCTTATTAAAGATGGTATTACTTTTCAAAATGGCCAATATGATACTAACCTTCATTTACAGAGTTTTCACATCCCACAAGATTGAGAAGGATATCATCATCTTTATCATCAACTTCACATCCCAGCAGCATCCAGTTTTCCACGTTATCACTTTCTGAAATGGTGCTCTCTTCCTCTTCACTTGAACTGACCTCTATAATCATGACCTCTCGGATTGTACCCGAGATGTCTTCAGGCTTAGGCTTCTCAATATTCCTCTTGCATTTCTTATCAGTCAATTTATTAGAATGAAGAGACGCAGAAGGACCTCCAGTCTTTTCTTTTGCTTGGACTCTAAAATTCTTTCTTTTGCATCTGTAAATACTATCTTCATCAGACAAAGTGATGACCTCTGACCCATCTGATAGCTGGATGACCTCACTATCTGAAAGGATAATTAAGTTCTTCTGATTTGGTTTACTACTGGATGATTCAGAATTCCCAGAGTTGTTCTCTTCATGTTCTTCCTCTCTAATGATATTATCAAGATCTTGGGCATAATGAACTTGGCTGTAGAGCTGAAATTCCACCTCACTATCAACACTCAGTTCACTAGATGACTCTTCACGATAAAGGTCATCTTCATATGCTTCTATGGTCTCATAGCCACCAAACATCATGAAAAGTCAGTAACCTTGATGCTGTAAAAGAGAAAATCATTCTTTAATATATCTTAAATATACTTAAATATAAGCTCAGATCATGCCTGTTTAGTGCATAACAATATCACCTTAGAGCTAACTTCGGTGAAGGCCATCATTGTTCTCAATAACATATTAAAATACTCTCTTCAGAGTATCTTTTCTTCAAGGATTTCTAAATCCTGCTATGACCCGCTCTAATAATGCCTACCCACTCAAATGAAAATTTCTCCAACAAATTGACGTATAGTTATTAATGGAAATACCATATTTTGCAGGTATGCTAGAAAGGAAAGGCAGGTTGATCCACTGCTTCAGACACCAATTTTTTCTCTAAAATGTTAAAAATACCAGAATAGCTTAAGTCATTCTCATGATTCCATCCATTCTTCATCTCTTCCCTGGTTCTGGTTCTGTAACTCATCTTTTCAGGTATGCATTCTCACATACGAATATTACTTCAACTTTGACTAAAATCCACTACAGGAAACAATCAATATTTACAGTTTTAGTGCAGATTTTTATTCTCAATTAAAAAATTTACCTCATGACCTTTTTATCCTTGACTAAAAGAATACATAAAAATATCTGATAAACCTTGGCTTACTTTTGTACTAGCAATAAAGATATGTTATGAAAAACATACTAAGGACCTAAAACTGAGGCAAAACTTCCAGCTATAGGAGCACTTTACTTTCCTACTGGGGGATATTAAGTCTTGCTCATCCTTCAACTCAGCTTAAACATCCTTTTCTCTTTGTCTTTATTTTATTGTATTTTATTTATTTGAGAGAGACAGAGATAGCGAAAGAGAGCATGAGTGGGAAGGAGAAGGAAAGGGGGGAGAAGTAGACTCCCCACTGAGCAGGGAGCCTGATGTGGGGCTCCATCCCAGGACGCTGGGATGATCATGACCTGAGTCATCCAAGGGCCCCAACATCCCTTTTTCTGAAAAGCTTCCCTTGACCAACCAGACTAAATTGTGTCCCTTTTACAGTACTTTACATTTCAAAACACTACAGTTCTAATTACTAATCAATGTAAATGTCTCACAAAAACCCGATCACAAACCCCAGGAGAGCAGAAACTATATGCACTTTGTTAAACAACAGATTCCCAAAGCCAAGCAGAGTAAGTGGTTTTTAGCAGGACTTCCATAAATGTCTGTTGAATTAATGAATAAATAAATGAATCTCATCTGGCATTTGCTCTTCAGCCTAATAAATCTAGTATGTGTCTAAAATATGGAAATTATGGTGGATGAATTTCGCAGTTGTCTCCAACTATTCCACTATTCTCTTATCATCAACCAAATATCTACACAGAAGATGTATCAGTTAGGTACTGATATAATATTGATCAAAATGAGAGCTCTGGAAAAATAACTCATGTTTGTTAAAAAATCAAGGACAGCCTAAAGAACAATTAACAATGACGGTTTACTCTTTCCACTTCCTTTTTAGTTATACAAATATAATTAGAAAGACTAGCTGTTCTCAGTTTACCAATTCTTTGCTCAAAATGTCAGGGTGTTCTAATGGTAGTTTTAGTAATAGAACCAGCTGAGTCCAAGAACCAAATGAACAAGAGCCAAAAATGCACTACAATCATGCTGGAGTTTTTTGTTGCTGTTGTTTAGAGAAATAAAGAAACCAACTTTTGTCATACACCTTAAACTTACATAGTGTTCTAGGTCAATTATACCTCAATAAGGCTAGGAGTAAAAATGGTAATTACGTTCTAAGTTAACAATACTGTATTGTATACTTGAAATCTGCTAAGAGAGTAGGTGTTAAAATGTTCTCACTGAGGTAAAAAAAAGGAAGAAAATATGTGAGGTGATGGCTGTGTTAACTAATCTTAATGTGGTAGTCACTTCATATATCAAACCATCATGTTGCACAACTTAAACTCACACAATGGTATTTATCAATTATATCTCAATAAAGGTAGGGAGGAAAGAAACCAACTTTTAATGCTCTTTTCTTCTAAAAGCTACAATACACCTGTCCCATTCTTGTACTGTCCTTCAGGTTGCTATGCTGTTATTGTCACACAACTTAAATGTGGCTGTCTGAATAATAATGCTCAGAGCATTTATCAGTTTATATTGAAATGTCAGCCTCAGAGGAATTCAAATAAAAGATGAATTCTTTCCTTTTTATTTAATAGGTAAATTAATTCTAAAATAAGTCAAAGGAATTATACTTCCTTCAAAATCCTCACTGGATCCATACTGATAAAACATAAATAACATAATTCCAGTGCAGCCAAGAAAAAATTAAAAGAGCTAAATTACAGAGGTACAAATTTGTACTACTCTTGGAGCCATCCCAAAGGAAAGGGATTAAGAAAAGAGCCATGGGCACACCTGTGAATGTATGCCAAAAATAAACTACAGAAATATAATAAAAACTGACTTCCTTGGGTCTAGGGGTTTATCTCTTTCCTTGAAATGTAGAAAAATGAATTTAACAATTTAGCCCCTATGGCCTTTAAGAGGATTTTGTACTTTCTGTACTTGAAAATTGTGCTCAGCATAACTGGCTCTTCTTTTTATGTAGCGTATGTATGCCAGGGTTAAGGTTTGCCTGAGGCTATTTTGGTTTATGTTTATGTTACTACTTTAATTACATACAAATGCATTTAAGTGTATACTCGCAGGATAAATATGAAATAAATATAAATGTCTTGAACAAGAAGACTATCTCAGCTTTTTAATCATTATGTATGATTCTCAAGCATACTTAACTGGATAACGTGAGGTCCCTATGAGAGCCACAAAATTTTAAGTCTCAAAGAGACCTTTCTGATTTTCTTATACTACCTCCTCAATTTTCACATAAGGAAATTAAGGTCCAAAGAGATAAGGAATGCTATCCAAGGTTATGCAGCTGATTAACATAAGTAGGACAGATTCACATTTCCCTGGCTCTCAACCAAGTGTTCACTAAGATTTTTTTTCTCTATTTTTCAAAATACTTTCAAATAAAAATTAGGGAAAAAAACTTCCTTCAAAATTATATTTGTGTTGGCCCTAATACCTAAATTTACCTCAAAAATATCCATTTCACTTTCCAGGGGAGTGTAAAAACTATGCAAGAGGCATTTTAATTGAAAAGAAAACCATACATCTGAATTTGTCTGTCTCCTATCCAAGAACCTTGCAAGTTGATACTCAGAGTATAGCAATCCCCCGACCAAAAAAGATAGTTTTTATGTAAGAACCTACCACATCAGCTTGAGAATGAAATTTAACCATAAGATTAAAGTCTAACAAATATAAAACAGCTCTAGAGAATAACTGCAAAGGCTTTTACAATTCAAAAGTAGGAGTCTTTTTTTTTCATTCACTAAAAATTTTTAAACTATACAACTTAAGGCTTATTTAAGCTTTCAGGTTTTACTACACTAATTTTAAAGCTAATACATCTGCTCTAACAGTCTACCAATTGGTCATTCCGAACCTTTTGCTCCTAGTTCCCTTCAAAGAACTTTTAGCCTAAATGTTTCTTCTTGATGACATAGGTGTCCAGCTCAAGATTTAAATCAAATTTACAGCTTGATTTTAAGTCCAATGCTCACTAGAAACTGATTAATAGACTGTTGATTTTCAACTTAAAATTTCTGACATACTCTTAGTGACAGATTTGGAACACTACTGAGCCTACTATTAAAATTTCTGTCCATTCCTCAAATACGATTTTCAGTTTAGCAAATCTGACCGTGGCAGGGAATCCAAATGTGCTACACACTCACCAAAAAAAAAAAAAAGGAAGACAGAATACAAGATATTGTTGGGAGAAAATTATGTTAAATTTATTCACACGAGTCCAGCTGTTCTTAGTATACAGTCTTTTTATAATAACAAATCCGATCTCAAAACACTTCCTTCACCTTTTTCAGCCCCTTCTTCAACTACACAGTACCTTAGCCTTGTAGGCTATTTTATAATCCTCATTTCACGTCTTCCTCAGTTCATTCGCTACCCTCAGATTCTGGAAAACAGCAATACTGAACTGTCTCCAGAGCCTAATGTCTG
Organism: Nasua narica; assembly: GCA_028533885.1. Taxonomy (NCBI): domain Eukaryota; kingdom Metazoa; phylum Chordata; class Mammalia; order Carnivora; family Procyonidae; genus Nasua; species Nasua narica. The sequence continues at coordinate 50,024,917 of CM052813.1, read as the reverse complement.
AAATATACACACAGCCCACTTCAAAAGTCTTTGGATGTTTACAGCCTAAGTATTAAAAACACAAAGTCAAGAGCTTTGGAAGGGACCTAAAAGAGTCACTAAATTGCACGCTCTCCTAGAAAAAGGGGCTCCGAAAAGCTTGTTTATTCACTGAGCCTAAAGATCTCCTGTGATCTGAAATAGAGATAAATTCAGCCTAAACAGATTTCTACAGTCACCACCGAGTCAGTGGTGGAGCCGCCACTAGAGACAAGGCCTGCTGATTCCCAGCCAGTTTTCCTACAGCACCTGCAGCTCTTAAAGTTGAAAGTTAACTGCGGGCTCACAAGATATGAGGGATAAAGCAAATCTCGGCGAACACTGTCCAAATCTCCATGCTAAATGGAGAAAGGGGCACAACTCCCTAAGTTTTTCTGGTCCTACGGCTGTAGCTGCTGCTTCTGACAGCAGAGGCTGGAGATGGGACTGTCCGGTCCTCACAGGCCGGCCTCCCTCAGGGCGGCAGGACCTATGCGTGTAACCAGCTGACCCGCTTCCCCCCCAAAAAACAGGGGACTTGGGGGAGGGGAGAAGGTATAACAGGCAGAAACGCCACCCCCAACGAGGCCATAGGCGCCCAGAGCTTTTTGAATTCACGACCTCGCCCTTAACCGGGTAGGGAGAAGCGAACACCCCAGCCGGCCAGCGGAGTCGCGTGAGGCAGAACACGACTGAGGGGCCACGAGCTGCACCCTGCCCAAAGCAGGGGCAAGACGAGGGACACGGAGGCCAGCGAGGGCACACGCGCTAGTTCCACAGCCCAGCGGGAAAGACTGAGGGCGGGCAGGGGTCCCCCGGCCGCGGGTGGCTGGGGGTCCGTCACACACATACTCACTGCCGCGGCTGCGACCAGGAAGCACCAACCAGGAACCAAAACGCGTAGAGGGACGGGGAGGGGCGAGGACAAATGAGGTAAGGAAACCGCGTCCGCGCGGACCCGGGAGGAGGGAAGGCACTTCCGGGGAAAACAGAGCTCCCGGGAGTAGTCTTCCGTCCCCGCCCACCCTGCGGGCCCTCTGTGCGCGTGCGTAATAACTGTTAACCCTATCTCTTCCCCCTGACAATTTTTTCGTTTGCCTTCTTTGCTTGGCCCCTTCCCCTCCATGGGTTCTTTCGAAGATACCTAGGCTGCATCTGTAATGGGGAACACTTGGTTTAAATGACTTGCACGTAGGAGATGCTTCACAGTGGGCAAAACTAGGGAAAAACACGCACAATTTCTGTGTCCAGGAGGAAAACTACATTTCCCATGATGCCTCTGAGCGGTTTTCCGGGTGGGCTCCGCCTCCTCCTCGCTTGACCTCTGGGGCACCCTCTTTGTGCCACGTGGCGTGGGAGACGAACTGAGACCAAAGTAGGGTAGGAGTGCAGGGTCTGGCGGCGCGTTGCCCAGCCCACGGGGGCAGCTCAACCAATGAGAAATCTTTTTGACAAAGCCTGGCATCCAGCGCCGGTTGACCTTAGGCAGGTTCTTTCCACCTCTAATTTGAAGTTGAATTTAATTCACACTGGGGATTCTGGCTTTTTCCTAGAATACGAAGCAATAGATTTTAACTCTTTGTGAACCTTGAAAAGCTGCACTCTTTTTTTTTTCCAAAGTAAGCTCTAGTTTCAATCTGGGTCTTTACTGGGAGATGAGTCACTTGCTCTTCCAACTGAGCCCGCTAGGCACCCATGAAGAGCTGCACTCTTGCTAAAGATTGAAGTTAATACTTGTCCTTTGTAAGCCTCCAGAGCCTTCAAGATTGTATTACAAGCCTCTGGCTTCAGTTCCTCTTCTCACACCTTCTTTCAATAGTTAGTAATAATAAACCCATCTGTACAACTTTACATAATGACAAAGCACTTTATCAGTTCATTGATCCTTGGCAACAGTGCTGAAAGATAAGTTTGACATTGTTTCTTCTTGCCAACATTTTATGAGCGTCTGTTTTAGCAACTGCGAATTTAGTGGTAAATTTCTTTGTCTCTGGTCTCCTAGACCCTAGTCTGGCTGAGAAAACAAAATACAATTTGGATATAGCCCAGGAGTGTAGTCAGGAAAAATAATTAGAAATTTTAATCAACACTATGGTAAGTGTTAGAATGTTACAGGTTACAATGAAAAGGTGAAATTGGAGGAACCATTTTGCAGAAGAAGAAACATGTTTAGAAATGGATCACAGAGGGGCCCTGTGTGGCATGGTTGGTTGAGCTTCTGACTCTTGGTTTCAGGTCAGGTGGTGGTCTCAGGGTCCGTGATGTTGAACTCTTTGTGGGGCTCTGAGCCCAGCAGGAGTCTGCTTGACATTCTCCCTCTCCCTCTGCCTCTTCCTCCCCTGCCCTTGTGTGCACTCTCTCAAATAAATAAATAAAATCTTAAAAAAAAGAAATGTGTCAAAGAGATTCCTAAATTGTTTAGGTAATGTGTATGGGGTAGAACAAAAGTTATCTCTAAAAAAATAATGTGTTAAGCTTTTATCAAGTGCCAGTCTTATTCAATATGTACATTATATATAAACCTTTTAAATTTTAACTTTTTGAGATTGATTTTTATTTATTCATTTATTTATTTACAAGTAATCTGTACACCAAAGATGGGGTTCAAACTCACGATCCCGAGATCAAGAGTTAGAGATCACCACCAACTGAGGCAGCCAGGTAACTGTTGAGGTTGATTTTAAATTCCCATTTCACACGAAAGGAAACAGATTCAGAGGTTAAGTAACTTGCCCCAGGCCACAAGGTTAGGAAATGCTCCTAATACTGTATCCAATCCTCCTACTGTTACTCATGCATTCAACAAAGATTTACTATTTTACCATGCTCAAAATGCTTTAGTTACCTCCTTGAGGTTATGTCATAAAACCTGTAGTCCTTTGGATGGCATAAAGGGCTGACTTCTGCCTCCTGGGTAGTTCCCAGAAGACACTATGCTCTCCCACATCTGTGCCTTTGCAGAAGGCATTCCCGCTGCCTCTCACTTCCCTTCTCTCTGTCTTTCTAATATGCCCCAATTCACCCTAAAGTGCTCAAGCCCTGGGTCTTCAGGAAGACCTTCCAAGTCAGCCAGACAAAACAGCCATTCCTTTGCCCTGGGCTATCCTACACTTTGGACAAATCCCCATCAAGGCAATTGTATTGTGTCTGCCCTACTGTTGTCGCTCTGCTGGATGGTGGACTCCCTGAGGCAGAAGCCTTGACATTTTTATCTTTGTATCTTTACCAGCTAATATAGTACTTGGCAGACAGCAAGCACTCACTAAAGGTGTCAAAGAACTGAAGGCAAACTAAGGCCCCATAGGCTCTAGAAAACCAAGAACTAGGTGTGGACCCACCAGCTGTCAGATCAGTGGGAAAACCATGTCAGGACCCCAGATAAGCGGAATGTAGTGTTGTGCTGCAAGAGGTTAAGATGGATATACAGGCACGTGGGTGGGTGGCTCAGTCGGTTAAACATCTGCCTTCGCTCTCACAATCTGAGGGTCCTGGGGTGGAGCCCTGCATTGGGATCACCGCTCAGCCAGGATTCCGCTTCTCCTTCTCCTTCTGTGCCTTGCTCCCCGCCCCCAGCTCATGTGCTTGCACACTCTCTCTCTCTCAAATAAATAAATAAAATCTTTTCTTTAAAAGATTTTATTTATTTATTATTAGTCAGAGAGAGAGCAAATATTACTTATTTATTAGTCAGAGAGAGAGCAAAGAGGCAGAGGCAGCGGGAGAAGCAGGCTGCCCACTGAGCAGGGAGCCAATATGGTACTCGATTGCTCCCATCTCCTACTGCAGTAATGGGGAAACTGAAGCCAAGAAAGGAAGAATCATGCCAAGAGTCACGTAGCAGAGGCTGTGTCTATAATCCAGGTCTCTGGGTCTCCTCCTAAGCCACACACACATAGTAGTTCTGTTTCCACCTCCTGCAGTCTCTAGTCCACACTTCTTGAGATCATGAGTAGCAGTATGCAAAATACCCTGCAGCTTCTCTTACAGAGAATGTTCTAAAGAGCCCATTTATTTGAGGAAGGAAGCACCTGTTTTCCCCCAAGACAATGGCATACTACATCAACAGTGAGCAGCTGGATTGAGGCGAGGGTCCAGGACAAAGCAGAAATCTGCGGTGGAGGACTGACAAGATGGGGGATTTTCTATAGCAGGGCTTGGGGGGGTGTCACATGTCACTCATCTTTACCCCCCTCAAGAGGGGTAAAGCCAATCCCCCTTTCTCTTATTCCAGTTAATAGGTAATATATAGTACCTCTGAGAACTAACTAATCATTTTGACCTCTTATATAATTTTTTTAAAGATTTTATTTGTTTATTTGAGAAAGAGAGTGAGAAAGAGCACAGGAAGGGAAAGGGTCAGAGGAAGAAGCAGACTCCCCGCTGATCAGGGAGCCCGACCTGGGACTTGATCCTTCGACTCTGGGATCATGACCCGAGCCAAAGGCAGTTGCTTAACCTGCTGAGCCACCCAGGTGCCCTCATTTTGAGCTCTTAACAGTTGCCTTTAACTGATTATTCATTCATTGAGAGCTTCAGATACACTGTCCTCTCTCCCATCCTCACTCTATAAGGGAGGTGTTAACAGATTTTACTACTATGGAAATTGCAACTTGGTAAGGTCATATGACTTGCTCTAAATCACACAGCTGGGATTCAAACCCAAGTCTTGTCTGAATCCAAAAGCCATGCTCTTTTCTATGCCCAAAGCTGCCTTTCAAAACTAAACTGTTTGAGGGTGCAGACTACAGTGACCTACTGCTATCTCTACACCCAGCACCTAGCCCAAGGCCAAGCACACAGTAGGCTCACAAGGAATACTTGTGGAATGAGTGGATTTGTATGGGATGTCTGCTAAATGAAAGCCTGGGAGCAGTATGAATGATGTTGTGGGACAGCGGTGGAAGGAGCAGCTGGAGGCTTAGAAGTGGAGAAAGCTTCCCTGTGCAAAGGGAAAAGCCAAATCAGTGGTCAGTAAAAAAAATAATCATAAAACACCAGCAATTCAGCATTTTAACAGCCAACAACACTAACACACAATGCACGAAAGAAATCTGAATGGCCATAAACTATGATGTTTATGAGGTGTCCAACATCACTAATGATCAGAAAAATGCAAACAATCTCATACACAATAGATTGGCATCCAAGTTGGAAAAGCCTTTGAGGGGAGCTATTTGAAGCATCAAAATTATGAATTAGCTATGTCTTTAAGTGTATGTACAAAGATTGTTTGTGATAGAAAAAATGGAAACAACACAAATATTCATCAGTAGGAATACAATATTTTTTGCCTTCTGCTCAGAAGAGGCACATGTGCAATTGTCTTCAGTCTTCCCAAATTCGGATTCATCCAACACCAGCTACTTCCATCATGCCACCTAAGTTCGACCCTAAAGGGATCAAAGTCAAATACCTGAGGTACACTGGTGGGGAAGTTAGTGTCACCTCTGCCTTGGCTCTGAAGATTACCCCAGGGCTGTCTCCAAAAAAGGTTGGTGATGACATCATCAAGGCAGCTAGTGATAGGAAGGGCCTGAAGATTACAGTGAAACTGACCATTCAGAGCAGATAAGCCCAGGATGAAGTGGTACCTTCTGCCTCTGCCCTGATTCCTCAAGGAATCACCAGGAGATGGAAAGAAGCAGAAAAACATTAAGCACAATGGAAATATCACTTTTGATGAGATTGTCAGACAGAAAGAAGCAGAAAAACATTAAGCACAGTAGAAATATCACTTTTGATGAGATTGCCAACATTGCCCAACAGATGCAGCACCGATCTTTAGCCAGAGAACTCTCTGGAACCATTAAAGAGATCCTGGGGCCTGCTCAATCTGTGGGCTGCAATGTTGATGGCCACCACCCTAACAACATCATAGATGACATTAATAGTGGTACAGCGGAATGCCCAGCTAGTTAAAAACTACAAAGGAAAATATTTCAACAAAGGATCATTTGATGACCAAAAAAAAAAAAAAAATAGGAAAGAAAAGAAAAGAAAAAAAAAGAATAGGGAATAAAATAAACAAGGATACATCTATACTATTTTTTAAAAAGCTATACTGTTTTTGGGGGCACCTGGGTGGGTTAGTCAGTTAAGCGTCTGCCTTCAGCTCAGATCGTGATCCTGGAGTCCTGGGATCAAGCCCTGAGCCAGGCTCCCTGCTCAGAGGGGAGTCTGCTTCTCACTTTCACTCTCCCCCCCTCGCACTGTCCTGTGCTCTCTCTCTCTCTCTCTCACTCTCTCTCTCTCTCAAATAAATGAATAAAATCTTACCAAAAGAAAATAAGCTATGTCAGTATATACTGACATAGAAAGATCTCCAAGACATATGGTTAAGTGAAAAAAATGCAAATTGTAGAGCGATATATATTATGTACTCATTTTCATTACAAGGATATACATGTGTCTGTGTATAGATATGTGTGTATGTAAGTGCATAGAGAAAATACTGGTTGTATACCCATCAAAAACAGAGGTTATTGACCTCTGGAGGAGAGTGGAGATGGGGATGATGAAGGACTTCCACTTAAAAAAAAATGTAACATGATTCATTAAGAATGCACATCAAGGGGCACCTGGGTGGCTAAGTGGGTTGAAGCCTCTGCCTTCGGCTCAGGTCATGATCTCAGGATCCTGGGATCGAGCCCCGCATCGGGCTCTCTGCTCAACGGGGAGCCTGCTTCCCTTCCCCCTCTGCCTGCCTCTCTGCCTACTTGTGATCTCTCTCTCTCTCTGTCAAATAAATAAATAAAATCTTTAAAAAAAAAAAGAATGTACATCAATTCAGTGGTATTCCTATCAAACTTCCTCTCTTTTTTTTTAAGACTTTATTTATTTATTTGATAGAGAGAGTGAGCAGAAGTGGGGAAAGAGGGAGAAGCAGGCTCCCCACTGAGCAGGGAACCTGATGCAGGACTCGATCCCAAGACCCCGGGATCATGACCTGAGCTGAAGGTCAGCTTAGGGCTTAACCGACTGAGCCACCCAGGCACCCCCTTCCAAATTTCTTCCCAAAAATTACATAACCTGAATATATTCATGAGGAAACTATCAGACACACACAAAGTGAGGGCATTCTACAAAATACCTATTTCACTCTTGAAAAATGTCAGTGTCATAAAACAAAGATGAGGAGCAACTCCATGCTAAACGAGAGTAAAACAGATGTGGTAGTTAATAAATGCAATGCATGACCATTTCTTGTCCCATAAAAGATGTTATTGGGATAATTGGCAAAAATCCAAATAGGTTTATATGTGGTGACAGTGCTGTATCAAGTCTATTTTCCTGGTCTTTATATTTTTACGGCAGTTATGTAAGAGACTGTCCTTGTTTTTCTATGGTACACATACTAAAATACTTGGAGTAAAAGGGCATTGTGTCTTGGGGTGCCTGGATGGCTTAGTCAGTTAAGCGTCTGCCTTCGGCTCAGGTCATGATCCCAGGGTCCTGGGATGGAGTCCTGCATCGGGCACCCTGCTCAGTGGGGAGTCTGCTTCTCCCTCTCCCTCTGCTCCTCCCCGATGCTCACACTCTGTCTGTCAAATAAATAAAATCTTTTTTTAAAGATTTTTAAAAACTTATTAAAACAGAGAGAGAGCGCGCAGAGAGAGAGGGAATATGAGCAGAGGGAGCAGGAGGGGGAGAAGCAGGCTTCCCACTGAGCAGGGAGCCTGATGTGGGACTCCATCCCAGAATCCCTAGGATCATGACCTGAGCCGAAGGCAGACGCTTAAAGACTGAGCCACCCAGGCACCCCAATAAATAAAATCTTCAAAAATATATTGTTTCTCTCTCCCTCTGCCCCTCCCTCCCTCTAAAAAAAGGGGGCATCATGTCTGAGACTCATTCTCAAAGAGTTGAGAGAAAAATTGTGTTGGAGAAGGGAGAGGGAGAAAGGGGAGAGTGATCACACAAAGCGGGTAAAAAGATAACATTTTGAGATTCTAGGAAAAAGTATATGAGAATTCTTTGTACTACCTTGGCAATTTTTTTTCGAAGTCTGAAGTTACATCAAAATATAAAATTAAAATGAAAAATAAAGAGAATGAATGAGAATTTGCCAGCTAAAGAGGGCAGAGGAATCTCTGGCAAAGGAACAAGATAAGCAGAGAAAACTGACAATCTGAGTCTCCTTCTCTTAGAAACCACCAGTGGCTCTGAGTGTCCAGGACATAGTATAGTGTGGGGAGAAAGGGAAACAGAGAAGAGAGGTTGATGAGCAGCTGAACCCACGAACGGACACATTTCGCTGCTACCTAATATTGGAAATGAAGATTTTAAGCCTTCTTTATTTATACCCAGCCTCAAGCCCTGCAAAAAATAGCTTCTTTGGGTGCTCAGTCATTTCATTGGTGATTTGTCTTTATACCCTAGGAAAAAAAACTAGAATAATGACTGAAGGGGACATCTAGTACAATGCCCTCATTTTGCAGAAGGGAAAACTAAGGCCCAAATATGAGAAGAAACTTGCAAGTTCCCAACAAAAGTTAGTGTTAACAATGGCTTCCAGTATACAACCCATCATTCCTTCTGTTGCCCCAAAGTCTAATAGGTTAAGGCAGAAATAGAGTCTGGTGAGTGAAATGAGTGAATGTTGCCCTTTAAAGTTGGGGTTTTTCATTTGCCACCAATACAGACTTAATGTCTGTACAATTTTAAAACGTAATTATAGAAACTGTTGTCGCTGAAAGCACATGCGTTGCAACTAGTAAGAGATATTGAATTCAGGCTCCTAGTCTGAAGCAGCAATCAAGGTGATTCTCAGGAATTCTCAATGACATTGGTACACATCTGGATTTGTTGAAAAGTTTAACATCCTTTTTTATTATTCATGATTTTGCAGTTCTTCAAATTGCAAGGTGATGGAGAGAGCACGCAATTTTCATCCAGGCTATGAAATCGTTCTTGAAAATTTGGACATTCGTATAGATGGCTTTTAATTTTTCTTAGAGACTGCTTTTCCTTATAAAATCATGAAATTTAAAAATATATATACCATAAATTAAACTTTATAAATGATAATAGTCACATTACAATAAAATCCTAGGACAAGCAGCTAGTATTTCAAGTACTCTATTCTCATTTGTTATTATTCCTAGTTGGAATAGTATTCCTCAAGGGTTAGATCTAAGTGAGTATATAAGGACCATTGACTAGCAAAACCATCGAGATTCTAATTTATCGAATTCCACATAAGATTCCATATAAGAAATCTCAAAGTATGTCATCAGTAATGTGTCGAGAAGCTGCACACTCCGATGGGCATGCCTTTATTTTAAACATCCATGAGCCCTGAATCCACATATTCTAATGCATGAAGGGACACACATACTCAGGGAAAGACCTTATTTAGGTGTCATTCTATAAGGGATCAGCTTTCTTCACCTCCTGCCCCAGACTCCAGAATCATGCCTGCAATTTTTAGTCCAGACATCTCTTTGTAATGACATTAGCATGAATTATTTTATCAGGACTTTAGATTGACTACAGAAAAAAATTGAGAATAATCAATATCACCCTGTCAAATGAGTTATATACAGCTGACAACAGTCAACTTAAGCCCAGTTATATAAAATAAATTACAGAGTTTATGCTTTGTGTCTCAACCATTAGTATCCATTGTTTCTTATTAAATTGGTGAAGCCATTCACAAGGTGGGGCATAAAAGGACCTTCACTATTCTGATAAGAGTCCAAATCTTCTTCTACCTTCGTTCTGGATCTGATATGCTTCTAAGACTGATTCCAGTGTGCATTTGTGCCATGATTTTCTTGTACCAGACCTATGAATCGCAGAAGAGGCTGTCTCCTGGGGTGACTGGGAGGATCAGTGGGTTAAAGCCTCTGCTTTCAGTTCAGGTCATGATCTCAGGGTCCTGGCATCGAGACACACATCAGGCTCTCTGCTCAGCAGGGAGCCTGCTTCCCCCTCTCTCTCTGCCTGCTTCTCTGCCTACTTGTGATCTCTCTCTCTCTCAAATAAAATAAATAAAAAATCTTTAGAAGAGGCTGTCTCCCTATCTGCAATATCTCAAACTTCACACTTTCTGTACAACCTTCAACAACTAGATTTGCCCGGCCCTAACAATCCCCATTCTTGCTTGCTACTAGACAGATCTATTACAATCCTGGAACCACTGCACATTTTCATCAGAATGTTCAATGCATCTCTCTCTCGAAAATGGCTTCTTTCCCCTGCTGTGCTGTTGTTTTGGGAACTTACTCTCTTCTGTGCCTGTGCTCAGCTGATGGGGGACAGGGAGAGCTTTTATTGTTTGCCTCAGTTTCTTGGCACAGAGAGGAGTCTATCTACCTGACCAAATATTACCCCTAAAAAGCCACAGGCTGCTTAGTAGACACAAACCCTGATTCGGCTCAGGTAGTGTTGTCAAAAGCTCTAGTTTCCTGTCTTCAAAGACCATCTGGGCAAACCTTGACCAGATTAGACCAGGATAGAACTGTGTGAAATGGGAGCAGGAAAGCAGTGGGCAGAGATTACTAGGCTCTACACTAGGCAGCAGAAGGTAGAAGGTACATCTCTCTAAAAATAAAAAAAAATAGATGTAGTCTGCAAGGAGTACCACCATCAGGTCAGGGCCAACGGAGTAAACACAGATGCTTAGGACTAAAATGGATCTGATGTGGTACCAGAGCAGGAAGATGCATCAAAAGTCTATGTGTATTTCGGTGGGTGATGAAGACAGCACTTCCAATCAGTGGTGAATATATGGAATATTTGATAAACGGTGCTGAAAATCCTGCAAACATGAAGTTAGAACCCACCTCAACCCAGTCAAAAAATAAATTACTAACAAATTACTTAAGAGTTAGAAAAAAATAAGTGTAGTACTTTTTTTAAAAAGATTTTATTTATTTATTTGACAGAGAGAGTTCACAAGGAGGCAGAGAGGCAGGCAGAGGGAGAAGAGGAAGCAGGCTCCCTGCTGAGCAGAGAGCCCGATGTGGGGCTCGATCCCAGGACCCTGAGATCATGACCTGAGCCGAAGACAGAGGTTTTAACCCACTGAGCCACTCAGGTACCCCTAAGTGTAGTACTTTAAGGAGAAAGAAAACACTTAAAAATTATTTTAAGATTTTAATTACTTATTTGACAGAGAGAGAAAAAGCACACAAGCAGGCGGAGCTGCAGGCAGAGGGAGAAGCAGGATTTCCACTGAGCAGGGAGCCCGATGTGGGACTCGATCCCAGGACCCTGGGATCATGACCTGAGCTGAAGACAGATGCTTAACCAACGGAGACACCCAGGCTCCCTGAAAACATTTAAAAAGTAAAAGACAAACCACAGAGTGGGAGAAAAGATTTCTCTCACATTTATTAACTGATATTATCCATAACAAATAAAGAATTCTCACAAATCAGTTAGGAAACTAAATGCCACCATAGAAAATGACCCAAGGATTTGAACAGGTAGTTGTAGACAGAGAACTAAAAACAACTGATTAACACGAGATGATTGATTTTCCTACTAATCAGATAAATGGAAACTAAAAGAGAATATAATTTTTTATAAATCAGATTGACAAATTTTAAAGGATTGATCACCTTCATTGTTTCATTCATTCAAATAAATATTTATTGAGTGTCTACTATGTGTCATGCATGGAAAAATTATAAGAAAAAGAGACCCAATCCCTATTTTATGCCTTTGGGTCAAAAATGAGTCTACACTACTCTTATAAGTAGTATATCATTGGATCATATTTTTTATCCATTCTGCCAATCTCTGTCTTTTCATTGGTGCATTTAATCCATTTACATTTAAAGTGACTGTTGACAAGGCAGGTCTTCCTTTTGTCATTTTGCTATTTGTTTTCTAGATGTCTGATATCTTTTTTATTCCTGAATTCCTTCAACACTGCCTTGTTTTGTTTTTCATTCAATCTTGTGTACCATTTTGATTCCCTGTTCATTTCTTTTCTATAAAATTTTAAGTTATTTTCTCATTGATTACCGTGAGGGTTACTGATAACACCTAAATTTATACCAATCTAGTTTCAATTGATACCAACTTCGCTTCAATAGCATACCTAACCCTGCTCCTAACCGGTTCTCTCTGGCACCTCTAGGAGAGTACCCTTCCTTGCCTCTTCCTAGCTTCTAGGTTCTCAGCAATGCTTGGCATTCCATGACCTGTAGATCCATCACTTTCAACCTTAACTGCTCTCGTCACATGGCCGTGTTTTCCCTTTGTGTCTCTCTCCTCCTCTTATAAGGCCACCAGTCATAGTAGATTGGAATAGGAGCCCACTCCACTCCACTACGACCATATCTATATGACTAAATATACCTCCAATAACTCTATTTCCAAATAAGGTCACATTTGAGATATTGGGGTTTAAGACTTCAACATACCTTTTTGGGAGACACAATTCAACCTATAACAATATGTCTTCATCATTTTGAAGGACTCACCTTTACCTCACTGATTCTTTGCAGTCTTAGAAGAGAAAGTCCCACATATATATGTATATATATGTGTGTGTGTGTATCCACACATATATATAAATATATATATACTATGCTGTATTTTATATATGTATGTGTGTGTATATATGACTTTCTCTTCTAGAACTGCAATGAATATAAATATTCATATATATTCAATATATAATTCATATATATTCAATATATATGTGCATATATATGCACATATATATAATATATATGCATCAGAACATATTGTTGCAAGAAAGCAATAGGTGAGCAGAAAATAAAGAATTCTGAACTGGAAGGAAAAAATAGGGGTGTGGTCCCAAGTGTGATATGGTTTTGCTGTGTGAACTTTATCTCTATGTAGTTTAATTTCCTTGCCTATAAAATGAGGAGCCAGACTTAATCATTGCAGAGGTAGGTCCCTTTGAGTTCCCAGATTCTAAGATCTTCAGCATATGGTTTCAGTGCAATAGATTGTTCACAAGTGATACTGTGGGCTTTAAATTGTTTAAACTGATTCCTCAGACTGCTTATACTCAAGGTCTCTCTGGGCTTATTTCCAACTACTCTCCCATTGTCCATGAGATAGTTTAGTTTACTTTGAAAACACTTGGAGGATTCACTAGTCATAATTCCAAGTGTCAAATATGAAGGCCCCATTTAAAGCTCCATAATTAGAGCCAGATGTTTCTTCTAATGCAGCTAAACACCCTCATCTAGTCTTGGTGCCAGGAATATCTCAGATAGATACAGATAGAAGCATGTCATGGGGGTCACAGGAGGAAGGAAGGGAATGGGAAGGTTGAGGGTCGTGCTGTATGATCTCCCTCATCATCCCACCTGTGAACTTCCATTCATCCCTGCCCCACTTATCTACAGCCTGGACTCCTCCAGGGCAAGTACCCTGTCTTATTCCTCTCTGAGCCGCGCACCCCCCCACATGTATTAGCCCCAAGCCAGGACTGGCCCAGAACCAGTGTTGGAGGGACAAAGGAAGGGAAGGAAGTCAGTCATAAGACAAGTTTCTTCACTGCTCTACTCCCACTGCACTCCCTCCTCTGGCCCCTGAACTCAGATCTAAGAACTCTCCTTTGTTTTTAATTTTGTTTATATTTTTTAAGATTTTATTTATTTATTTGAGATACAAGGAGAGCATGACTGGGTGGAGGGGCCGAGGGAGAGGGAGAGGGACAAGCAGGCTTCCCGCTGAGCATGGAGCCCAACATGGGGCCCGACTCTGGAATCATGACCTGAGCTGAAATCAGACGCTTAACCAACCGAGCCACCCAGGCGTCCCTAGGAACCCTTTTTAAGCAAAAAATGTAGTAAGTGTACATAACATTAAAATGTTCTATTTAACCACTTTTAAGTGTATCGTTCATTGGCATTAAATATATTAACATTGTTATGCTACCATCAGCACCATCCATTTCGAGAATATTTTCATCTTTCCAAATGAAAACTCTGTATCCATTAAACACTATCTCCCTACTTCTCCCTCTCCCGAGCCCCTGGCAGACACCACTTTACTTTCTGCCTCTATGAATGAATTTGACTCCTCTAAATGGCCTCATATAAGTGGAATCCTACAGTATTTGTCTTTTTGTAACTAGCTTAGCGTCACATCTCTCTTAGCATAATGTCTTCAAGGTTAATCCACATTGGGGCATGTGTCAGAATTAGGAACGAACTCTTCCAGAGAGCCGCAGAGAGCCCTTAAATTCCCTTCCAGCTCCGAGATCCTCGATCTCTGTAGGATCGAGGACTGTTTAGGTTAAAGAAGAGCAAGGACTAGACGAATCTAGCCTTCTGATCTTTGTCATCCCATCTTTCCAACCAGCTTTTCGGCCTGCTTGGCCCTCATTCATTTGTTCATTTAACAGACACCTACCTGAGCTCCTGCTAG
>CM052813.1:49885417-50010435 GCA_028533885.1 Nasua narica | reverse complement strand
AGGGGGGCGGGCAGGGGCTCTGCCAGAGCAGAGGGCTACAGGCAAGCCCCAGCCTCAGGCGTTGGTGATACTGTACTTGAGCTGCCTGACTGCAGCACAGCCTGCTGGGAGAGGAAAGGAGAGGGGGTAAAGCACCATGAAAAAATGGTCTGGGAAGCTACAAAGGGAGGCAGAAGCCAGAACTCAAAGACCACGTATGCTACCTAGGGAATTTGGCTTTATTCTCAGGACAAGCAAGACCCATGGAAGGCTTTAAGAAGGGCAACATGGTCGAAGGCATGCTTTACCCAATCTGCCTGGCAACAGTGTAAGACTAGAGGTAAGACACCAGTTAGGAGAGTGTTGCCTTAGACTGGGTGAGGAGTAACACAGTCATGGGGAGATGGGGCGGTAATGTGCTTGAGCTGGCTCCCACCCACCCACGAGAGCCAGGGGTCAAATCTTCGGGAATTTTGCAAGCTGGTTGTTAAACACAGTCATTTTTTTAAATGATTTATTTATTTATTTGACAGAGAGAGAGAGATCACAAGTAGGCAGAGAGGCAGGCAGAGAGAGAGGGGGAAGCAGGCTCCCTGCTGAGCAGAGAGCCCGATGCGGGGCTCGATCCCAGGATCCTGAGATCATGACCTGAGCCAAAGGCAGAGGCTTTAACCCACTGAGCCACCCAGGTGCCCCAAACACAGTCATTGTTAAAAATTAAATTATGTAAACTTACAATTAAATAAATTATATGTTTAAAATAGAAATAAATACTCAACATTCACTACTTGCTAATTATTACGGCGTTATCTTTGCTGTTAGAGCAGTTTGTGTCTATCAGATCTGTACGGTAGAAACCCTAGGTAATGTATGCTACTGCTCTTTTCTTCCCAGCTATGCTCTCAGTGACATCACATTGGTAATTTGAAATTGTCTAGCACAGTCCCTGTCGTATAAAAGTTTGTTGAGAGGCGCCTGTGTGGCTCAGTTGGTTGGGCGACTGCCTTCAACTCAGGTCATGATCCCGGAGTCCCCAGATCGAGCCCCACATCAGTCTCCCAGCTCCATGGGGAGTTTGCTTCTCCCTCTGACCTTCTCCCCCCTCATGTTCTCTCCGACTCTCTCTCTCTCAAATAAATAGTCTTTTAAAAAAAAGTTTGTTGAGTGTATCGACTATGTGAAGATTTGTATTTGGTGTTATTTACAACAATGAAAAAGCAGGGAAGAATACTAAAAGTCCAATAACACAAGAATGGACAAGTAAATTATAGTACGAGTATACTTGGGAATATTCTTTTTTTTAAGATTTTATTTGTTGGGGTGCCTGGATGGCTCAGGCTCAAAAATCAAGAGTCAGATGTCTAACCAACTGAGCCACTCAGACATCCCCAACTTTGGAATATTCTTAAGTAATTAAAGGGATCATTGTGAAATCCATATGATAATATACGGAAATTCCTAGGATAAATTCTCAGAAAGTTAGTGAATTTTTACTTATATTTTGATGGCCACTGTGTGCAATTATGCATTTGGACTAGAACAAGAATGGCACAAAAAAGCAAGTTAGATATACTGGAGCAACAGGATCGTGAATGAATTTTTACATTTAGATTTCTGTCAATGTTGTAAGAATTCAGGCCAAAAAAACCCAAAACCCACTGTTACACATGTGAAAGAAAATCAGACATGGATCTTCTGTGGGAAAATCAAAACAGAGAGGAATAACTTCTACACACGGTAGCTTAGACTTTGGATTGTGTATATTCTTTTAAGATATATACTAACTTTTCTTTGCACATTCATTTACTCTGACTTGACAGCTTCTCTCTTCCTTTGTCCCTCTTTCCTTCCTTTCTTTCCTTTCCTAATGCTTCTCCTCTCCCCTCCCTCTTTTTAAGACATTGCTCCCTTAAGGAATTCCCATTCCCAGTGATATCTCGTCAAAGGAACACATGAATAGCTGACATTATGTAACGCTTTGACATTTGGCATTCCCAAGGCATTACCCCACCCCTGATGCAGAATAAGTTGTCAGAGCATGAAATTGGTATTTTTACATATTCTTAATGTACAGATGTCAGTCTGAAAACCATTCACTAGTATTATGATTACATTCTTTGTCTCATTTTCTCTCTATGCCAAGATCTGTTCCTGTGATTTCTTTTCTTTTGGGAGTTTCAAAGAGGGAAGACAAAACTTTAATAATCCAGCTTACTGATTCTGCCAAAAGATAAAAGTAAACTTTTAAGACTGTCACCATTTTTGGCAATGAGACTTCTGGCACGGGAGCAAAGATGTAACGAGAAGGACCAGATGTAAGCCAGAAACAAAATCAGTGGCCCATGCGATGATGGTGCCAGATTCCTCAGTCGTGATCCAAATCTAATCTGCTTGCAGTTTACAAGTGTGTTATTCTGTGTTAATCATGAAAATGAAAGGCCCAGGCTTATGAGAGAAACAGCAAGTCTAAAAATAATCACCTTGTAGAAAATATACAAGATAAGAACCAGAAGATGGGAGCTTAGGTGGCTCAGTGGGTAAAAGCCTCGGGTCATTATCTCAGGGTCCTGGGATCGAGTCCCGCATCGGGATCTCTGCTCCGCAGAGAGCCTGCCTCTCCCTCTCTCTCTGGCTGCTTCTCTGTCTACTTGTGATCTCTCACTGTCAAATAAATAAATTAAAAATCTTAAAAAAAAAAAGATAAGAACCAGAAGAGTTTTAGAGACAGTCCCGTCCATCTTCCTACATACGCCCCTCTAGGATCCCTGACAGATAGGAAACCAGTCTCTGTCTGAACACATTCAGGGATGGACATATCATGACCTCACGAAGCAACCCATTTCATATGTGGACAGCTGGCAAATACTGTTCAGCATCCTTTCTTCTTTCCAGAACAGCACCAACTTCCTTTGAGGAAGTGCTACTTCTTCACCCCCTGTGGTTCTGACAGGACACAGGGGTGGTGTGCTGCTTCTCCCCTTCTGGCTCCGACTGCCTCCCTCTCATCCTTGACTTTCCTCTCCAAGCTAGGATATGGGCAGCCTCTAGCCCCAGGCCCTGGCCAGAAGCTCTGTGGACCCTCCCTGTCCAATCAGGGCATCTGATGACTCTGACGCATTTTGAGATCTCTGGTCCTAAGCAGCCTGGTGCTCTCTACCGAATGTGTTCTAGGCCAGATGCTATGTCCTCGAGAGAGGTTCTACCGTGTCACTTGGGACCTAGAGCAGAAGATCTGAAAACAACTGTTCACTGTTCAGCAGCAGCCCAAGTGACCACAAATCCACTAAAATGTGGGCATCTTCCCAATGATCTGGAGAACAGCCACCCGGGATGACCGTTTACTATGTGCTGGGCACCTGCCAGACCCTTATTTACTTGTTCATTTTTAATCATTATAACCCACCCTGCAGAGTGGGCATGGGTGTCACCATATTTCAGATGAGGAAACAGACCTGGAGAAGTCAAGCAGCATGCTCCAGTTCGCACGGTAAAGGGTGAGGCTCACACCGGGCTTGAGGAGCCATCCCCTTCTCCTCTCCCTTTTCTGCTACTGCATATGTGTTTAGAAAGCAGAGAGAGAGAGAGAGTACCCTCCCCAGCTGCAGAGCCCTGGTATGTTCTGCGGGTTGTAGATGCAAGAGGCTCAGGGTTGGGTGACTGAGGTATTCAAGTGGGCATAGATATCTGTGAAGGTCTCAGGTCTCAAATGATGGATGAGTGGGGAGAGTCCCATTTTTAAAGTGGGAAGCCAAAATCATAGGCTTTGATTTACAGAGCACACCTGCCTCAGGACGTGTTGAGGAATCCACTCAACCAGTGAGAAATCCCCAGAGAGGGAAAAGGTTTGCCCAAGACCAAACAACGAATTAGAGATTGAGCCCAGAGTGGGTCCAGGCTTTTGACTACTGACAGGGGGCTATCTTCTCTGAATTGAACAGAGATGGGTGGCTCAGTCAGTTAAGCATCCAACTGTTGATCTCAGGTCAGGTCTTGATCTCAGGGTTGTGAGTTCAAGCTCTGCATTGGCTTCCACACTGTCGTGGAGCCTACTTTAAAAAAAAAGAGGGGGGGGAGGCGGGCGCCTGGGTGGCTCAGTTGGTTGAGCAACTGCTTTCAGCTCAGGTCATGATCCTTGAGTTCCAGGATCGAGTCCCACATCGGGCTCCCAGCTTCACGTGGAGTCTGCTTCTTCCTCTAACCTTCTCTCCTCTCATACTCTCTCTCTCGCTTTCTCTGTCTCTCAAATAAGTAAATAAAAAAAATCTTTAAAAAAAAAAGGGGGGGGGAGGGTGTCTGGGCCCTGGGTGGCTCAGTCTGTTAAGTGTCCAACTCTTGGTTTTGGCTCAGGGCATGATCTCAGGGTTGTGGGATCAAGCCCTCATCCAGCTCCACATTCAGTATGGAGTCTGCTTGAGATTCCCTCCCTCCCCCTCTGCCCCTCTCCCCACTCACACACTCTCTCTCTCTCTAAGTAAATAAAATCTTAAAGAAAAAAAGAAAAAAGAATTGAAAGGAGAGGGGCTGAATTATGGGCAGCATCAGTCACTTCAGCCGACATCAGCTTCAGATGCTGATATGACACTTCTGGTCCTCTCCCCATCCCACACCACCCTCACACACGTGTCCAGCCAGACTCCCGTAAGAGTCTTGTTGCCCAGGGCCACCTGGCTTGTTCCGTCAGTAGAGCATGTGACTCTTCATCTCAGGGTTGGGAGTTCAAGCCCCACCCAATAGCGTTGAATGAAGTTTTATGTTCTAAAACAGCAAATTCTTTAACAGAATAATTTCCAAAATGTATCCAAGCTTCTTAACACACTTGGACTTCTCATTCATTTTGTTAAAGGATTCACACATAATAATTGTATATACATGAAAATAAGGTGTCTAGAGTAAAGATATTTTTCTTGGTTTTGATTTTATTTGATTTTTTTTTATTTTTTATTTTATTTATTTTATTTTTTGATTTGAATTGATTTTGATTTCATTTAGAAATTTTGTTTCTAAGGGCGCCTGAGTGGCTCAGTGGGTTGAAGCCTCTGCCTTTGGCTCAGGTCATGATCTCAGGGTCCTGGGATCAAGCCCTGCATCGGGCTCTCTGCTCCACAGGGAGCCTGCTTCCCCCGTCTCCCTCTGCCTGCCTCTCTGCCTACTTGTAATCTCTCTCTCTTTCTCTCTGTCAAATAAATAAATAAAATCTTTAAAAAAAATTTTTGTTTCTAATATGCCAGCCCTGAGATCAAGACCAGAGCTGAGATCGAGTCAGACGCTTAATGACTGAGGCACCCAGGCGCCCCTCCCAGCACTATTCTATATATATGTTCTTCTTGACAGGTGAGGAGATGAAGCACACTAGTGCTATGTAACCTGCCCACGGCTGAGGAGCTGGTAAGTGGTAGAACTGGGATTCAAACTTAGTAGTATGGCTTTGGAGGCCACATGCTCAACCATTTTGCTGACAAATTTGGGGCTCAAGTCTCCTGACTTCTATTTCTTTTTCTTTTTTTCTAAGATTTATTTATTTATTATTTATATATATTTAAGTATTTTATTTATTTATTTGACAGAGAGAGAGAGATCACAAGTAGGCAGAGAGGCAGGCGGAGAGAGAGGGGGAAGCAGGCTCCCCGCTGAGCAGAGAGCCCGATGTGGGGCTCGATCCCAGGACCCTGGGATCATGACTTGAGCCGAAGGCAGAGGTTTTAACCCACTGAGCCACCCAGGTGCCCCTATTTTTTTTTTTTTTTTTTTTTGAGAGAGAGAGAGAGAGAGAGGGAGAGAGGGTGAGAGAGTATGAGTGTGGGGGGGAGGGGCAGAGGGTGAGGTAGCGACTCTCAAGCAGACTCCACGCTGAGCACGGAGCCAATGCACTTCTTAGTCTCACAACCCTGAGATCATGACCTCAGCCAAAATCAAAAGAGTCGGATGCTTAACCAACTGAGCCACCCAAGTGCCCCTCCTGACTTCTATTTCAATGCTTATTCCATGGTGATATCCATATATGTATGTGTTTACACACACGCACACACACATGAATATACACACTCCCTAAATTTCACTTTCAGGAATCTGAATATAAATAAAGGATACCCTAAGCCCTCTTTTCAACCAAGAGTTGTTAGAACTGGAATTGCTTGGGTGGTGAGGGGAGTCCGGGTGGTTCAGTCAGTTAAGCATCTGCCTTCAGCTCAGGAGCCGGCCGGGCACCCCAAAGGAAGAAATAGTCTCACTTTTCTCTTTTCCAATCCTCTCCTTCCTGTCTGGTGCCTCCTATTGGCTGAACCCAAAAGCAAGTAAGAGGGCAAGAATTTCTGGTTGGTGAAGCGTACAGAGGTCAGCCTGTCAGGGCACGAGAAAGGGGAGTGAAGGGTAGATAGAGAGTGGGTTGGAAGAGCCTCTGTTTCTCTTGAAAACGTTCAGTACCTTTCTGAAAGGTTAAGAATGACAGAGAAGAGAGGGAGGAATTCTAGACATGAAGTCTTCACAGAGGAGGAGCGGTTGAACTGAGCCTTGAGGATCTTTGACAGGTACGGAGGGGAAAGGGACCTTTCAGGGAAAGGAAAGCGCTCGGCATTTTCAAGGAGCCATAAGCTCTCATCGTGGCCAGAGCACAGCGCAATGCTTGGGAAGAGGGGAAGGCGGCATCCAGAAGAAAGCCGTACCAGGAGCAAAGGTAGATTGGGCTAGATGAGGCAAGCCCAGACTCTGGAGCCAGACACCCTGCTTTGTATCCCAGCTAAGCAGTTTGTAGGCTGTGTGTCCTTGAGCATGCTACTTAACCTCTCTGCCTGGGGTTCGTCCTCTGTAAAATGAGCATGGTACCAGTGTGTACATGACAGCACCCACCTTGTAGGGTTGTTGTGAAGATTAAATGTGTTAAAATAGAGGAAGTGCCTAAAATAGAGCCTGGCACCTAAGGAGGGTTGTATATGTGTTGGCTCTGCCGCTGTTGATGTAGTTGTGTCACTTTGAGAACTATCTGCCTTCAGCCCCGGGGCTTGTGTACAACACCTGGAACATGACCCAAGATCACACAATATTTCTTTTTTTTTTTTAAGATTTTTATTTATTTATTTGAGAGAGAGAGAAAAAAAACAGAAGAGGGAATACAAGCAGGGGGAGTGGGAAAGGGAGAAGTAGGCTTCCCCACCGAGCAGGGAGCCCGATGTGGGGTTCGATCCCAGAACCCTGGGATCACAACCCGAGCCGAAGGCAGATGCTCGATGACTGAGCCACCCAGGTGCCCCTCACACAACGTTTTCAATGCAGCTGCGTGACGCAGGTTCCCTGCAGCATGAGCCGGCTTGCTCATACACACCTATGAAACTTGAACATGAAGAATGTGTATAGAGAGGGGTGCAGCAAAGCCACGAAGAGCCACCATGCATTGCCTTGTCTTTGTTTCAAGGCTATTGCAAAGTAATCAGTGAAGAAATGGAAAGGACACAGGCCTGGGGATCAGGAGAGCCAGGTTCCTACCTGAGCTCTGCCCTTAATTCAGTAGGTGACCTTGGGCACGTCCCTTCCGTGCTCTGGACTTTACTTTGACCCTCTGTAAAATGACGGGGGAGGATTATGATGATGTCTTAGGGGCTCTCTTCCAGCTCTATCATTCTGTAATTCTAAATCCCTTTATAACAAACTCTAGGAGAGGAGCTTTGCTCTTGCAAATGGAGTGTAAAGTTAATCCTGCCTGTGCAGAGGCTAACTAATGTGCGTGTGTGGTTTATCCTACTTCATTAAACCCTGCCTCCCCACAGGGTAATGCAGAAGGCAGCCCAGGCAGGTAATACTGAAGTGTTGCTGAACCGGGTCTCCTTGTGGAAAATGATTTCCCCCCACTTTCTCAGGTTTATCAACACAAAGCCTCTAACCCCCATTTTCCACACTGTTACTTTGTCATGTGTGTAGATTCAGACCCTCACAGGTGTGGCAGGATGAGTCGTGATACTGACTTATGTGCACGAAGCCCCCAGCCTGCCACCACCAGCTGTGGGCGACACCATCATTTGGGAAGAAATGGCAGCTCAGATCAGTGGACTTGCGGGGGAGGTACACAGGGTGGTGGGCGATGAAGGACGTGAGAGCAACGCGGCTGTTGACCACATGTTGGAATGTTTGCCAGGGGGTGGGAAAAAAGGAAAAGTAATCGGGAAGCTCTGGGGCTAAAAATCTGTAAAAATGTTTGTAAATTCCCAAGTCACTTTTTCCTGAGACTAAAAGACCCTTGTTCTAGGACAGTCTAGATTGCCTCTCAAGGACAAAATTGAACAGTGACTGTCTTGGACTCCCTCTGGTTTTCTTCTTTTATTGTGAAATATAGTACAGGTGCTGA
Organism: Nasua narica; assembly: GCA_028533885.1. Taxonomy (NCBI): domain Eukaryota; kingdom Metazoa; phylum Chordata; class Mammalia; order Carnivora; family Procyonidae; genus Nasua; species Nasua narica. Next base: position 50,002,124 of record CM052813.1, on the reverse strand, counting down.
AAAATGCATAAAGGACATATGATCATTTAATGACTAATTAAAAGTGAACCCTGGCAACTCCCACCCAAGTCAGGAAACAGTATAATGGTCGGTGAGAGAGGAGAGACACAGAGAATGCATCCAGTATGATCCCAATCACATGAAGTTAGAAAACTGACAAACTCGATGTTTGGGCAAAGTAACCAAATTTTTTCTCACTCCCACACAGGGTATAGACCTGGCAAGATTTCTTCCTCTTTCACTTCCCTGAGCACGGAACCCACCAAGGACCAAGAAGCACAGAGATTCTGAATGTTTTAGCTGGAAGACACCTCATGTGACTTCATTCATTCATTCATTCATTCATTCATTCATTCATCCCTTAGGTGCTCTGGGGTCTTACTACGTAGGCACCTCTGGGCTGGAATGGGGGGTGTATATAGCATGGAGGTACCTTGCACAAATACTGCCCCAAAAGATCGAGAAAAGCTGGAATGAGCTGAGTTGAAATGGGGGGGCAGCAATATGGCTCTTGGAAGTGCCTGGCTGCCAGCCAGGGCATACCCTTGTGCTCCTCTGAAAAAGAGCCAGCTGGAGCAGGACCCCTCATGAGGGAGGGACCAGGAGAAACTACCTTCACCTCAGAAAGAATGAGTAGGTCCCTGTGGATGACCACAACCAATCGTTCCTGCCAAACTCTGTTTTCAAAAATCACGTAGGTGGCCATTTATATACAAATGGATGAATGCCAAAGGGGTCAGAAATTAGGCTCCAGAATGTCAGAGAAGGATCCAATGCCCTTGTTCAGTGAATGAAGAGAATGAGGTGCAGAGTAAAGTGAATTTTCCACACGTCATCCAGCTGGCTTGAGGGGAATGAGGACTAAAATCCAGGTGTCTGCCTCCCTGACCAGTTCTTTTCCTCAGCCCAGATGAGAGCAACAATATTTTTCAGGATGAATTTTTAGAATCATGGGTTTTCATGGTCATGAAATCATGAAGAAGAGAACATAAGAGCTGGAAAATATCTTAGTGCTCATCTTTCTAGTCGAGTGGGTCCAAACTAAGCTGGTCTTCAAATCACCTGAGGAATTTATTTTTTAAAAATACAGATTCTGAAAAAAAAATACAGATTCTGGGGATGGCTGGGTGGCTCAGTTGGTTGAACGTCTGCCTTCAGCTCAGGTCTTGATCCTGGGGTCCTAGGACTGAGCCCACATCAGGCTCCTTGCTCAACAGGGAGCCTGCTTCTCCCTCTGCCTGTGGCTCCCCCTGCTTGTGCTCTCTCTCTCCCTCTCTCTGACAAATAAACAAATAAAATTGTAAAAAAAAAAAAAAAAAAAAAACCAGATTCTGGGACCCCAGTCCCCGGATTGGGATTTAGTAAAACTGGAATTTAGGAAGACCTTGGCCATCTGTATGTTTTTAAAGCCCCCATTGATGTGACGATACGCAGGTGGGACAGTCACAAGCCTAGAGAACTCTCTTCAGTTGACAGAAGAAGGAACCGAGGCCCAGATTAGGGAAAGCAGAGTACCTGTGCTAGGTGACACCTTGTTTTATCATACATCCTCCAATTATCCAGGAGAGAACGGAATCACACTGCGTATCTATGAGCCTTGATATATTAATAATGTTTCCCCCCGGCATTGTTTTTGTGGTTAACACATTGTATTTTTTGAAGCAGCTTAAAAGATTCCTCGCCACGGGGCAAGGCACTCGGCTTTGTGCAATATTTACAATGACTTTGTTGTTCATTAAACAAATTTACCCAGACTAACCCAACATGAAAAAAATCATCTTGTTTACAGTGAGATCCTGACAAAAATACGTGTAGCAAAGACAGACAAACACACATAAACCTGGATTGCCGAGTGGGACATGATTTGCTGCCACATCCAATTTTTCTCATTAGAACTTGTTTTATTTGAACATGACTCAGTACCCCGTGTAAATGCAAGGCTGTTAATCTTATTACTATATGGAAAACAAATTAATTAGTATGCATGCTCCTGGAGATGAGTTGTAAGGTCGGTGTTGGAAAGATTAGGAAAATACACTCATTACTCCAAATGATATCTGATATACACGTCTGACTTCCACTTCAAGATCGGTTCCATTGTATGGGCAACAAATATAGCTAATAAAAATCAAGCTTTTGTGCTCAGCATCTAAATGCTGGGGTTGGTCAGAACATGCATACTGGCCTTCTTTGTTTTAAAACAAAGGTCAGTGTGATGAATGACTCCCTGTCGCACCCCCTCTGCCCAGACCCACCTGCATCACGCATGCGCCTTCTCACCTCCTAGCCCCCGCTCCAAGCCAAAACCGGCGGAGTGACCTTCTCTTTCTTCTACGTGGACCCCAAACTGCAGACATCGCTCCCTGAACACTTTCTACGTTTTTGCAGTGATCATCCTGAACACATCTCATTTTCTCAGGGGACTCTGCCCCTTGAGGGTGGAGACTTGATTCCAATGGGAGATTCAAATGCATCTTGATCAGAATACCAGGCTACAGGGGAAAAAAATACAAAGAATGAGGAAGCTCTTTATGTCCCAGTGGGGAACAATCACCAAGATATATTAAGTGTACATATATGGAGTACATGCGTGGAAGTATGCTGGCGACATTGATTATCAGATTACTGGAGAGGGAACCCTGGGTAGTTGAGGGACAGAGGCAGGAAGAGACTTTTTCTCCGGTTCCTTTTGTACCTTTTGAATTTGAGCCATGTGTATATATTAATGAGTCAAATAAATAAATAAATAAGACATATTAAATTTAAAAATAAAATCTAGTGGAAAGGAAATATTTACTCCAAAGAAACCAAGGACAAATAAATAAGAGCAAACGTTATTTGGGGTGTTAAAGAGTTTGGGAAGTTCTTTAATAAATAACCCTGTTTAGGGGTGCCTGGGTGGCTCAGTGGGTTGAGTGTCCTACTCTTGATTTCGGCTGGGGTCGTGATCTCAGGGTGGGGGGATCAAGCCCTGCGAGGGGCTCCATGCTCAGCGTACAGTCTGCTTGTCCTTCTCCCTCTGCTCCCCTCCCTTTCTCTCAAATAAATAGAATCTTCAAAAAAAAAAATTAGCCTGTTTAATTTTAACTCGGTGTTACCAGACTTGTATCACCAGAGAACTGAAAAAGAAACACAAAGTACCCGTTTCCCAAATGATTTTGACCCTGAAATCCTTTTTAACATATTCACTTTTTAATATCTCACAAAACTCAAGTGACCCACTAGTGTGCTCTAGGCAACATTTTATTCTTTAAGATTTTATTTGTAACTAACTTCTACAGCCAACATGAGGTTCAAACTCACAACATGCTGTACCTACCAGCCAGTCAGATGCCCCTCTGGGCAATATTTTAAATTAGAGGGTAGAAAAGAGAATGGATACTGATTCCACTGTCAACTCCGTGAATGGACCTGGACAAGTCCTTTCTCTTCTCTGGGCCTCCTCAGTTTCCCCACTCTAAAATAAATCAGCTGCAGGGCGCCTGGGTGGCTCAGTGGTTAAGCGTCTGTCTTTGGCTCAGGTCATGATCTCAGGGTCCTGGGATTGAGCCCTGTCCCACATCCAGCCCCACATCGAGCCCCGCATCAGGCACTCTGCTCGCAGGGAAGCCTGTTACTCCCTCTCCCGCTCCCCCTGCTGTGTTCCCCCTCTCTCTGCCAATTAAATAAATAAAATATTTAAAAATAAAATAAAACAAAACGAATCAGCTGTATGAGACCATTTCTAACATTCCTTCTGGCTCAGAAGTTCAAAGACTCCCCAGGAACAGTCCATCAAGGATCTCCTCCAAAGCAAGCCCAGCCTTTGAGTAGCAATTGGAGGCAAGGAGGTTTATGATGCTTTCTAAAAGATCTTACAAATGTACCTGATGTGAATGTATTCCCCCAGCTTCTCCCCAAACATGGGGATAACAAAACCAAAGCAAAATGAAACAAAAAGAACCCCCAGAGAATACTTCAGGAGGTTATAATATTTCGGTGCAATCATCTTTGGTTCATCGTGGCCACCGATATTGCCAAAGACAGCACTTCCATTTTTCACTTCGCCTCCTTGGGTAAAACCATGAGTTGAGACTGTTTCCTTGGCTATAAAGTGGGTATAATCATTGCTTTGCTGCTTTCCTCGAATTCTTGCTAAAGACATTGCATTTATGACACCAACAAAGCTAAGAGAATAGAGAGCCAATGACAGGTTTATCAGACCATTTATTTGATGAGGAAGAATGTTGTTTATCAAGTTATCTTTTATTTTTCAGAAGATTTCCCTTGGTTGGGGCAAGACCGTGGTATGAAAGTATCATACTCATCCATTACTGGAGGCAAAATAAACTTCTAAAAGACTCTCACAAGGTGATTTGTCCATATATATCAAGACCTGGGCAAATTCTTTTTTTTTTTTTTTTTTAAGACCTGGGCAAATTCTTGAACCGACAAATATAGATCTAGAGATTTTAGGAAATAACAAAAAAAAAAAGGAGAAAATGAGAGGTATGAAAATGTGTACTTTGATATTATCTGTGATATTGAAAAATTGAGTCTTTCTAAATACATAATACTAGGGAATCATATATCTACTTAAAAGGGTATTAAGCAGTCATTAAAATAATTATTAAAACATTTCTTTTACAATAATTATAAAGACCATGTGGCATTATAATCATAAACTGTTAACTGAGAAATGTGTATATATAAGCTGTAATTGCACTAACAAATTACCTATGTAAATTTTGCCAGCCTGTAAATAAGGGCAGAAAAGGAATGTTGAACAGTTCATTTGTTAGGATGGTAGGATTATGGATAATTTTCTACCCTTTTTAATTTCCTTTATTGTTATAACAGTGTAAACTGAAAAAAAAAAACCTGGAAAAAAATACAATGAAAGCAACAAATAGGTACATTTTGTCATATCCTTTGTAAATCCTTTCATTGAAGAAAGGGATTAAATGTGGTTTACCATAGAAAATGATAAAAAAAAAAAAAGAACCACATATTGCATTTCTTCTAGACTCTTCCACCCTTCTGACAATAAATTAAAATTTAAACACCAGAGTTGATTTTTTAAAATCCAGGATTATCTCATCATTCTATTTAAAACATATAAAGAAAGAAAATGCACTCTTTTTTCTTTTGGATGAAAAATTTCTTCAGCCAAGTTCCATATGTCTGTTTTTTTCTGTCAGTGGAGCTTGGGTCCTTACTCCTACATTATGCATTTCCCAGCCCGTAGGACCTCCATTTGGATGTACAGACGCTGGTGGAGAAGGTCCAGTCGCATCGAAGGAACCCCAACGGCTCCTGCTTTGAGAAATGAACATGCTAATTTCTGTCCAGGTTGTAACCTGGGTCTGTTGTCAGGATCCCCCAAGATAATGTGTGTAGGGCACAGAACTGCTTTGTAAATCCTCCAGAACTGCATGCAGCTGGATCTTTTCTCTTTGGGAGTCAGTGCAACACAATGGAGGACACACAGGGGTAGAATCTGGGTGAGGGTGAGGGTAGGGGCTGGAGGAAGGACCGGGTTTTAGGGAAGTGGTATAATGTTAACAATTAAGAAATTTGACTGTAGAGTCAGAATGGGCTTTCAGATTCCAGCTCTGCCATCTCCTAACTGGTGATCCTGGGCAAGTTTCTGTGGCCTAACTCATGCTGATAATTTTGTAAACTGTGATGCACAGTAAACACTGAGCACTCGAGAAATGTCAGGTACTCTCATTAGTACTGCCCTGCCCAGTAACTCACTGTGGCACCTTTGGCAAGTCTACTTCCTCTCTGGGCCTTAGTGTCTCCATCTGTCAAATGGGACAGGGGCTTGGATTCAGTGGCTTCTCAGGGCTGTCTTAGTATAGATAGGCCAAGCTTGTGGTTTCACAGTGGTGGTTGTACCAACATCCTTTTATTTTTTTATTTTAAAGATTTTATTTATTTGACAGAGAGAGACACAATGAGAGAGGGAACACAAGCAGGAGGAGTGGGAGAGGGAGAAGCAGGCTTCCCACCAAGCTGGGAGCCCAATGTGGGGCTCGATCCCAGGACCCTGGGATCATGACCTGAGCCAACCAGGCGCCCCTAACATCCTATTAAAGATAAATATACAGGGACACCTGGGTGGCTCAGTTGGTTAAGCGGCCAACTCTTGATTTCAGCTCAGGTCATGATCTCAGGGTCATGAGATTGAGCCTTCAAGCACCTCTGTCCAGCTCTGTGCTAGGCGTGGAGCCTGCTTAAGATTCTCTCCTTTCCTCTACACCGGCCTTCCTCCCTCTCTCTTTCTCTCTCTCTCTCTCTAAAAAAAAAGTTAAATTTACATAGGCATCTATAGCCAGTAGGGAGGCAGTCGTGGGAATGGGTTTTCAGAAATCTTCTGTAGACTGGGCTCTCAGTCTCATAATCCTGCTTCTGCTTTACTCCTTTTTTTTTTTTATAAAGATTTTTAAAAAGTCATCTCTGCATCCAACCTGGGGCTTGAACTCACAACCCCAGGATTAGAAGCTGCTGCCATCTCCTAACTGGAGATCCTGCGCAAGTTTCTGAACAAACTGAACAAACCAGACACCCTCTGCTTTACTTCTGAATGTGCTTCCCTCAGCTGACATTACCAAACTACTCTTTTTGGCTGGGATTATTCCTCCAATGACATAGAGGGGATGTTGAATCTCCCCTTCCACTGTTTGAACAGAGTTTCACAGGAACTTTCACTAGGTTACTTTGTTCTTTCATGAAGGCAATGACCCCCAGAGGGCAGAACTAGGACCAATGGACAGAAATTACATGAAAGCTGATGTGCATTCAATGAGGGAAAGGAATTCTTGGCAGCCATTCCACAATGAAAGGAGCTAGTGAGCTCCCTATCCCTAGAGGTATTCAATATCAGGCTGAGTGTTTACTGGGATGCTGTAGAGAGACCAGCCTAGATACAGCTAATACAATTTAATGAGGTCCTCTACCCCAAGTGCCCATGCTGTTAATGAACTATTTACAGATTTAACTAGCAATACATTAATTGATAAACTACTGGTTGTACCATTTTAGAGATCTGGCCTATTCTAGTTTCTCTCAGAAAAGAGTACCCATGGGAAGAGTCCTGGGATCAGGGGTTTGTGAAGAATCTGACAGAATACAGAACTTATGACTCATCTTTCTGTGCCTTCTTTCCCACAGAGTGAAATTCTTTCTATAATGTACAGGATGTGTGTGTGTGTGTGGTGTGTGTGTGTACACAGCAGAGTTCACCTCATTAATGCACTGTTGACTGCAATTATGTCTTTTCATTTTTCCCTCTAGGATCTGAGGCTTTCTTCCCTGTTCAGCTCTGCCCAGCTGTGTGTTTCCCCAGCAATTCTAGATCCGACATTGTCTTTTCAGAAATTTAGCAGCAATATCATGACAGCTGTTAACCTACGGCTCTTGGATGTGCTTGAGTTGAATTTTGTTGTTCTTTGCTTTCTCTCTTGCAGGGCTGGCAAAGGATACTTTGAAAAGACCCGTAAATTTTGTAACGTGAGTTCTGTCGGCCTCCTATACAAACCTTCACTCACAGCTCCTGTCAAATGTTGGGCCATCAGCTCTTCTACCAAAGGAGAAATATATCTAGTCAACCAAAAAAGACTTTTTTTTCTTTTTCTCTCTCTTTTCCTCCCTCCCTCCCTTCCTTCCTCTTTTCTTTTTCTTTCTTTCTTTCTTTTTTTTTTTTTTTGAGAGAGAGAGAGAAGGGGGGTGTGGGCATCCGGAGAGGGGGAGAAAGAATCCCAAGCAGACTCCCCACTGAGTGCTAAGCCAGATGTGAGGTTTGATCTCACGACCCTAAGATCATGACCTGAGCAGAAATCAAGAGTTGGTCACTCTACCAGCTGAGCCACCCAGGCGCCCCCAAATAAGATTTCCTTTTAACAATATTGGGTGATGGGGTGCCTGGGTGGCTCAGTTGGTTGGGCACCTGCCTTCGGCTCGGGTCGTGATCCCGGAGTCGAGTCCCATATTGGGCTCCCGGCTCTGCGGGAAGTCTGCTTCTCCCTCTGACCTTCTCCTCTCTCATTCTCTCTCTCTCTCTCAATCTCTCTCAAATAAATAAATAAAATCTTTAAAAAAAAACAATATTGGGGCATATAAATCCATCCTAACAATACCTCATGAGGTAAGAACCTATCTATTCTATCATTGGATCCTCACAACGGCCAAGAGACGTAGGCTGAGTGGATGCCAATTAATCTCCCCAACACACAGGGTAGCCAACTGAGGGGCAGAGAGGTGACATGATACTGCGAGGATGTGGTAAAGTGGGAGTTAGAGTTGTGGACTGCAGAGGCCCAATCCAGAGAGGATCTCCCCTTTACCACATTTATTCATTCATCAGACTCTCAAATGAGCATCTTTTATGTGCAAGTCCTGTGTTGTTCTGGGGTTTTAGAGGCAGATAAGATACCGTCCCTGCTCTCATGATAGAAAAGCAAGAGGACAGATTGCTATCACAGTGTGACAAAGGCATTCACAGAGGTGTGGGACCTAGGACTCTAGTATGGTGATGGACAGAGTGACTCTAGGCATAACACAGACACAAAACCTCACAAAAGCAGGCAATAGTGATGTCTGCTCAGCCAGAGAGGCTCAGCAAGAAAGGAGATCTTGCAAATTTCAGAGGGAAGTTGATGTGTTCCCATGGTACCACCTGGGAATGGTGGGTGAGTGGGCTGAAGTTTAAGGTTGCTCTAATGCAGGGGTGTGTGGGTGGCTCAGTTGGTTCAACATCCGACTCTGATCTCACCTCAGGTCTTGATCTCAGGGTTGTGAGTTCAAGTTCTGTGCTGGGCTGCATGCTGGTCATGGAGCCTATAAAAAAAAAAGTTGGGGCACCTGGGTGGCTCAGCTGTTAAGTGTCTGCCTTCAGCTCAGGTCGTGATCCCAGGGTCCTGGGATCGAGCCCCATGTCGGGCTCCCTGCTCAGCAGGAAGCCTGCTTCTCCCTCTTCCACTCCCGCTACTCGTGTTCCCTCTCTCACTATATCTCTGTCAAATAAGTAAATAAAATCTTTTTTAAAAAAAGTTGCTCTAATGCAGGTTTTACTGTATTTCATTGGGGACCCCGTTTTCTCAGCTGGTCCCAGTCTCATCATGGGAACACTTGGAGGAACATCAGGGAACACTCTAGCTCCCGCTCTGCCACTTCCTAAACAGGCCAAGCTAGCATTTTCTTCCTCTAGGCCACTGACCACACTGAACCCTTGGCCTGCAGCAAACACTGTTCTCCTCAACTCAGTCTTCCAAGCTTGGATCAAATACCACCTGCTTCAAGAAACGTTCATAGATTCCCCGCAGCAGGAAAGGACTTTGCCTTCATTTCCCTAACTGTCTTTAATGAAAAACCCAATCAGTTTCTACCTTATATTATAGGCTTATTTCTCTGACTTGACTGTAAATGGAGGGCAAGAGAATCACGTCTCTAAGACTAAACACTGGGCTCTTTTTGTTGAATGGAACTGAATGCAAAACGGGAAGAGGAGACAGATAGTTCCCTGGTTCTTTTGCAACACACTGAGGTTGGTTTGTAAATAGAGTTGCTGACACTTTGGGAACTTGGGTACTGTGATCCTGATAAGCTCCAGATTCCCAGTGTTTGGATAGGTGGAGACCTGGTGAATGAGGCAGGAATGAGAGAATCCCAAAGGTTCAGTCTTTGCGCTGGAAAAGCTTTTAAGCTGGTTCCCAATGAATGGATGGTTCCTCTACTTCCTGTGTCTGACTTCCCTGAGGAAGTTATTAAACATTTGGGTTCCAAGCTTTATCCCATACCACTAAATCAAGCTCTTCAGTATTGGGGCCCAGGGATCTGCATGCAATTCTCACACTGAAGTTTAGAAGTTATTGGGGCACCTGGGTGGCTCAGACATCAAGTGTCTGCCTTTAGCTCAGGTCATGATCTCATTGGGCTCCCTGCTCAGCGGGAAACCTGCTTCTCCCTCTCCCACTCCGGCTGCTTGTGCTCCCTCTCTCAGTGTCGCTGTCAAATAAATAAATAAAATCTTTAAAAAAAAAAAAGGAGTTAGTGTTATTACACAACAGAACGACATACTGCCACCCCGTCCGAGGGAGCTCATAGCCTGGGAGGAGTGGTAAGGACTGGACACAAACGCTCTATTATGAATGCACAAGGAAACAGGAAAGGGAGAACTCAGGAGAGGGTGTCCCACAGCTGGAGGATTTACTAAGATGTGTGAGGAACATTCCAAGCTGAAGTTTTTTTGTTTTTCCCCAGGCTGGAGTTTTTTTTTTTTTTTAATGAACTTTGCAATTTCCCAGGTCAAAGCTGATACAAATTAAGCTTTCTTATATATCATTCCTTTGGTCCCATGACCTTTCCCTTACCTCTCCCTTTGACCCTTGAGGTCCACTCACTCCTCTAGCAAGGGGAGAATATACTCTGGCCATGCTGAGAGAGGTGTGACAGAGGCTTGTCCATCTTCTCCATCCTCCTTACTTCGCCCCACGCCCCACTTCCCCCACTCCGAACTCCTTCCCTCAGAAGCTTTGGCCGCTCCCCTACCCAAGCCCTTGGTCAGCTCTTTTTGTAGCTTCTTGCTGATATGTTGGTATCCAGTATCTGCAAAATGGGACTATGAATTGTCCTTATTATCCTAGTCCTTATTATCTAGCAAAGTCCTACTCATCCCTCAGCACGCATCTAGGTCCCTCCCCCTGAGAGGTCACCTCTGACCTCCTCCCCCTCCACCATTCCAGAGTCACCCTGCTCAATTCTCCCACAGCCCCCTCTGCTTACCCCTATCCTCACTCTCTTCTGGCCAGAGTAGAGATCTGCTTCCTGTCTGGACAGAGTGAGTCCAGGGCTCAAGCAGCATTGTGACCGGCTCCCGACACAGGGCTGAGCGCTCCTTCCCAGGGTGGCTGGGAGGGTCCAACGACAGCCGTGTGCTCTCACTGAGGGCTTTTCCGCAAATGCTCTTGCCCTCCTCCCTGCCCCCCATGACAGCGGAGGGCACGGGGCTGGCCCACTAGGCCGAGGGGACAGGGCACCCCCGGTACCTCAGGCATCAGATACGCCCGCGGGGTCCGGAGAGAGAACAGAAGGAAGGCTGCGTACTTGGAGCTTGCGCCCCTCTGGCCCGGGAAGCACGCGGCTCCCCCTCCCCCAGGCCAGCTGGGAAACAGTTTTCACCTGGGTGGCCAGAAGGGCTTTAGGGGCAGAGCTTTCCTCTGCGTTCCCGAAGCCGGCCCTGCTGGCACAACCTGGGCATCAGGCCTGCACTGAGGGCCTCAGAGGAAATGGAGGAACCAAGTGCTTGCTGAACAGGGGCAGGCTTTGGTGAAAGCAGCGCAGACAAAACCCAGCTCTGAGCTTAATTAAAAAGAGTGCTTAATCCCTCCCCCAACAAATACAGATCTCCCACAAAGGAGAACAGGAATGCCAGTGGCCAGGAAGGCCGGCAGCCTTATAAACAAGCGCTCCGGGCTGCGCAGGGCAGCTCCGCTATGATCTGATACAATGACCATTGTCAAGGAGGGCTGTTTTTCCATGTTTTTGTATCCTTTTCTTCGCATCTTCTTTTGCTACCTAATTTCATGCATCAGAGGTCAAAAGACAAAAGGTCAGTCCTGGTGTAGAGGCAGAAAACTCACCACCACCAGGAACGTGTGTCCAAAGGAGTGCTTTGAGGCACCGCCTGGGGACACCGGCAGGTTTTCATCTCTGCCTAATTCTCTTGTGTCACTTCACGGGGTACATGGGTCTATGTGCAAATTGCATGAGAAATGAGACACCAACTGCTGTACCAAATTAGGGAAAAAAAAATCGCCCCCCTTTCAATTTGCCAAACTATTTCCATCTTATACCTTGTGTGTAAGAATTTGTGCCTCACAATGAGTCCATCTTGGGCTCTTAGCCTGCCTATCCACAGAACCTCATATACACACGTATCAACTTATATTGTAAACAAACAATCTGAATAGCTATTCCTGAATGGTTTTTCTAGGAGAATTTATAAAGATCTCTCGAAAAAATTACCAACGCTTGTCCTAAAAATTGCTTTCATTGAAATCTGAGCAGCGTTTTTAGTATGGATAATTTGGTATGATTCTTTTAGTATGAATTTAGTACGGATATTTTGTTCTCGACCTCCAATTTTTGCAGTGCCCCATTTTGGATTCTTAAGCAGCAGGGTAGTGCTAGTTTCCTCGTGCCATAGGTAGACAACTTAGGTGATTATAAGGAAAATACAGCATCATGATTTCCCATTAGAAATATTTTCATGATTTAGGGGGGGAAACGACTTTCCTGTTCTATGTTCATAACCGCCTCATACCATCTTGGTATGCCAAATGGCTTTCATCTAATTCAAAATAAATTTAGGGGACAGCTTTAATTTTTCCTTTTGCAGACAATGTTTTAGTCAATTGGCATTCAAAGTCTGAAGGTCCCGTCCCCATGTCCAGGACAAAGTAAAGGAAAAGCTAAACACTTTGGGAAGTGTCTCTGGTCACTAGACTCTAAGGCTCTGCAGGGCTCACCTCAGAGGCCCTCTGGACTCAAGCCCAGCCAGCTCCTCTCATGCCTCTCAGTCTGAGGGGGTCCTGGAGGAAGCTACCAGCAAATAGCTGGGCAAGTTGCTAAAAATGGGTACTCAGCAGCAAATCTGGAAGATTTTTAGAGCCCCATTTTATTTCAGGCACGTTCTCAAATCCTGTAGTCCCCCTTCCTCCCCCAGGACTGCCCCTCAAAAAGAAAAAAAAAATAAAAAGCCGTCCACAACCTGCCAGGAGACGGAAGTATTCACTTGGCGATTTGCAGGGTCACACTACAGGCTCCAGGGAAAGCGCTCCAATCCTGCTGTGATCCTCTGCCCTAGCTCTGAAGTTATTACAGAAAAATGGGGAATGAAGTAAGTGAGAACATTGAAGGGCCTACTTAGGGGCGCGCTTCACCGCCGTTTAACACTCTGATCTACGCCCCAAAACTAAAAGAATCGTTTAACCTGTGCACGCACTAAAAATCGCTTGTGAAGTAGGCTCTTTTATGTTCCAATACTTCATGGAATCAAATTATATCACATTAAAATGTTATTAGTTTAAAACATATTAAAGGGGATGTAAGTCTGGGCCGGCGCATGAATATTTAAAGCTCACATTACGCCGCGAACTATCGCAAGAAGGCATGGGAGAGCTAACAGTTCATCGTATAAATATTGATGGAAATAAAACGTCCTCCGTATAAACTCTCTTTAGCAAATTAAGATTTTACTATTTACAAATTACAGTATTGTTAAATTTAAAAGGAACTATAAGAAGAAATAAACTGATTTACACTTGTTCTCAATGTTAAACAATCAGTGCCAGTAAATCTTTCCAATGCCCCGTTTTGAATTCTTAGGTAATCGTGGATTGCTGGGAAGTGTAGCCAAATTGTAAATAGAACTGACAGCCCGTTTTCCAAGAGAAATGTAGCGAATGTAACTCCAAGAGAGTAAATTTTATCTCAAAATTCTACAAGAATTGTCTTCAAACCTTGTCTCTGTACATATGTATACGGCATACACTTGACGTCTGCCATGTGTACCTGTGCACTGGAAACCAGTAGTGGAGCTGAATTTAATTACTGGATTGAGTTGAAATGAGCCCATGCAAACGACCCAGGTCTGCCCTCTTTGAGGCTTCTCTCTATAACGCTTTTAATTAAAGCAAGAAAAGCAGTAAAGTAAGACAACAATAGCGATAACCCACCATGAGCACCAGGTTCCCCGAACACAGCCCCATCGTGTTTTCCAGCGCTACTCGACTATTTCTGGGTGGCGAGCCGCCAACACATGGCGTTACCAGCAGCCAGACCTCCAAGCCCTTTATACGCAGAGGACCCCACTGGCACCAGAAATGGGCGTTTTGACCCAAACCATTCCTCAGCCCCTTTCTGCCGCCGGCGCCGCTAGAAAACTTGCGGCGGCGACTGGCCTGTGTTACGCGCTTTTTGCGCTCTGCGCCCCGGGAGTTGCCAGCGGAGAGGCACCCCAGTCCGCCCGAGCGCCGCCCCTAGGCAAGCCCCAAGCTTATACCGCGAGGGACCAGCTCGCCGCTCCTCGGCGTCCACCCTCAATCCTGACACCCTCCAGGCCCCGCAAACGAAGCAGGGCGGGGCTGGGCATTAGGGGCGCCGCCTGCGGAAGGTGCGGTGCCACGTGCGCGCTGCAAGGACCCCGAATCCTGCAAGTCCAGCTGCGGCTTCAGCTGCTCCCACAACTGGGCCCCCAGCTTTAGGGCGGGGCCTCCTCCTCGCCTCCAGCCTGGACGTCGGCTCCCACCCACTCTTAGCGCAGGCCCCAGCCGGGAGCCCCAGGGTCAGAGTCTTTCCCCGCGGCTTCTCCCAGGGCTCGCCCAGAGCGAGGCCCAGCGGCGGACCCCGCTGGTCCAACCTTTGCTGGATTCCGGGCTGGGGATCTCGGGGGGCGCTGGGTCGGAGCCGAGCCCCAGTCCCGGCTCCATAAGCCCTGGAGTCCTCGGGTGTTTCCTGGCCAAGTGGAAGAGCCCGAGCTAGGCTCCTCTCCTCCCGACGTCGGCCTCCCCCTCCCTACACTGCGGCGTCTTAGCTGGAGGGAAGCTCACAGCGTGCCTAGGCCAACCCCTTCTGCGACTCTTTTCTTTTCCTGTCACTCTCTGTTCTCGGTTTCTGCTTTCTCCCTCTTAGAGAATACCAGAGCGCGCGGGGGCCGGAGAAGCCTCCACACCAGCCCCTTTCCTGGGCCTCCAATCTGCCCTTCCCCACAGTCTTGTCTCTCCCTCAACATATTTCTATCTCTGTAGATTCCTCCTGCATTTCCCTGCAGGTTTAACCAGCGTGTCTCTCTGCCTCTCTAAATCTGCCTCTCCCTTTCTCCCTGGTGTAGCATTAAACAAATCCAAGTGTATCGAGGTTGGAGAAATTGCGGCAACGTGGACAGAGAGAATGCCTTGGTTCTGTCCTTGCAACATTTCCGGTTACTACAGTTTGGCTTTCCCTTGAGATGGTGCCAGCACCAGTACCGCCTTGCAGGCCGCAGCTACCGAGGCGCCGGCTCGCTCTCTCTCGCTCTCTAGCTGTGTATGTTTGGGTGTGGATTTATGTGTCTGTGGTTGCAAACCAGGGCAGGCTCTCCAAACCGAAAGCTGAGCGGAGTTGGGTTTCTAGGATTCTAGGGCTGCGGGCAAGTGAGGTGGGGGACTTTTCGGGGGTCTTGACGCCCATCTGCGCCTAGACTCCACGCGTCCCTAGCCCTCTGCCAAGTATCTCTAGGGCAGAAGCATCAATTCCGCGTCGTCCGAAGAGGTTCTCCACCTGCTCCGCGGCGGGGATCCGCCCCTCGGTCCAACGCGGCTGGAGTCGGGGAGGTCCGAAGCAAGCTGGCCAGGAGCAAGGGGAGATCGACCCACAGCGGACAGGGTGCGCAAGGGAACGGCGGCTGGGTCTGGGTACTCCGCGGGGAGGGAGGTTTCTGTGTGAATTCTGAGCCTGGCACTGGCGCCGCTCGACCCGCAGGGTTATGACTAGGGGGCGGGCGCCCCCTCGGGAACGCACATTTGTTTCTGGTTGGTCTGGAGCGCGCAGAGTACGACGCGGCCGCGCTGGGGTTAGATATTTCGGAGCACCATGAACCCGACATTTCTGATGTTTGGCCTAATCTTCTGCCCTTCCAGGGTGCAGACAGGAACGGAGTAGTGCCCGGTGTCTCCTCCCTAATCCAACGCCCCACAAAGCCAAACACACATGCAAAACTCACCAAAGCATCTCACGAACACAAAAACTAAAGCCAACACACGAAAACATATACCAAAACCCCCATCCAAACGCTCGGCTCCTAAAAACAAAATAAAAATCGAAGAAAACAAAAGACATACAAACACAAGATTCACCTAACGCAAAACACACAGACGACACCCACTAATACAAAATCAAAACACATAAAAACACTGCGCAAATGCAGTAGCCTTCCAAACGACACACAAAAAGACAACCTCCAAGGACAAAGTATAAAACACATAAAATTAAAATCCACACGACAGAAAACAAAAGCCACCAGAAAGACCAAGACTCACAGAGCCAAACCCTCGAAAATGAAATCCACGAAAAAACTACACGCAAAACAGCCGAAACAAAAGACTCATAGGTAATGAAAAAAAAAATTCACGGGAAACAAACAAAAACAAAACAAACCCTCTAAATAGAAAACAACCCCAACAACTCCCGCCCCCAGCCTGGGGTGAAATGTCAATTCCGGGAGGGCTTTTGATCTCTAGGCGCCGAAAGGCCGCTCCTCCTCGGCTCAGCCACACCGCGCGGGGTAGGCAAGAGGGCGGGAAGCAGGGGCTTGGGCCGGATAGCGGAAGGAAGAGTCGAGCGCTCGGAGGGGGCCAAAAATCGAATCGCCAGGGCCGGGACCCGGACTTGAAGGCTGCAAGAAGGAGGCGGCGCAGGGGGACTGCGCAGACTACTTGGTGGGGGGGCCGCCGGGGAATCCACAGCCACGTTTCCGATTGTGGCGAAATCCGCTCAGTGGATAAGAGATGTCCGGTTCCCGCCAGCCTCCCCCCACCCCCTTTTTCTCGAGCTTTGGGCTCTTCCCCCTAGGTTGCGGCCCAGCCTCGTGACCACCCCCTCCAAAAAACAAACAACACTCTCTCTGAGGACGATTCACTTTCCGAAACTGCCATTGTCCGGAGGGCCAAGAGTCCTCCTGCAGAGCGCTCCCCCGCCCTGGAGAACCTTGTCCTTGCGACCACCCCACAGCGGGGCCCCACAGACATCCAGTGGCCAAGCCTTGCAGCTGGACTCGGGACTAGGGAGGGGGGTAAGGGAGTGAAGTTTTAAGCCTGGGCCGAAGAGAGCGGGCTGGACATGCCACACCACTGCCCGGTCTCTGTCGGGCTGATTTCCCCTCTGGAATCAAGTCCTGGGGCTCGGGCACGCAGCAACGCCTCGCCTCGGGACTTGAGGGCAAGGGGTTTCCATTTATGGGTCGGGGTAAGGTGTCCAGGACTCCCGCCAATCTTAAGGACCTCCCGAGATGGTTCTGCTCAGCCCCGGCACGCACAGCGGAGGCCCGGATATTATCTCCAGCATTTTACATTTGCTCCGGGCCAGAATGGGACATGGTGTGGAAAGGGAGTTCTGGGACCAGAAGGCGGAGTGGGGACCTGGACTTTAGGGTTCTGGCACTACCCTAAAGTCAGGGACCGGGCAATGGTATTAGAGCTGCAAATTGGGGTGGGGGTGGGGTGGCTGAGAGCTCTAGGGGCGGGCGCCGCCCTAGGGGTGAATCTAAGGAAACTGGAACGCCCCCCTCTGTGCCTGGCAACACTACTTGCCTTTGCACCCCCTTCGAAAACACCTGCTGGGGAGGGTGGTTAATTTTTTAAAAAACAAAAACGGGGCCTGCACCCGCCTACGCGCCGGGGCTTACACCTAGAGGGGTCACCCGCCTCGCGCACCCTGCACAGGGCCGCGACACCGAGACGCAAGAATTTGTAGAACGTGCGGCCACGAGGCCAGGGCTTCCCGGCTTGCCTTCGGTCCACACCTTCCCGTGGGCGCGCGGGGCTAGCGCCGGGCTCCGTTTAAAGCCTTCCTTCCCTCCCCCCAACCCCCTATAAAAGTCCAGGGCGGCGCGGTAGCGACACCGCTGTTCTCCCGGCCTCCAGCACTGCTCTGGCCCGGCCCGGCCCGGCCCGGCCCGCCCCGTCTGGCCAGCTGGGCAGGCCCTGCCGCACAGCGCGGACACCCTTTCCCTGCTCCGGCCGGCAGCGCGCGGCGGCACGCTGGGGGCGCGGCGTGTCTGGGGACATCTTGTGATGTTGGCGAGAACAGGACATGATCTCACATGGCGAGAAGCTCTTTAGTTCCTTAATCATTTCACGGTGCCTTCGGACGCTTTTTTTCCACCTAAAACGTTTAGTTTCAGCTCAGTGATCAGCTACCCCAGCTCCGCGGGGGAGCGGAAGGCTTGAATTATTCCGACCTGTGAGCGGCCCCTGGCACCAAAAAAAAAAAAAAAGAAAGAAAGAAAGAAAAGAAAAGAAAGAAAAGAAAAGAAAAAAAGAAAAGAAAAAAAGGAAAAAAGAAAAGAAAAAGAAAGAAAAAGAAACACACAAAAAAAGTGGAAACTTTTTCCCCCTGTCAACTTCAAGTTCTGAAAAATCAAAATGGATTTAGAGAAAAATTACCCGACTCCTCGGACCGGCAGGACAGGTAGGACTGCGATTCGGGCTCCAGGCGTGCTAATTTCAGGACCCAGGCAGCTCTGGTCCTCACGCACGTCGGCCCTGGGGGAGGGAGTGAGCCGCATTTTCTCAGGGATTGACTGCGTGTCTGTCTGCGGCGCGTTTGTATGTCTTTTCACCAATTTGTTCACACACTTCTGCATCAGCCCAAGTGTCTGTGAGTTTGTGTTTTTTTCTGTTTCTGAAGGTTTCTGTGGTTGACTGGGGGTCTGGAAGTTCGTTTGGGTCTTTGTGTTTACATAGGGGCTCAGAGTGTACATGAGTGACCCTGAGTTTGTATGTCCCCCTATACGTATTTCCACAATGCGTGTGTCCAAGAATTTATGTGCCTGTGTGTATGTGTGTCCTTAGATTCCTGAGTGTGTTAGTGCATGTCTATGAGTTGGTGTTTCTGGGTACTGTGCTCTGCGAATCCAAAATGTGTGTCTGCGAGTAGAATATATGTGATTTGGATAGGCGTCTGAGTGTACGTCTACTCCTTTAAGGGTCTGTGTGCACCTGTCATATCCCGAGTGCTTTTGGAAGTGAGAATGAGGGGGTTCCACTGACCGCTCCATTTTTGGGTGTCAGCAGCTGTTCACTGTGTCCATGTCAAGTTACACAAAAGTGCCTGCCTCAAGGCACAGAGATGCATCCAGGGCTGTGGGGGGTCTGCTGCGCTAAGCCTGTGAATAGTCGGGCTCAGGTCACATTCTGTTGGGAGAAACAGGAGTGGAGGTGGGATTTCAGGGCGTGCACTCCCTTGGTGTGCACACCGCTTCACTCTGTGGGCACTGCTGAGCCTACCATTTGTATAAAATCGTCCCCTGTGGCAGGCACAACCTTGGGGCAGACAACCCATAGGCTAGTTGTGACATTTCTAGGGACCTCCAACCTGCCTTCGCTTTCACCTAGACAAGCCTTTGACAATGGTATGAGTGTGTGTATTGTGTACTCAGGTTTTATCTTGTGGGTGCTGCTCCAGCGGAGGAGAGCACAAGTGTGTGACATGTGTGCCTAGCCTGGGCATCCAACTCTGGTGCCCGTATGCACATGGACCTTCTGGGCACAGGGCCCGGTGTGCCACCCACAGGCCCAGGCAGTAGGCAGCAGAGTGTTTATATCTAAGAGGAGGTGGCAGGCAGCAGGAGGCCTCAGTTTGTTCTGAGATTAAAGATGGGTGTAGGGGCCTCTTTTACTCATTAGGCCAAGTGCACTAACCCTCACCCAAACACAGTTCTGGCCCTGCTGGCAAAAAGTACTCCACTTCCCTTATCCCTGTGGATCTTTGCGGCCTTACCTCCACCCCTGCCTTAAATACAGATCAAAAAGCGAGAGACAGAAAGGGGTGGACTTACACTCCAAACCGAGGACAACTCTGTGGGTATAGATATATTTCCAGAATTCTAACAAGTGAGGACAGAAATCTAAGAGGTAGGGAATTGAAGAGGATTCCCCAGGGTGAAGGTGCAAGAAAGGGAATCTGGAAACTCCCTCTGCTCCATCCCCACCTCCCTCCCCTCTTGACTCCCTGGGTAGGTGGGACTTCCTGAGTTGCCTGCACCAGATCCAGGACTAGGTGTTCTGTGTATGCTGGGAATGGGTCAGAGGCACACAAGGACCTGGGGGAGTGTCTGCGTGGTTGGTGCTGCTGCCTCTCCCTTCGGAGAGCTGTCTACCAAGAATGTAATTCAGGGCGGTCGATGGGCTCTTTGATTAGTTCAATCGCCTGAATAATCGTTTAATCAATAAAGCATTTCATTCCTCAGTAAGGCGGACCTGGGTGGGGCTGGGAGGGGGGTCCTAGTCTGGCTGGAGTTTAAAAATCTGGAGAGCCACGCCCCCTCTTCTCCTTTGGGCTGGGGCAAGGGCTGCCTGCCCTGGAAAGGGCAGAGCTCCCAGGAGACAGGGCACTTCTGCCTGTCTGCACCTGCCTGGGCCCCAGAGGTTGGGGGTGGGGGGAGAGGAGAGAGCTAAGAAGCTAGCCAGGTGGGGGGCATCCATGTCTGGTTTTAGGGGTTTTATGTGGTTTCTCCCATCTCCCAACTTGAGGGCCTTTTTTGGGCCACTTGACCTTCTTTTCCTTCCTTTAGAACTGTTTTCCATTCTGTCTCATGACCTCAGTTTCACCATCTGTACAGTGAGGAAGGAGTATATATACTTTTTTAGGTCTAAGCCCAAGATTGGGTAAGGTCAGCCTTAAACACAGAGCCACTTAAGAATCCTCCTGTCTAGCCTCTTCATTGTAGTACCAAAAAGGAAAAACTGATATCCAGAGAGAGGGGCAGGGATCTGTCTGACATCATACAGCAAGGGGTACCGAGGGAGTAGGATGAAAAGGTAAGTTCTCTGTCCTTAGACCACTCATTCTTGCTAGGAGAGGAGGTACAGTCCCATCTCCCAAGACCCCCCTTGGAGAAAAAGAACTATTGGCCAAGCTGGCTCAAGGAGTCCAAGGCCAGGGAGGCCAGGGGAGGCTGAACAGTGTCTGGGCATTGGCATCCAGTCCCCCAGCTCTGGAATAAGCGTGTTGGAATAACAATCCTCCCTAACCATGGATCTTCATCTTTGAGAACCTTGGGAGGCCTCATCTCCAGGGTTCTCCCCATTAGACATATAGGGAAGCTGAGCCCTAGAAGAAGGGGCCCGTGGTGGCAAGTGTTTGGGAGAAAGATAGTGCCAGAGTCCCTGGCCTGCAGGGTGCACTGCTAGTGCTAACAAACCCTGACAAAGGCAGTTTACACGGTTCTTGAAAAATCTGGTTAAATTCTCTTATTTTCCCACTTAAACGATGCCTACAGAAAGCTCCTGATCCAGGTGCAGGAATTACACAGGAACCCACTCTGCCCAACTATCTATGTAACCTGGGTCAGTTGCTCATTCCTCTTTGGTACTTTTAAAATGAGGGTCAGAGAGGGGGCACTTGGCTGGCTCAGCTGGAAGAGCATAGGACTCTTGATCTTGGGGTCGTGATCTGGAGCGCCATGTTGGGCGTAGAGATTACAAAACAAAACCTTAAAAAAAAGAAAATAAAATGAGGGTTACAAAGAGAAGACCTAACAAGTTAGGACTGTGATGGCAGCAGCATCTTGGACTCTCCCAAACTGAGCCCCTACCTAATTTGAGCCCTGGAGGCCTTGCTTTCCGCCCAAGCAACAGCAGGGATAGGGGCTGGAGGAGTCAATTTCAGGACCCTAGAGCCCTATAGAAGCACCAACGCCCAGACACATCTGGAGACTCAGACTTGGTGGAGAGAAAGGGGAGGCAGGGAGGGAGTGCGTTCTGAGTGAGAGTAGGTTGCTGACTGAAGATCAAGGTGGAGGTATTTTGGCTTCTCAATTGATTCTCAATGGGCTTTCTTTCAATAGCAGAGCTTTCAAAGGCAATTGGTCTTCTATAAATTGAGTTTCTTCCCGGATGGTTTCCTTTCTCAGTATCTGCCTCCAGCGCTTAGCACAGGGCCTTGCCCAAAGTTGTGCGGTTGGGGGAAGGTAACCCCGTGACTGTTGCACACAGCAAGGCCCGACCGGATTCAGCGCCAGGACGGTGAGACCAGCTCCCCTGCTAGTCTAGTTTGTCTCTCGTTGCCTGTCTCCTCGCTAGTCTCACTCAGACTCGTGTGCTCGTGAGTCCTCCGAGGCAGGACTGTGGCGCGGAAGCCCCGCTCCGTCAGGGAATCGCTGTGTCACGTTAGTCATGTTAGTTTTCGGGGCCGCTGTTTGGTGGCCTGTAAGGCTGGGGTGGGTGGCCAGGATGTCAGGTCTAGTGGCGCCTCTTGGCGTTAGAAGTTCCCGGAAGACGGCCTCGCTTGGAGGCTGGAGGCGGTGAAGAAGCCCTACCCAGAGGGAAACTCCCTCTGTCCTGGGCACGTGTCTCCCCACACCTTAGGCAGCCCAACACCGTCCTGAAGCCGCACAACCTGTGTGAAATGGGAATCCAAGCTATTCCTGCTCGGTAAATATCTGTGGTTCCATCCCACTCCCTCAGGACTCTGAGGATTTTGTCCAAGCCACACTGGTATTGGGAGGAAAACTGGTTTGTGCCGACATATCATACTTAACTGGATTCTTTATTTGGCAGCCCACACCCGCTCACTCCACCCCCAAACTCCAAGCCATCCCAAGTGTGGCTATGTAGAAAGAGGTTCCTGGCCCGCAGCCTTTCCTCTTTTTTAGATTTCCTATGTGACAAGGCCCTCCTTGGCCTCAGGCTATGCATCTGTAAAATGGGGAAAGCATTGCCTCAGGGCCCTTCTGCTCTAAGACTTTAGAATTAGAGTTTCTAGGCCTGAAGTCAAGATGGGGCTGGAGGTGGAGGTGTCACTGGCTGCGTCCCTCAGGGAGCCCTCCCCCAAGCCTCTCCAGGAACGCTGAACGGCCACATCGAATTCTAGTCACTTTTTACCCACTGCTCGGTGGGGTGGAGAGAACGCGGGAACCCTAACTCATCCGGGTTCCTTTCTGCTTTTATGTTCTTCCTGCTCCAAGGCGGAGGTGTGGTTGAGGAGGTGGAGGAGGGACGATGGGGACCCGAGGAGCCGAGGAGCCGGACCTGCCCGGTTCCAGACAAAGGAGAGAGAACGCAGCCACCCCCGCCCCCCAGGGCACACTGCCCCCTTCTAGGCCCCCAGAGGCCGCCTGGAGCCGGTTAACGCAGCTGTGCCCTGGAAGGGGTGGGGACGGTGTCAGCACCGGAAACTTTATCTACCGGTCGGGGCAGCTGGGTCTGGGACAGTAACAGAAGGTGAAATTGAAGGCCGACCCCCATGTAGGGGTGTGAGAAATGGCGCAGGGGTAAAGATAAGGGAGACTGAGGCAGAGCATGAACTCAGAGCCCTCTCAACTTATAAGCCTTCCTTATAAGCTCAAGTCTGGAGCGACCATCTCAGAGCCTCCTCACTATTGTGACTTATATTAGAGAATCATTACTTGTGAATTAGAAATGGTGGGTCTTGGGACAACTGCCATGATCCGCCGGGGCAGTAGTCCTCAGTGTCTTTGCCAGTGCCTCCTGGGTGTAGAATGGTTGTCACAGTCTTCCTTTTCAAAGTCCATTCCTTTGATTATGGTCCCAGGGCCTCACACCCCTGAGAAACTGAGACTTGCTGGTCAAAACTCTGCCCTTCTGAACCAGGAGAGTCTGCTAGAAATCCACCCATTTTGTCTTCAAAGCAACAAGAACTTCCCTGGAAGAGGGAAAGTGGAGTTTTCTCTACAGCACCCTGGTAGCATGCCTGGCTTGGCGCAGCCTTTGCAGATAGAAATCACCTGCCCACCTGCCAGCCTAAGGGACCCTCATTAGCACTGGACTAACGTGACTAGCTTCCTTTAGTTCCCAAGAAGCCTTGCGCCAGATGCAGAATTACCTCTGGAAACAGAAGCCTTCAGTTGCGCATCACTAGCCCCAAAGTGTCTGCCAGCTCCTGGTCTGAGCCTGGAAAGAGAGACTCGGGACTCAGTGCTTGGACAGCCTCAATTAATTTCCTCGCCCAGGAGCACTCTGATTCCTAACTTAAGGGAGTGTGAGATTTCTTTCCTCCCAAAGTCTCTGCCTTTCTTTTAGCTCAGAATTGTGGTTCCCTGGGGATAAGATTGAGGGAGAGGGGTGGATGAGAAGGTGACAGCATAGGCTTAGTAGGCTCTTAATAAAATTGTGAAATGTTTCCTCTGGAAGGAGCCGCCATTGAAGACTAGTAAGCCAACTCTACCCATTTTACAGATGAGAAAACTGAGCTCAGAACCGGGTAGATGTGCGCACATTACGAGTCTATCGCGAATCTGGTGGTACTTAGATTGAAAACCGGATCTCTACTGCACTCCTATTTCTCCAACATCCGAGTGTATGTTTTCAAGAGACAATTCCTCCCCGCGACCCCACCCCCCCCCATCGTACCCTTCACCTCTTCATCCCCATTTTGGCTGCCCCCAGTCCCTCAGGGTGTCTCAGGGTTCCAACGCTGCGGCAGGGAAGTCAGGCTCCCGCGGCGTCTGCGGCGGGACTCTCCAGGCCGGGTGGATCCCCTTACCCCTCCCCCCACCCGCTCTCCACTAGGCCTTCGCCCCGCGCGTTTGTCAATGAACGTGGCGCCGCCGCCTGAGCCCCGCCCCCCATTCTCTCCTATTGCCCAGGTATCCTTTAATCAGGCGGAGCCCGCCGGTTGCTCAACCAATGGGGCGGTGTCTCGGGCCAGGGCCGGCAGCCACAGCTCTGATTGGCTTGATGAAGCGTGATTGGCAGGTTAGCCCCCGCCCCGCCCCCGCCCGGAGGGAGGCTGAGCCCCGGGCGGCGCTGTCCACACGCAGCGGGTCCTGAAAGCGGCTCCGGGGCGGCGCGGTGGCGCACTGTGCGCGCCGAGCAGGCGGAGGGCTAGCGCCGGCGGCGGCGGCGGCGGCGGCAGCGCGGGCAGTCAAAGCCGACAGCGGCTCCATCTCAGCACCGGCAGTCCCGGAGGCCTTGGTGGAGGGGACCTTTCACTATCTCCGTTCCTCGCTACACGCCGGGGGCAGGCGCGGCGGCCGTCCCGGAAGAGGCAACTGAAAAACATTGGAACCAGACCCCTGAGAGAGAGCAGGGCGGCTGGAAGAGTTGGTGGGCGTGAGGCAGATACTTAGGCGTGGAGGAGACTGTCGCTGTTGTCCCTATTCCTGCTCCCAGCGATGGGGGAGCATCGGGAGCCGGGGGAACTTTAAAGGCAGAGGGTCCGTGGGTGTTAGAGCTGCAAGCTCCTGGGGACTCAGGAGTCACGGCCCCAACGTCAGTGACGGAAGCGTCTCCGAACCAGCCGGGGGCCTCAGCGCCGCCAGAGAGGAAGTTCTTTGCAACTTCGTCCGAGACGTCGGAGAGCCGAGTGGAGAGAGGCTGGGGCTGCAACTCCAAGCCCCAGAGACTCAGAGAAGCAGAGAAAGGATCCGGTGGAGACCGAGGGGTCGAGGAGAGACTCCAGAGGCAGCGAGGCCGAGGAACCAGCCTGGCAGCCCGCGGGCCTCGCTGCCCCTTGAGTAAAGCCAAGGGCCGTGTGTCCCGCAGGCCGCCTCAAAGCCGCTCCTACCGGAGGCCGGGGGCTCCTTGCCGTCCCGGAGACGGGCCCCTACGATATGCCCCCAAAGCTGCGGGTTCCTTGGCCGCATCTACTCCGGCCCGGGTCCGCAGCCGCTGCCTGAGACAGCCCAGGAAGGAAGCCACCAGGAGTTGGTCGCCCCACTCCCAGCCGGACTGCACTAGCGCCGTTCCCGCCTCTAGGCGCAGCTCTCGGCGATCTCCAGCGGAGCAGCTCTGAGAGAGGCCCCGAAGCTCCAGCAGCATTTTCTGAGCCCAGATCGCACAGTAACCGGCCTGGCGGCGTGGCTTCCTAGCCGCGCTGGGCAGCCCCTTGGCGCCGGGAGGCGGCGGCGTGGGCCGGCCTGCAGTCTGGAGCGCCCCGATGGAAATACACTGTAAGCACGACCCGTTTGCATCCATGCATAGTAAGTAGGCGGCAAGCTCGCTTCTCTCACTCTCCGGCTGGGACGGGGTTGGGTGTGCCGGACCGCGGGGTAGGTACCGGGGCCGGGAGGACTCAGGACTTTTGTAGCAGCGCAGTCAAGTTAGCAAAGTGCAGTGCACTCAGGAAGGGTATGTGGAACAATGCGCCTGGTTCCCCGGGCCAGAGCGCCTGGAACCGAGAATCCCGCCTCCAGCAACGGGTAGCTAGCTGCAGCCTCTGGGAGGGCTCCGGCAGCAACATCTTAGCGTGTTGGGAGAATCATAGCTGGGATCTGAAGAGGGCTCCGGGACTGGCTAGTTGGAGGGCAGGAAGTTGTAGGGAGAGGTCAATCTTAAGTCTAAGACACCGTCCCACACCCCATCCGCGGTGGCGCCTTTTTCAGCCTCGGGGCTAATGGGGACTGATGCTTGGAGGGAAATTGGGGCCCCAAGCAGTGCCTGTGTGCTTATATGTGTGAAGGAAGAGGCTGAGAGGTAGGCATGGACACCAAGTTCAGAGCTCTAAAGGTATCCTGGAATTGAGTAGTGAGATTTGAAAAATCAACTAGGTAGCAGTCCCTCAGCTGAGCTTGAAAGCTGCCAGTTAATACGGAAAGACCCTTAAAGACACGATCAAGTCCTTCTCTTCAGGACACTGGCCACATGATGGCTTCTCCCCTCTAAAAAAAAAAATCAAGAAGTCAGTTAGTCATAACAGGCGTCCCCTCCTCCGCCTTTCTGAAAGCCATAGCGGGTGTAGGAGACGGGAAGGGTCATTCTGGGCACTGGGGAGGTGGACCAGGCTGCCTGACCCGCAGGGATCTGCCAATTCACCCTTTAGCACAGCCTCCTGTGAGATGAGCGCTCCTCTCACAGTGAGTTAACGCTGGATTAGATTCGGAGATTTCAAGGAAATTCCAAGTGGAACGAATTGTGTTTCCCTTCTGCGGGCTGCAGAGCTGGGCCAGAGCAAGGCGCCAGGCTTTGGTAGCATCCAGTGGGGTGCCCAGCTCGGATCCCCACGGGAGGCAGGTCAGGGAGTTGCTCCCAGACTGGGAGCTTACCCCAAGCCAGGTTCCCCTAAGACAGCCCAGGATCCTGCTCACCCAGCCGTGAGTCCCCTATTTAACAAAGGCAGCATAGACCCGGCTGGAGAGAAGGCAAGCTTCTTGGGCGAATATGTCGAATATGTCGGTTTCTGCCCCGGAGAGTCGAGTGGCCTGGTAAGCAGGGAAATGCTGATCTAAGCCGCCGGGGCTGGTTGCGGGCAGGTCAGTTTCTCTTTGTGTCAATTTTTCGAATGCAAGATAATCCACCAAAGCAGTGGGGAGATTTGCGCAGAGAAGCCGCTTTCACCGGTCCTACCCCAAACGATTCCTCACCATTTGGGGCCTGTGCCAAACCGGTTTCCAGTCCATGGTGATCCCAGCGACCCCCGGCAGCGGTCACCTGGGCAGACTTGAGCCTCGCTCCGGGGAGGATCTGTTCTTGCGGAGCGAGCAAGAAAACAAACGAGTTGGGGTCAATACTCTGAGAGGGGGCAAGCCTTTAGCTCAGCCAAGGAGCGAATGGGGGACAAAATGGGGAGGGCTGACCCCTGAATGTCTCTCCTTACCAGCCAGAATCAACAGACCCTCACTTCCTCCTGCGCAGACCGGGGAGCTCCAGGGGTCTCCGGACCCTTGGGGAGATAGCATCAGAACCAGTGGTGTCCTGGCAGTGCATAAGGGTGGAGAAGGCGGTTCCTTCCAGGGGCCTGTGTCTCTGTCTCTCGTTGTCCCGTCCTTCATCTGCCCCTTCCTCCAGAAATGCTCCCTCCTCCTGTTTTCAGTCTTCCTGGCAGCATGGTGGGGGCTGGGCCCCAGCCAGTCTAGCTTTCAGAGCTAGCTTCTCTGGAAGTGCCCTCAGTTCTGGTGCCTAAAGCTATTTGCTTGTACAATGTAGGCCCACCCTGGGCCCTAGTTTGTTGGCGATTGAGGAGGGTGCCCAAGTAGATCCTGAGAGGTCGCTGTTGTAGTAGGGGATCAGATCAAGTCCCAGTTCCTCATCTTCCTGCCTGGCCCTGGTCAGTTTCTTCCAGCTACTTCCCCTGCCCCCACCCCCTTTGGAGCAGGACAGCTTCTGTGGGGAGGTGGTATTGGGGGAGGGGAAGGCGCTGCTGGGAAACTGGCTTCTGTGTTCTCCTGCTCTTACTCCCTATTCTAGATTCATCCTTTTCATCTGCACAATGGCCTCTCACCACCCCTGCGTAGCTATTTCCTTCCCCCAGGTATGGCTTCCAGTTATAAAGCACTTTTATGGCCAGCCTCCTACCTGAGTGTCATCTGAACCTCAGCTAAACCCATTGTACAGAGTATGATATTAAAGTCAGAGAGACAAAAAGGCTGACAGGAAGTTCGCGTGGGCGAAGCTGGAGTTGGTTCTTGGGTCTCCCAGGATTCGCAGAAGGGGCGAGGGCAGGACTCAAGATTCCAGAGAGAGGGCAGTGGCCTGAGTGAGTATACACATGGGCAAGGTATTTTCTCTGGTTTAACTAGATCTGTCCCCATGACCCAACTGTCCATCTGTGTCAGTGCCCCTCTGTTGGTCTGAGCCTTTCAAGAAGATTTCATCCCTCATCTCGCCCTGTGTCCCTGTTTGCATGTCTGTGTGTCCCTTCATTTATCCTCTTCAGTGCCACAAGGAGGAATTTCGATAACCTTGTGGGGTTTTGGAGTTGGGTCTTCCTGCTGAGTCAGCAGAGACCCTCTCCCCACAACCCTTTACCTAGCCATGGTCTTTGGGGTTTGGATAAGGCCCCTGGTGGGAAATACATCCTTCTCAGGGCTTAAGGAGCTTCTGTGCAGGCCAGCCCCCAGAAACCACAGCCACAAAGGCCTCAGAGGGTATCTTCAAACCTTTCCCCCAAACCCTGTTTGGCTCATCCTGTGGGGGCAGGCTGTGTATCCCTTGTATCTGGTCTTTGCCTTGATTTGTTCGTATCTGTCTCTGTGTCAGGCTCTCTGAAAATTCTACTTGTCCCTGAGAGGTGTACCTGGGAACATGCACCCCTTGGGGAATGAACCCTCACGCAGCGGGAGTCCAGAAGTAGAAGCTGGGACTTGGGTTCTTTGAGGAGATGCAGGGCTGGAGCCGGGGTCCCAGAAAACAAAGATTCCTCCCCACAGAAGTCCTCTGTCTTCCAGATGCCCCTTTACTGGGCTTCCTCCATTTTCTCTTCTGGTCTTCTTGCCTCCCACCATACACCGCACTCACCTTTCTTTTCTTGGCCGGTACTAGCTGATCCATTCCTTTCTCTCCTCCTCTGCCTTCTATCCTGAGACTTCCCTTCCACACTCTCTGTCCTTGCTGTCTGTTTCATTTAGTTTCCACGCTTTGCATCCTTTCCCTTGCTTTTCCTCTTTTCTTTCCCTGTCCTGCCTCCCTCTCTCAGGCTTCAGGTTTTACTTCTTTCCAATCGCAGGGTAAATGGGAGACATTGCCTTCTTAGACCAGATAAATTACCTCCCCACCACCCTTGAATTGCTCTATTGGATAGAACTGTGACTGAGGCAAAGACCCAGCCAAGTGAGTTTGGGAACCTTCCGGGGACTTGAGGGAGATAGGGGGTTCCCAGGTCATCCTGACCTGCTGTGAGCTGCGCTTATCTGGATCAGACTCCGGAAGAACATAGGTAGCCTTGTCTTTGTGGTCAAAAGTAGAGGGCTTGGGGACCTGCTGTCACCTAGAGTGTCTAACCCTTGGGGTTTTTCCATGACGCAAATGGTCCCAAAAGCTCACAAATGTCCTGAAGAACCGCTCTTGGAATTTAAGTCCTCTGAAGATCGCTACTGGGTTTTGGGCAGAAAGTTTAAATTGCCAGGGGCATAGGGAACAAGCAATTACAAGTGGGTCACAAGGCCTGGACTAATAGGTCATCTCAAAAGTGTGCTGGATGCTTTTAGCTTCCTTTCTGTCCTTTCAGATGAGCTTGTACCAATTTTGAATTTACTTTCTTCAATCCAGGCTGTTCTCTGAAGATCCGTACAATCCTTTTTTATCAGGTGCTCCCAACCCCAGAACAAAGCCTTTCTAAGGCCCTTGACCAGGGGTGGCCGTCATCTTTCTGTTTTAAGCGAACTACACAGTTTTGTTTCTAACTGCGAAATCCTGTTTGGGATGGTTTTCCTTTTTTTTCATATCTGGGGTGTTTTAGAATGATCAAAACCAATTAATGCTCATTTTGAAAATTAGAGAGAAATTCAGCTAAGAATTGGAATTCAATACTGTCATTACCTATAAAATTGTGTTTTTCCTTGAAATCAGCCTGAGCTGGGAAATTCTGGGAAATATTCAGTTAGGATGCTCCTGGAAAACTTCAGCGAATTGCTTTGGCAGTTTTAAGGAAATAGGTTATGTTGTAGATGTTTCCCCCCCCCCACTTTTTTTCAGATGTTCATAAACCCAGATGGTAATTGAGTGCTGAGGGGGGATAGCTAAGATGAAGTGGCTATTTTATGTTTTAGAATTGGAGAATGTGTGTGTGTGTGTGTGTGTGTGTGTGCACGCAAACGCGCTTGTGCAAATGAGAGAGAGATGTCTGAGATGCCTAGCTTCCCTGGTATAGTCTAATCCCAGGCAAGTCCCAGTTTAGATGGAGATTTCCCCATCGCCAGCCTCTGAGCTGCCAGCAGCATTGGTAAATAAATGCTTGGACTTGAATTTTGGCTTTTGACTGTCCTCAGCAATGTCAGTTAGTGGCTGATTAACAGCTACAAGGTCAATGATGTTGCCATACTGGATCACTCTGTGTTTACTGGTTCTGCTTTTCATTTACTTGGATCCCTGTTTCCCTCCAGATGGACTTTGATGTGAGAGAAGGGAGCTTATTGGGTGGAGAAGATACTTTCCCAGACTCATTTTGCTTAAAATCCATCTCAGAGTGCTTGTAAAAAAAACCTGGGACTCGGAAGCCTTCTCCAGCTTCTTTATTCCCTCCCTCCCCCCCCCCCCCACCAACTTAGAGCTGCTTGTCAATTGCAAAAAACACTTCAGAAATTCCAGGGAAACTCCTGTATGACAAATCCTGATGTGGTAGAGTGGAATGTGACCCTCTGACCCATTTCTTTTGTGTGCTCTGGGAGGGTACAGTGGTTAAGGCTGCATGTTAGCCTCACCTTTTTTGTTTATTTTTCAATATATTGAAAATATATTGAAATAGTATTGAGAGATGAACCCATCTTTATAAAGAAAAGGGATTTTTTTTTTTGTTATCAAGGCAGTGGTGGGATTTTGTTTTAGTACTCTGTAGACATTATTTAAACAAAAATTCTTAGGTCCTCAGCCCTTGAATCAGATTGCTGATTTTTTTTAAAAGAAAAAATTTTTCCCCAAGATCTAGTTTATTGGAATAGTCCCTTTCACTTTTACAGATATTTGTTAAAAGGAAAAGAGTTTTGTTTTTAAAAATCTGTTTACAGTTGATGTAGTTTAAAACATGTTTTCTCCCCAGGATCTTCCTTAGATCTCAGCATCATGCATGTAGTAAGTTATGTCTCTAGTGTAGATTGGGGTCTTTTACGTACTCCATTGTTAACAAAAAATTACAAGGCGATGCTAGCAACTAAAGGAAGCATGGTATGGGGATGCTTGTTATCAACAGCCTGACTGACTGGCTGGAGATGGACAAAGGCAAAGGTTAATTTTAAAAAGCAAGGTGCTCGTGAAGCCTGCACGATCAGACTCTAGACTCAAGATACCCAGCCTGCGGCCATTTCTGATCAGAGAGGCTCTGGGTGCTTGTAACGGCGCTTCTGGTACTACTGTGCGACTGGTTCTAACCCCCCTTTCCCTCGCCTTTTGTTTCTGATCTGTTTCAGGACATGGAGGAGTGAATCAGCTTGGGGGGGTTTTTGTGAATGGACGGCCACTCCCGGATGTAGTCCGCCAAAGGATAGTGGAACTCGCTCATCAAGGTGTCAGGCCCTGTGACATCTCAAGGCAGCTTCGAGTCAGCCATGGTTGTGTCAGCAAAATTCTCGGCAGGTAAAGGCAGGAGCTGCAGGCTTCCCTTGATTTTTCAAATAACAACCTAAAACATGACCCAGCAGCTGTCCATTGTGCCCGCGTCATATTAAAAATCATGGTAGCACTTTGCTAACATGCGTAGTACTTTAGAGTTTGCAAAGCCCTTTCGAGGCCATTCAGTTCAAAGGAGCCCTGGGACACCCTCGTTTCCAGTGACACATGGAATGAGGTGACTCAGTCAGGAGGAATGCCATGTTTTCTGAAAGCCTGGTGAATTATTCCAAAGGACCCACGAGGAAGAGGTTCTTGGGAATTTCCCTTGCACATCTTGGGTGAGCCTGGGGCCTGAGCAGGACTGGGTGGAAAATCTACAAGTCATAAAATCGCATTATCAAGTTCAATATTTTATTTGAATGTTTTCAAAAAGTGCATTCCATTTTTAAAAGTCAGCTGTCATTTTCGGTGCTGGGGTATCATCAACCTTCTTATATTGGGCCGTAGTATTTTCCTGCTATACGTTTTGTTTCCTTCACAGTAACACCCAGCCTGAGTGTATATTGGAGAGGGGAAAAAAAAAACAAAACCCAAACACACACTAACTCTCGAAGCTGACATTTGAAAGTTGCCACTTGACCCGTCGATTTGCTGCCAACAAAATACCAACGATGCCAATTCTCCCAGAGGGCTAGATAGCCCAGCTTTTGAGCACGCCTGTTTATTTTCTCAGGAGAGCCTCAGTGTGACCCAGGGAAGCATGTCGTAAGAGGAGGAAACAAATCGACAGAGGGCAGGTGACTAACCCTGGTCCATCCAGCCAGTCAGTCCTCTTGGACTGGGAGAAGGCCTCAAGGACCGACCCCTAGACCACTGGCATCTCCGCACACCCCAAAGCCAAAGCCACAGGTTTTTTCCTGGCCATGTGAAGTTGTTAGAGGTCTGCCCTGGCAGCCACAGTATTCACAGGTCCAGCTGTTCAGTGTTCTCTCAGGATTTTCCTTCCTCGGGTCAGAAAACAATCTTGGTCCTATAGCTTGCATTATGATTTGAGAACAGTTCCCTGAATAGAAAATAAATATTTTGAAGTATGTCAGTGACATTGTGGTTTTCTGTGTGTTCTCTCCCTTTCATCTGCTGGAATTTAAGAAATTCTCTTAGATGGAGGGAAAAGCAGTTTATAACCTTGGAGAGAGTTGCTGGAGGCCAAGGGAAGACGTTTCAAGGCCAGGGGTCTGGCATCCCCTTTGGGGACTTTGATCCTTACATTTGTTCCTTATTCCCTGCCCACCCCAGGTCACCTCACAGCCAGGGAGGAAGCTCTGGGCTCCACTCCTGTTTAACACTCAGCAGCAAATGAGACCCAGCCAGAGTTCAAGGACGAAGGCTGGACGTCAGCCTTCTTGTTAGATGGTGGTTTTAGGTAGGAGGATGAGAGTGAGAATCAAAGAAGAAAAACTGAGGAGAGGGAAATGAAAAGAGAATGATTGCTTTTAAAACAGAGAATAGAATAGAGCAATGAGGATAAGACAGAAGGAGAGAGAGAGGAAAGAAATATTTTAGACTACCTCAGTGTCAGACTTTGAGAGCCAAGTGGGTCTTAGCTATCTTCTTGGGAAGCCTCTTCAATGCACAGAGGGAGAGAGAGAGCAAAAAGAAGGCCCTTCCTTTGTTTTTGCTGAGACATCTTTGCTGAGCCGACATCTTGCTTGCTGTCTGAAATCTTCTTAGGGCAAGATGCCGAGCCCTTCTCAGAGGGGACGTCCAGATGCCGGGTCCCCAGATGCCCGGGGAGCCCTCCAGATCTCCCCTGGAGACTACAGGGGACAAGGACCCTCCCCAGCCCAGCTGGCAGCCTCCGGAGGCCCAGAATAGATTTGTCACTAGGTAGAGTGGCACTCGGAAGTTATGTGCCGCTCCGGTGCCTGGCCGTTTAAGTTGTCAACAATAAATTGGAATTTCATAGCTCATTATTTTCATAACTAAGAACCACAGTGGACAAAATGTCACTCTAATTAGAACTGCCTTTTAAGAAACAAGTTCAGCCCTAAAACACTGTGACTGGGAGTTTCTAAACTGGGGCTGTTCCATCCACTGGCTTTTTTTTTTTTTTTTTTTTTTTGGTCACCGAAGAATTTGATGGGCGCACTCGGAGTGACAGATTAGCCCGAGTGTGTTGTGTGTGGTGGCCCTGGTTTTCAGAGGCTGTATGACAAGGCAGGCAGAGTCCCTGGGGCAGAGACCCCCGTCATCTTGGGAAGGTGGCAGTTTGCCAGGAGTGTGGGCATTCAGTCCACAGAGCTCGAGGCTCAGGAGGGGCTCGAGAGGCAGAGCCTGGTGGCATGGGAGGCCCATTTAAATCCACCCAGAAAGCCTGGCTCTTGTCTTCTTTCACTGGAGGCTGGCTGGGAGGTTCAGACCATTTGGAACTGGGTGGTACGTTACACAGTAATAAACACGCAGAGGATTTTAATCCGCAACACGTGCTCTTTATGTTTTGCAAAGCTTTCTCTTACTCTTTCTGCGTTTCTGCCTGCCCCCTGTGAGGCAGCCTGGGCAGACAGCCTCCCCTTATTATACAAATGGGGCAACAGAGGCCCAGAGAGGCTAAGCGATTTGGCCAAGGTCACACAGCTTGGTAGTGTCAGAGGCATGGAGGAACACGCCCACCTCTTTCCTCCCAAACCACCACGCTGGGTGTTGGCTGCCGTCTGTCTTTGGTGTGTAAGCCAAAGATTGCGAGGAGGTTGTGCTGAGAGGAAAAAGCAGTTCTTTAGTCCGCTTCCTCACTTTGCACAGTTGCCAATTGGGATTTCCCCTGAGGAGGAAGGGGGTGGCGGTCAGGGTGGCCTTCTGAGGGCCTGGCTGGTAGGTCAGGCAAAAGGCAGACAGAGGGGTCTCGTGTCAAGACTGCGGCCTGCTGTGGGTGTTCCCGCTCAGGTGAGATGGGCCGAGAGTCCCGGGTGCCACCAACCCCCAGCCAGACGAGACTAGCCTAGCGGGACAGGGGCTGGGGGGAGGGGCAGCTCCCTCCCGCTGTGCTCTCAGCTGCCGCGGGAACACTGCAGGCTGCTTCCACCAGTATGTTGTGAGGACTCGGCCCCGGGTTGTCTGCGTGTAAGCTGTGGCCCAGGACAGCGCCTGTAACCGGCACCCTGGGACCGGTGAGTGAGGGCAGAGCCGCCTGGGAACTGCCTGGTAGAGGGGAAAATTTCCCACAGGTGCGAGGGATCATCATCGTTTCCACTTCACAGTCCGAGCAGAAGTGCGCTCTAGTGGGAAGAAGGCTGGGTCCCGAGTCAGATCTGAGAGCTGGGATCGGCTCAGACTTCCAGAAGGAAGCTGGGCAAGTCACTCACTCTTCTAATCATCAGTTTCCCCTTCCATAAAACCCGACTGGCCTCTTAGGGTTGATGTGAGGATCTGGAAGATTTGAGGAAGGGCGCTCTGTAAACTTCAGAGCACTGTGCCTGGATAAGGAGTTACTCTGTTGATAGTAAGAAATGACTTCTTATTGTAAAGTGGGAAGGATACGCAGAAGCCACAGATTGCTGTGTGTCTTGATTGGGGTGCCTTTCTAAACTGCTGGCAACTAGCATTTTCTTGGATAGTTCTTAAAGCCTATTTGCAACTAATTATGATTTTTCAGAAATTATAGAAAGAGGGAGGATAGGTTGAGTTTTGCTTTATGGTCCATGTTTGTACATGACTCACTCTTCTCAATGAAAAACGGAATTTCCATTTCTGCATCGCTGTTCCCAAAATTATTTCATCTGTTTCTAGAATATCCACTAACTTGGCCCTAACTAGATTTACCCAGGCTGAGAATTTCAGCTTCTATTTATTTATTTTTAAGATTTTATTTATTTGTTTGATAGAGAGAGAGACAGCGAGAGAGGGAACACAAGCAGGGGGAGTGGGAGAGGGAGAAGCAGGCCTCCTGCAGAGGAGGGAGCCCTGTGTGGGGCTCAATCCCAGGACTCTAGGATAATAACCTGAGCGTAAGGCAGACGCTTAACAACTGAGCCGCCCAGGCCTCCCTCACCATCTCTTTAAATGTTAGCTACTCCTTGTTCTTGGGCAGTACTTCTCATTTGTCCCATAGGAGAATCACCTCTTCCCCTTACCTATCATAAACTCTTCGTAGGTTAAAAAATTACCAGTCATGGAGGTGTCTGGCTGGCTCGGTTGGTGGAGTGCGTGACTCCTTTGATCTCCAGGTCGTGAGTCCTGGCCCCACGTTGGGTGCAAGGTTTACTTAAAAAAAAAAAAAAAATTACCAGTCATTTCTAAAATGTCTTCTTGGCTAAAAATATTCACAACTGCAAGATAATCTCCTTTGCAAGGGAAGTCAAGAATTCCCTGTAAATGTTGAGAGACATCCAGTAAAGGCTCGGATTCAGAAAAGGAATCAAGTAATTTTTTTCCCTTGAAATGATCTTTCACGGCACTCTTCTCCCCGGTCTCGGTTTTACTGTAAAACCCTGACATCCTATTTGTGTTAACGAGGAAGAGCTGATAGCATGGAAATGTCCTTAGAAACAGTGATTTACCTCAGGGGTGGTCCCTGGAAGGGCTGCGGTGACTTGTGGTTGGCTTTTTTTGATTGCATGGGTTTTGACTTGTATATAACACATATTTCCAGTTAATTCTGGAATCCAACCCTCCTTTTAATTTTACAGCAGGGTTATCATTTTAATCTTATGGCAAAAAAAAAAAGTTACATTTTAGGGGACAGTTTCACGGAATGCACATGGAATCTGCTAGGGGATGTGAGTGCTGGAAATGAAAGGCACAGGCCAACTTCCTGGGGAAATTTTAGCTCAGGAGGCCAGGCCTCTATTCTGGTTTGGCCAGTGGGTCTTGTATGATCCCAGATAAGCCATTTAACCTCCCTGGATCTCTGTTTTATACCTATCAATGGGGAACCATTCATTAATTTTTCATTCATTCGTTCACAGTATTTATGTGCTTTAGAACTGTTGGGGAGATCAAGTGGGAAAGCTGACTTGAAAGTTTTCTGTAAACTGTAAAATGGTAGATAAATGTGATAGAGTTAATTAATTAATTAATGCATGGCATCCGGACTAGCACTGTCCAACAGAAATAGAACGTGAGTCACATTTGATATTTAAAATTTTCTGGTAGCATATTAAAAAAGGGAAAAATAGGGGCACCTGGGTGGCTCAGTGGGTTAAAGCCTCTGCCTTTGGCTCAGGTCATGATCTTAGGGTCCTGGGATCGAGCCCCATATCACATCAGGCTCTCTGCTCGGCAGGGAGCCTGCTTCCCCCCCCCTCTCTCTGCCTGCCTCTCTGCCTACTTGTGATCTCTCTCTGTCAAATAAATAAATAAAATCTTTAAAAAAAGGGAAAAATAAACAGGTACAATTAATTTTATGTATTTTGTTTAGCTCAGTATGTGAAAAATGTGATCACTTCAGTGTATGACCAATATAAAAGCTATGAATGAGACATTTTATGTTCTTTATTTTCTACTAAGTTTTGACAATCTGGCGTGTATTTTACGCTTATAGCAAACCTCGATTCAAATGAGCCATATTTCGAATGTTCCAAAGCCCCATATGGCTAGTGGCTGCTGAACTGGACAGCACAGATCTAGATGTTTCCTGGACAGAGTAGCTATTTTGTTGCAAACATCCATTTTGCTGGTCCCCCGTGGCTAAGCTCCTTTCTCCTTGGGTCCTAGGTATTATGAGACGGGGAGCATCAAGCCTGGGGTAATTGGAGGATCCAAACCAAAGGTCGCCACGCCCAAAGTGGTGGAAAAAATCGCTGAGTATAAACGCCAAAATCCCACCATGTTTGCCTGGGAGATCAGGGACCGGCTGCTGGCGGAACGGGTGTGTGACAATGACACGGTGCCCAGCGTCAGTTCCATCAACAGGTGAGGGGCTGGTGCCTGTGGGGGGCTAGGGATCTGGGTGGGGTGGGGCATCCTGGAGGCTCTGCGGGTACCTTTCCTAGGATCTGGTCTCTCCATTCATCAAGGCCCTGAGGGGTTATCGGATAAGAGGGGGGGGGGGCTAGTGGGCTTCTGTAGACTTCTCTATCACCTTTCTCATCTTTCCAAAGTGGGCAGGAGTTCTAGGCCCAGGGAGGGAAGGCCATGGCAGAACCCAAGCTGCTTGAGATTCTTCTGAGCCCAGAGGGATTTTTATCACTCCCTTTCCTACTCGCCTCTGTGTGTGGAGTACTTAGCAGGGAATTGTCCTGATGAGGTCCTACAAATGTCACTTCCTTGTAAGCCCATGCTCAAAATCTTAGCACTGGCCTATATCAGAGCTTCCCAGGAATAAAATCCCTGCCTTCATTTTGGGCAAGGTTGAGCCACTGAGTGTGGAAAACAGAACTTGGACTTGAAGTTGGGAGATTTAGTTCCTGGCCCTAGTTCTGTCCCAAACTCCAAGTGTGACCCTGACAAAGTTCTTCCTGTCTCTGAGGACCCCAGGCCTTGGAGGTTCTGATGTGGGTCTGTGATCTCCAAGAGTGACATCCAGGACACTAAGATGCTGTGGAGTTAGGAGGCTGTCCTCTGCTCAGTTGCCCTCAATCTTACCCACGGAGAGAAAGAGCTGGAGAAATGCCGTGAGAACCAGGCACGGGATCCTCCCGGGAGCCGCAGAGGCACCTTCTTCTCTGCAGTCTGACCCAGGAGGTATCTAACAGAGCTCTCAAAGCTGTAACAAGTCCTGAAAGAAACTGTTCTATTGTGGATGGTGCGGTCTCAACTCTATCTAAACCCACAGAGGTCAAGGATGAAGTCGTGAGATAAACAGAAATGATTGTTGTCTAAACTCCACAAAGAAAAGAGAAACTAACAGAGTGAAAACTTGACCAGTTCCTATTTCTCCAAGGTCATACCCGACCCTTGTCCGTGCAGAGCCTATGTGGGCATAGGAAACCCCTCAACCCCGAGGAAAGAAGTGGTTAGACTAGAATGTCTCAGAGATCTCTTCTGGGCCTGCTGGGTTTTCCTTCTGGGATGATTCAAATGCATAGAATCACTGTGTGAGTGTCTGTGTTGGTGGTTTTTTTATTTTTAAAGCAAATTTTTAATGCCTTTTTAAAAAGATTTTATTTATTTATTTGACACAAAGAGAGAGCGAGCACAAGCATGGGGAGCAGCAGGCAGAGGGAGAGGGAGAAGCATGCTCCCTGATGAGCAGGAAGCCCAATGTGGGACCCGATCCCAGGACCCTGGGATCATGACCTGAGCTGAAGGCAGACACTTATCCAATTAACCGACTCAGCCCCCCAGGCGCCGTGTGTGTTGATGTTTTGAGTCCTGCTTTTCATTACCATTAGCCTGTTTTCTTTCTCAGCAAATCTTTACCTTGACCCTGACATCAAAGTGCTGAGAAGAGAGAGGGAAATTGGGCACACCTGTCTCTTAGTCTCTGTTCTAGAAGGCCTCTTTGTCTAGGATGGGATTTTGGTGCGTAGTGGAAGTCTGGTCAGCCCAAGTTAGCTGAGGAGGTAGCAACTATTGTGGTGGCTTTGGGGGTAGGGGATACTCTTGTTCTTTTTCTGGATTATGAGGGGCTCCAGTGTGCTGTGTGAGTCCCCCACTTCTGGCTTGGTCTCTACATCCTGCCCTGTAGGATCTGCCAGTGACAGGACCGAGGGTCTGAGAGAAGAGAGGCAAGGGGGAGTCAAACAGTCATTCCTACTCCGTCTCTGTGCACTTGGCAGCCTGTGTGCTTTGCTGCCCGTCTGCAGCTCGCTCTGGGACCGAAGCCCTCTCCTCTGCACTTTGGCTCCTCACTCCGTTCTTCACGCAGAGTTCTTTGTGGTCTTTAGCCAACCAACCCCACGATGCAGATGGAAGAGGGGTGGGTCGCTGTCTGCTGCCCACTCCGGCAGTCCGTCGCAGCGCAGGTTTTATTTTCCACATGAAGGCAGAGCTGCTGCACTTTGTTCAAATGGATGCAGGTTCGAAAGAACCATCTTAAAAGAAAAAAAGAAAGAACCACCTTGCGAATGTCCACAGATTCCTCTTCCATTCCCCCACTTCTGCTGGGGGCAACTTCATGCAAGTCCCCCATTTTAACAGCTAAGGAGGGAGTGGTGGCTGCATGGGTGGCTATTCTGGTGGCCACAGTGTCATCTCCACCGTCCACCCCCACAAGCGTATGCCTTCCTGCTGTCTTCCGGGAGACCAGCCCGGGAACCCGTGACAGACGTGGAGTGAATTCAGTGCCACCGCACCTGTTGTGCTGAGCGTGTCGGCCATTTCCTGGGACACGAGACACCACATTTCTGTGGCTTTCTAGGGTTAAGTAAGCGCTGGGATGCTGCCCAAGCTGCCCCAAGGGTTTTTAGAATCCAGCCTGAGTGTCCGTTGGAGGTGACTAAGAGCTGGCAGAGACAGGTGGAGGGGAGCCTGCCTTTTGTTCGAGGCCCGTGGCTCCAAATCAGGGGCCGAGTGGTGGGCCCATGCGTGGCATTCCCCGCTAGGAGGACAGTTCTCTTTAGCACTGATTGGTTGTGGTCATGTGAGAATATGGGGTCAGCATTGCTAGGTGCTCGGGTTTTTCAAGGGAAGCTACAGATCCACATATTTATGTAAAAACTCCCTCCTTGCAAATATTGGCAACTAATTCAAATAAAAACAAACAACCGTGCAGCTAAACAAAGCTTGTTCAGGGATGGATGTGGCCGATAGTTTGGGGAGGACGATAGTTTGTAAACTCTACTCTTCCTCTGAACTTGGGTAGCAAGACTTCTGAGATTGTTTACCCATTCCCTCTTTCTTCTCCACGTCAGTTGCCGGCCCGGGTGTCCCCTGTGGGCCCGCTCCCAGCATGGCCCAGTTGGACCCTTGGTTGTGAATTCTTAGTACAGCTGATGGCCCAGGATTCTTACTGCCCAGTGGCGGTTTCCTCAGTGCCGTAGATGTGAGAATCTCTTCAGCCCTGTCTTCCCATTTCCTTTTTAAAGGCGCACGATTTTCTCTTTCAATATAATTGTGTATGGGGGGAATAGGGAAATGTGTCTGAGAAGACCTAGCCTTTCAAAGAAGTGGGGATGATGAAATTGATCCTCATAAATGCCTGTAATACCTGAAATCCCTGGGACGTTAGTCCTTCAGCTTCTTCTAAAGGGATTTGGAATCCAAATAGGCTTTATGTCTCCTATAGGAAATATCTAGCAGAGGGACCACTTCCTTTGAACATGGTCCAAACAAAAGTACTCCAGTGTGGGGCCTGGAAGTCTGGGCTAACCGGCTGTGTGACCCTGAGCAAGTCACTCGAGCACTCTGGGCTTTGGTTTCCCGGTTTGGAGGAATTGGTTGATTGCCGAACTCTCTTCCCTGCTGGACCATCTGGGATGTTAACATGGCACCTGGAGTTGTGCTCATGCTCAGCAACGTAGAGGCTAGACCTTTTAGTGTTAAGTGCCAGTTAGCCAGACTGTCTGTGGTTTAGAAAAGGTCCAGAGTGTGACTCTTATTGTGATAAGTCTTGATTGCTTGTTAATTCTTAATTTTTAAAGAATAACCATGAATCAATTAGTCTTATTCTTCCCACTGCCATTTCTTCTCAGTGGAAGATAATGCTCTTTGTTCTTTTTTTTTTTTTTTCTTGGCAGCTGCTGCAAGCAGATGGGCAAAATCTCTATCCCAGGGGACAGCTCTGGAGGGTTCCCTATACTCTGGTCTCGCCTATAGAGGACAACCTCACCACAGCCTTAAAATAGGGTGTGGGGATGGCTGCTTTCCCCTCCCCAACTCTCAGGGGGATCCCATGTGTTTTTAAGGCATTTGTGGAAAATATGGACCTTTTAAGGTTGAAGCTGGTCTTTAATCGTTATGAAGATACTACTGAAAATAATAGCTAACATTTATAGAGAATTTACCATGCAGTAGCTGCTATTCTAAGTAATTAATTAGTTTAATTCTCATAATAACCCTATGAGGTAGGAATGATTCTTAGTCCCACTTTGCAGATGAAGGAACTGAGGCACAGAAAGGTCAAATAATTTACTTAAGGACATGCAGCTGGCAAGTTGAAAAACTGGAATCCAAACTCTAGTAGTCAGATTCTGGAGCCTGTGTGTGTATGTATGCGTGTATTTATATAATTTTTTTTTTAAGATTTTATTTATTTATTTGACACAGAGAGAGATCACAAGTAGGCAGAGAGGCAGGCGGAGAGGGAGGAGAAAGCAGGCTCCCTGCTGAGCAGAGAGCCCGATGCGGGGCTCGATCCCAGGACCCTGAGATCATGACCTGAGCTGAAGGCAGAGGATTTAACCCACTGAGCCACCCAGGCGCCCCGTATTTATATAATTTTTAAAAAGATTTTATTTATTTATTTGACAGAGAGAGAGTGAGAGCAGGACAGTGCAGGCAGGGGGAGTGGCAGAGGGAGAGGGAGAAGCAGGTCCCCCCATGGCTGAGCAGGGAGCCCAAGGCGGGCTCCATCCCAGGACCCTGGGATCATGACCTGAGCCAAAGGCAGATGCCCAACCACCACTTAACCGACTGAGCCACCCACGCATCCTGCACAGCCTGTGTATTTAATCAATATGCTGCAGCTGCCTCTTGATGATTTATAACAATTGATAATGTCTTACCAAGTGATTTACAAATATTTTGAAAGAGAAATAAGGAAAATGAAATTTTCTTTGCTTACTTAAATTTAGTGGCCAGACAATTCTTTGAAAAGTTAGGACTTTATGCTGGAAGTAATGGGAAATAGTTTTGAAATATTTTACCATATTCTTGTGTATACATAAACCATAACACAGGTAAACTACATTTATATCTGGTGTATCCATATATTCACATCGAGCTCTATCTCTATACGAACACACATGTATGCACAAAGAAGGTGACATACACAAAAATACTAATAATTGGATCAGATTATGGCTTAATTCCAGGTGGTTCCAAAAGACTACTTCACTCTCACGTCCTTGTGAATATGCTCCACATTTGCTGAGTTAAATAAAATAAGTGGTTGAAATATTGGAGAAAACAAACACTGAATGTATTTGCTGCAGGACTTATACTGACTCAGAAAAGGTTCAAGGGGCCTGGACTCCAGAGGACCCGTGGTTGGGCTGTGGTGGGAAGGGAAATGTCTGTTCCAGGCTCTCAGCCGCGCGTGCTGAGCAGCCTGGGTGCCCACCGCTGAGCTGTGAGATCGCCGGGGGCGAGGCCATAACTCAGCCAGGAGCTCCTCACTTTGTTCAAGCTGGAGACCCAGTGCAGCTTGCAACTTGGCCTTCCAGAAAGAATGGCCTGGGATGTGAAAAAGCCTCTCCTATGGCATTGAGTGAAGAAAGCGGGCTACACACTGTGTACATGGTTT
The DNA here is from genome assembly GCA_028533885.1 of Nasua narica. Classification (NCBI taxonomy): domain Eukaryota; kingdom Metazoa; phylum Chordata; class Mammalia; order Carnivora; family Procyonidae; genus Nasua; species Nasua narica. Next base: position 49,959,101 of record CM052813.1, on the reverse strand, counting down.
AATCTTGATTTTGCTAACAGAAAATGGATATTTCCTGATATGCATAGGTATGTTAGCATCAATCAAATACACTGAAATGTGATTTTCTTTTTTTTTTCCTTTTTATATTTATTGCTCTAATAGTCTATAATGAGCACAAAGTGCTTTTATACTTAAGAAAAACTCTAGGGGTGCCTCAGTTGGTAAAGTTGCTGCCTTCAGCTCAGGTCCTGATCCCAGGGCCCTGGGATCGAGCCCCATATCGGGCTCCCTGCTCAGCAGAGAGCCTGCTTCTCCTTCTGCCTCTGCCTGCCCCTCTGCCTACTTGTGCTCTCTCTCTCTGTCAAATAAGTAAATAAAATCTTAAAAAAGGAAAAAAAAGAAAAATGCTAATAATAAGTGTTCTTTTAAAAGGTAATAGTTGGAGGCTGGAGTAGAACGTTTCCAAAGAAAAGTTGTTCTACTATCCATCCTTCTCCCAAATGCCAGGCCAGAAACTTTCTTGTCGATCCCACAGGGGTTTCTGGCCTGGCCCTGGTTGCTTACTCTATGACACACAGGGCTTGGAGGAGAGCCGAATGAGTGTGTTGTTCCAGATAGAAATTTACAGACTAAGCTTCCCAGAGCCCCACGTTCTTCGAGGAACATCAGAGCCGGCAGGTGCAAAGGGAAGGCAGCACTGCTCTTACCCCTTTTATACACAGTGGGCTTTTCCGGAAGATTTTTTTCCCCAAAAAAAGGATTTAATTACTTTAAGTAGAGTGATCTGCTCCAACTCCCTCGTATTGAGGTCCGCCATGGAGTAGATTTGCCCAGGGTCACAATCAAGTTCATCATACTAGAACTAGAGTGAAGTCTCTGGAAAAACAGGCCAGAACACCCCCAGCTCCTGGCCCTGCTGAAGCCTAACCATGGGATTCTGTACAAGGCAACTTTGGAGGGCTCCTTGTAACAAAGCTGAGCCAGCACTTTATCCCTTTTTGGCTTGAGAGCAACACACATCAGCTTCCTTGGTCATTTTTAACGGTGGGGATGTGACTCCTTCTGTGGCTCTCTAAGGCAGAGAAAGCAAGAGCATTTGGGCCCCTAGGGAACAGAGAGGTCACCTGGTTCAGAGGTCCCCTGGTTCCCGTCATTCCACCGAGGAGGGGCAGAGGTCCATGGAAGGGAAGAAACTCCCTAACGTCACTCCAGAAGTGAAGCTCTTTCTGGAGCTGCAGCTGCTCCAGAGAAAAAAAGATGCCCATTCATAACACTAACATATCATCCTTTTTCTACAGAAGAGGCACTCGAATCCCAGACAGGGTGCAAGTTATCCAAAGACACCTAGGGGCTGAGTTGGGACTAGTCCATAGCTCTTCGAATTCTCTAACTCCCAGTCTAGGTCATAACCTCCCTCCTTCTCTGCCCCAGTTTTCTAGGACTTTTCTGGTTGTCCGTGCAGAGCTAGCTGAGATCTCTTCTCCATGATGGTAAATAGCCATTTATTTTTTCCCCACCTGCCCGCAGGATCATCCGGACGAAAGTACAGCAGCCACCCAACCAGCCGGTCCCAGCTTCCAGTCACAGCATAGGTAAGAAGAACTTTTTAAAAAAAATTTAAAAATCTAATGGGCTCCAAATATTCTAAAGAACTTTTAATCATTCTTATGGACAGATAATTCTGCATAAAACACTTCGGCACACGTACTAATGCGCCTTCTTTGTCATTCTCCAAGGGCTGAACCTGGTAAATGAATTTTATAAATACTGCTAAAAGGTTTTGAATTTTACTGATTATTATGATAAATAGCTTTCACCATGAGACAGAAAATTGAAATCTAAGCCAAAAAAAAAAAAATCCACTAATGGGGGTCTATAGAATGTCAGATAATTAAAGTAATAAATCAAGAAAGGGATACTTATTCATAACATTTTCTGCATCATTAGTCAGTAAGTAGTTTTGAATGTGTTTTTTTCTTCTATCAACCAGCCCTTCCACAATTCTTTGTGCACTTGCAGTCTTGAGTGAAGATGTGGCAAAACTTCCCAAACTTTCTCTCTCTTTCTCTCTCTCCCTCTCTTGCTTCGATCTCATGTACTCCACGAAACTGTTGAGGGTTGTGGTGGGGGTTTTGACACTCATGGGGGATAGTCTGAGGGAGTAGCACTTGTAAGCCTGGGGGGTCCTATTGATAAGTTCAGAAGTTTCCCCGTGCCTTTCCTTTCCCCACAAAGACTGAAATGACGGTGACATGTGTCTATTTAAGGCGCATTATTTCTCCACTTGGGACGTAGGAAACACCTCTGAGGGAAGGTTATTCTCCTATAAGAAAGTGGTGGCCATTCAGTAAGCCTGTGACATTCCCTGTCTCTGTCACTTAATGATGTCTCAGACTGTGTACTGTCACTCCCTCTTTAACTGCAAACTTAAACTCCCCGTGGTGATGGGGGATGGGCAGAGGCCAGGCTTATACTTCCAGCTCTGCCATTAACTCATCCAGTGAACTATGTAGGTCCCTTTACTTCTCTGAGCCTTAGTTTCCCCATTTGTGGACTGAGGGGCACAAACGAGGTGCTCCCTGAGGTTTCTGGTCCTCCGTGGTTGCCTCTTTGGATAAAGGCAAGAGAGAATTCCTCCATACCATAAGATAATTCCTTTTATTCTTTTTTTAAAGATTTTATTTATTTGAGAGAGCGAAAGCATGAGCAGGGGGGAGGGGCAGAGAGAGAGGGAGAAGCAGGCTTCCTGCTGAGCAGGGAGCCTGAGGCGGGACTCCATCCCAGGACCCTGGGATCATGACCTGAGCCAAAGGTGAACGCTTAACCTACTGAGCCACCTAGGTGCCCCTAAAATAATTATATAAGACTGATGAATCACAGACCTGTACCCCTGAAACAAATAATACATTGTATGTTAATTAATTGAATTTAAATTAAAAGAAATTAAAATAAATAAATAGTCCTTAGTAGTCCATTTAGAAAGTGTTTGCTAAGCCCCTGCTTTGCAGGAGACGAGTATTTTAAAAGAGGCAGGACTTAATCCCCAATCACAAGGGCTTCTCAGTCTGAGCAGGAAATGTAACTAAGAGAAGTTTGCAAAACACTGAGAGAAGGCTCAAGAAGAAAGTACCGGGTGCTGTGTGAGCCAAAGGAAGGGAACTACCAGCTCTGTCGAGCTGGGGTGAAGAGGGTTGAGGAAGATTCCTGGGGAAATGTTTGTGGCTGAGATTTCACTTGTAGCTTTAACTATTTCAGATCCCGGAGCAATGGGTATCAGAATAAGAGTAATTGATACTATTGTTTCAGTTGGGTTAGAGGAACGATTCTACTTGTAGGTCAGTAGAATGCTTTGTTTTGTCTCAGAAATTCTTACAAAAGACCCATCTTATCTGTGTACAGCTCCTTACAATTTACAAATTATTGGGCAGAGGAAATAGAAGTTGAGAGATTAAATAACTAGCCCAAGGGCACCCTGCTTAAGTGGCGGAGCCGAGCCAGGACTGGAACTTGGGTCTTTTGAGTCCAGTACAATCACAAAATGTCATTGGCTCTGTCAGCGACATGGCGAGCCTTGATTATATGTGGTGGTTGTTTTTTAAAGTACCAAATGACTTGTGATCTTCTTTCTTCCTCTGTTCTTTGCACCTTAATACAGAAAAGGTTGTGAGATTTGCATAAATCTATTTTGAGGAGCCTCTTCTGGTGAAGGAAAAGAGAAGTTAACGATTTCTACTTCTGTGTCTCCTAAGGAAGATCTAAAAATCTCACTCAAATACGAGAAGAAAGGCACTGTTCCCTCTAGGTCTGTAGGAGCAAGAGCTGATATGCTCCAAGGAAAGCAACAAACAGCTTCTCCTGCAATCACCCCTATTTCTCGTAATTTCCTACGCTTTAGAGTCAAAGGCGGCTCCACCTGCCTCCAGCTAGTTATAGCCCAAGGAAATGTATCTGCGATTGGTTTGTAGGTTTTAATGAACCAAGAAAGAATTCCCACAGCCCAGAAATGGAAATTTAGCTGGAGAGCTTGTGAGGACCCTGACAGCTGACTGGTCCTTCCCTTGGACTCTACAGTTAGGAGTTAATGTGAGACTTGCACAAAACTTCCCCTCCCCGTGCTTATCCTTAGGAATGTAGAGATCTGGCCTCAGTCACACTAAGTCCCTCACCTCGGCCCACATTTCTGGACAGGGGACATCTAGACTTGAAGTCAGTAGACCCGAGGCTGAGTTCTAGTGCTACTGTTTACTGGCTCGATGACTAGCACTTTAGGTTGTTACAACCATCAAATGAAAAGCACTGTACTAATGTGAAGCGTATTATTATCTTTCACGATTCCTTAATGAGGAACAGGTTACTCGAGGGGTTCAGACTTTAGTTTTTGAGTTCCGTGGCCTTGGGCAAGTCACTTACCTTTCTCTGAGCCTTGGTTCCCTTACCTTTCCAATGAGATAATAGCACTGCCTCCCTTATAAGATTGTTTTTAGAATTAAATCACACAATGCCTCAATAATGCCCAGCACAGAGTAAGTTAAAAAGAAAACGTTAGTTATCATTATTCTATATATCAATATATATGATGTATGCACAATATTTAGTCTATAGCTTATCATTATTACATCATTAATATTAAATATTCGAATCCAGGTAAACTGGAAGGAGAAAAGGGTGAGGAACTATAAAAAGAAGGAGTGCTTTGCTGTTTGGAGTTTTGTTGGCTATATGTGTGAATGTGCCGGTATTCACGTCTGCACGGATGAGTGGGTTTGTAGCAGGGAATGACCTGCTTAATGAGTAGTCTAGGTCTTTTTTTTAGCACTGGCCGGTGGTGGGCCCCGGCTCCCCCCTTCTCTCTCTTCTGCATTCCCCTGCTTCCTGCATCGTTGGACAGGCTGGGATTTGAGCGAGTGCCCTTCTGACACTGTCCTGTGCTCCCGTTTGCACCGCCAGTTCTCTTAGCCGCCCATCCTCTCCCTCTCACCACCCCCCAGCAGCAGAAAACCTGGGCAAACGGCCCCCCACCGAGGGCTGCTCCCATCTCCCAGGTGTAGCGGCTGCCATGAGGCTAGTGCTCTCAGCACACACTCACAGCGCCCCGCACTCCCCTGCTCAGCAGTCACCTCAGCCTGGTGTAGGGCGAGTGCCTTTGTTTGGGTTGGTGTCTGAAGCGCCCGCCCCTGCAGCCCTCCTGCTGGGCCCTGACCCCACCCTCTCCCTCTGCGCAGTGTCCACGGGCTCCGTGACGCAGGTGTCGTCGGTGAGCACGGACTCGGCCGGCTCCTCATACTCCATCAGCGGCATCCTGGGCATCACGTCCCCCAGCGCCGACACCAACAAACGCAAGAGGGATGAAGGTAAGAGATGTCCACGCAGCCTTGTCCGGGGTGGACCCGCCGGGCTCTGCTGTGGGGCCATCAGTCAGGGGCGGAAGCAAAGATGCCCACTGAGCTCCTGTTTGCCCGCAGAGCCCCTGAGTCCCCAGGCGAGGTGGAGGCGGGAAGGGGCTGAGTGCTCCGGGAGAGGCAGGGGGACTGCAAGCTGGGAACTGGGGGCTTCCCGCTGGCCTGCCCTCATCTTTACCCCTTGGCTGGAGGAGAGTGGGCTTGGCACAAGCCTTGTGCCCTGAGGTTGGTGGTTGAGAAGACCGGTGTGCAGATCTTATGCCTGAGGGCAGGACGTGAAGGGTGTGAGCACATCGTGGTCCTCTCTGGGGGGAGGGGGTGCTGGGTGCCCTGCCATGAGAGGTCAGCAGGTGGCTTCTCGAAGGGCTGTGCACATTCTCCCAGAAAGGCCTTTAGCAGTAGTGATGGCGGGGGGTTGAGGAAGTGAATCATCTCATCTCCGCCCTTGGTCCTGGAAAGAAGGAGTGCAGTGGCCCCCTGGGGATTACAAAGATGACAGTCTTCCCAGTTGGTTTTTCTCAGGCCCATGTGTGCGGCTGCTGCTTGGGTCTCTGGAGCAGGCCGTCTCCGTCACGGACATGGGCCCACCTCCACCTGGCTCTCCGTGGCCTGGATGGGCTGCTGGTGTGGCTGATGTTAATGGATTTGAGAGGAGAAACCGACCCCTGGGAGTCTGTAAGACCTTTGTCAGGAAAGGGGAAAAAAAAAAAAAACTGCCCATGGTTTAGGGCCTGAGAGCCGCGTGACAGAAATCTTGATTCAATTATTCTGTTCCTCGGCACAATTCCCTTTCTCCGCTCCCTGTAAGGGATGTATGTTCTCGTGAGCACATGCCTAAGTACTTAGGATCTGTAACTAGAAAATTGAGCGGGCCCAGCGGTGGGTTGGCCTGTGGTCTGCGTGTTCCGGGCCGTGCAGAGGCCGGGCCTGGGGCCTCCGTGTGGAGCTGAGGGGGCGTGTGGGGGTGGTTCACGGCTTCGGAACCCGCCTCCCCTCATTCGCCTCTTCTTGCGACTCGACTCGGAGCAGATGTCAGAAGTCTTTAACTCAGCGGGTGCTGTGCTGTGTTACCGCAGGAGGCCGTGGGCCTACCATCTCTGTTGGTTTATGGGGTTGATGCTGTGATCTTTTCTCCCATTGTCACCTGGACACGCAGCAGATGTGCCCAAGCTGGGGCCCAGCTGTGTTTGATCATGGCGCAGGGGCGGGTTGTGTGACGCTCCCTCACAGGCTAAGGGATCCTGGCAGAGATTTTTGGAGAAATTAAGAAAAAAAAATCTGGTTTGATGTTTACCACCAAACAGACAGGTCCTGATTTGGGAAAGGGGGGAGAGGGCTGTTTCACTGTGTTTGGAGAACACTGTACTGGCTTTCAGTCTCTGATCAGCGGCCACTGTTTAGCTTCTCATGCTGCTTTAAAAGGTCTCGAGGGGCGCCTGTCTGGCTCTGTGGGTAGAGCCTGCGACTCTTGATCTTGGGGTCATGAGTTCAAACCCCACATTGGGTGTGGAGCCTACATAAATAGATTAAAAAAATAAATGTATCGAGTGGTCAGAATGCAGGTGTGTTGTTGGTCTAGACTGCTCTGTGCCATCAGGTCGTTCCTTGAGGACAGTGGCCCATTTGGGCCCAATGGGCCCTTAAAGGCCCATTGACCTTTAAGAAGGACAGTGACAGATGGAAGTGTGTTCAGGTGGGAATAAGCTGGATGGACAGGGGTCTGGATATCACAGCGCCTGGAGAACACCTTGAGGCTCTAGGGTTGTTTTGATACAATGAAGAGAAGAATGAGCAGAGCTGGATTGTTGCCTTCAGATATTTGGAAGGCTGGCATGGAAGGTGAGAGGAATGAGACTTTGCTGTGTGGCCTTCAAAGCCAGTGGGCAGCAGATACAGAGGGGAGTTCAGCCCAGTGTAAGAAAGAACATGTAAATGTGAGAGTGGTCTGGGGCAAACTTGAAAGGTAGTGAGTACCCTGTCACTAGAGGCATGGAAGTGGAGCCTAGGTGACCATGTGCTGGGGCTGCTGTAGAAGAGTGTCAAGAATTAGATGTGGGATTAGATAATCTTTGAGAACAAGTCCTTATCCCCAAAAAGACCTGGAAAGTGATCTAGTCTGCTGTCTGGGGGCTTCGGGAGAATGATTTGATGGTGGTCCTGGAAGCTGACAGGATTGGGAAGAGCGGGAGGCACAGCTGGCAACCAGAGCCTCCCCCTGTCCCCGCCTTGCATCACCAGGAGTGTACTGAGCGGAGAGGTGGGCAGAAGTGCCCCTGTTCCCACCAGCACACCGCCTGGGACGAGTACCCCATGGTGCTCCCTGCCTTTTCCTGCCCTCCTTCTTTATCTCCCTAGATCCTTGCATGGGCTTCAGGGGGAGTTACAGAAGCAGAAATTGCCACCCTCATCCTACAGGGGAGGAAACCGAGGCCCCAAAGAGTTCTGGTGGCGCAGTTGGTGTGGCCTGGGGAGTCGGGAAGAGCTGGACAGCCCCCAAAGGCCTCAGTTCCCTGGTATTTTCTGACTATCTGTTCCCCCTGGGTCCCTCCAGAGAGAGGCTGTGAAGACAGAGCAGCCTGGGGCCAGGCAGAGCCTGGGAACAGTGTGTGGAAGAGTTTCAGGCAGAAGGGACTCGAGAATAGGTTGGATGTTGCTGAGAGTGTGGTGGGAAGGTCAGAAACCAGCATTGCTGGGTCCACAGGCGGGCTGGCCCCTGGCTGCAGACCATGGCACTGTTTTCCCCAGGACCTTTTCCCCAGGGCCTTCCCTCAGGCCCTTCCCCAGCCTGAGGGAAGGGCCATGAGGGAAAGAGGCAAAGAAGGCCAAGGGGAAGAGGCCAAGAGGAAGCCTCACTCCCATTTCTCAGATGAGGTGACTGAGGCCTTATAAGGTGGCGTCGCTCGCTCCATTCTGCTTTGCAGTCTTCTCCAGCTAGGACTTGGGCATTTCCTGGTGCCACTCTTTGCCCAGGCCTCAGGGAAGGGGGTGGTAGTAAGAGAGTCTAGTCACAAAGGGCCTGCCCTCTAGGCTCATGGGCTGGTGGACAAAACTGGCAAGCCCAAAGTCCCTGCACAGGGTAGCGTGGACAGTGCTGCTGTGCCGGGCAGGGACACCAGAGGGGGAGAGCGAGGCAGGGAGGGGCTGCTTCTGACCAAAGGGATCCAGGAAGCCTCCTCCTAGGAAGTGGCCCTTTATCAAGGCAAAAATATTTTACATTGCTTCTGTTTTCAAATTTAAAATAATTAAAATCACATGAAATTTAAAATTGAGTCCCTCAGTTACACCCGCCACATTTCACAGTGTTCAGGAGCCTCCTAACGTGCCCAGCGGCTACTGTATGGGGTAATGTGGCTTTGGTACAAGTGCTTGGCACATAATAGGTGCTCAGTAAGGGCTCTTTGGTGGAATGGGTCAGTCCTATGCCTGTAGAGGGTTCATAATTAGTAAGCAGGGGGAGTGGGTAATCTCAACCTGGAGGGTTTCTGTTTGGTATTTTGGGCTTCCACAGAAAGCTCTATTTGAATAAAGAGTTCTGTAGCAAAAACAAACAAGTTAGAACAACTGTTTGACTAGTGGATTTCCAACGGCCCTTTCAGTCTAGAAATTCTAGGACTCTCCCCAGGACGTTTGCCTCCAAGATTGGCTTCCGGGATATGGCCACTGTGTCCAAATCTCAGGTGAGCTGTGTGCAGCTCAGGTGGCCGACAAGGCCCTGGGGCCTCTGACAGCGGAGCTGGGCCGGCTGCAGGAAGCTCCAGGGAGGCAGAGCACAGCTGAGGGCAAGGAACAGCTTTCAAACAACAGCCAGGCTGGGCCAAGGTTGGGAGCACTCGGTTGGAGAGGTAATGAGCTCCCTGTCATCAGATGTGTGAGCAGGGGCTAGACAAAAGAGAGGCAGGAGAGCCACAGAAGGCATTCTGATTTGGACTTGGTGACTTTTTTTTTTTTATTAAGATTTTATTTATTTGACAGAGAGAGATACAGCGAGAGAGGGAACACAAGCAGGGGGAGTGAGAGAGGGAGAAGCAGGCTTCCTGCCAAACAGGGAGCCTGATATGGGGCTCGATCCCAGGACCCTGGGACCATGACCTGAGCCAAAGGTAGATGCTTAAGGCCTGAGCCACCCAGGTGTCCGAGGACTCTGTGACTTTTGAAGTCTATTCCAATCTGGGGAGCATGTGCTTCTCTGACTATCTAAAAGTGGTTCTACCTATTTGCTTTTCCCTCCTGCCACCTGACTCGGAGGTGGCCATCCACACGGACTTGACTGGGCAGAGGCCACACCACACGGTTTCTCTCCCTGGCCTGCTCCTCGGCACAGGGCGCATGCCCAGAGATGCTCAGGAGGCTTGTGGGTGGTCAGGATGGTGTGCTGCCCAGATGTGGGATGCAGCCTCCTCGCCTACTGGGGCCAGCCTGAGAGCTTTCACGGAGAAGTCTCAGGAATCCCACTGGGCTGGGGACGCAGAGCCTGAGCCAGAGCCTGAGCGAAGCGCTTCCCTCTCCAGGGCAGAGAGGCGGAGCTGTGAATAGTGGCCATGGGTGAAAAGGCAGCCCCAGACCCTCTGTTTCTTCCTGGGCCTTTGATCTCTGGTGGGGCCTCTGTCCACCATCTCTGGGGCCCCCGTTCAGGTCCCCTTGACTTCCCCCTCCCCTCATCCCCTCAGAGTTTGAAAGGCCCTGAACACGCCAAGGTCGGCCGAGTGAAAATCCCTTTCACTAGCTCAGAAAGCTGCCCGGTGCAGCACCAGTGTGGACTGTGGGAGCCTGAGCTGCTTTCTGGGCAGGAGAGGGTACATTGCAGGGAATTTCTGGCCTTCTGGACCCTGGACTGCTCTCTGCCTAAAGACGGCACAGGAAAGTCATCTAAAACCCCTGGGGAGCCTGTCCTTTCCAAGAGATGCCAAGTCCAGCAAGACCCTCAAGGAGAAGTTTGGGGGGATTTAGCAGGGTCTCTGGTCATGACTGGGTCTACCCCTCTTTCTGGGGGTGCCTGTCTCCTCTATGTCTTTGTATCCCTCCCTGTGGCTTTCATTTGGGGGTGCATCTGCCTCTGTTTATGTTAATAGACTTTCTGTGTCTGCTTCTGTCTCCTGGTCTAGCTTTCTCTCTCTCTCTCTTTCTCCCCTCACCACACACACACTCTGTCACACTCTGTCACACACACACACCCTCTCTCTCACACACTCTCACAACACTCTCTTTGTCACACAGTCTCTCACACACACACACCGTCACACACAAACCCTCTCACACACACACACTCTCTGTCACACACTCTCCTACACAAATACACTCCTCCCACACCACACACACACTCTTTCACAACACTTTGTCGCACACTGTCACACACTGTCACACACATACAACCTTTTACTGGCTCACACACCTGTACACACCTCTCTCTTGCTCTCTCTCTCGTTCCTCTCTTTCTCTCATATATACTCACTTTCCTCCCATGTTCGCTCTTGCTCTCCCTCTTACCAACCCCCTGCTCCTCTCTCGCCCAGGTTGGAAGCCCCAGTTCAGCCCTGCTCTGCAGACCTCCATGGGAATCACTGCAGGGAGGGAAGGCCTTTCAGAAGCCCCCAGGCCACACAAGGCCCAGGACCCCCCTGAGTGTGGGCAGACCCTGATCATCTTCTATTAGAACCCTTTTCCTTGCGGGACACGCAGACCCTGTCTGCTGCTCCAGGGCTTGGGATGGAAGGCTGGAGCAGAAGGTGCAGAGACCCCTCTCAGATTTCCCAGAAGGGAATGGGATGTCAGGAAGGTCAGGATTCCCGAGTTAGGAGTTACAGGCAGCCCTTGATTCCACAGATCTCTGATCTCTGGAGAGCCCAAATAAGATGGTGAGGCATTGAGGAGGCTCACAAGGCCAGGGACAGAGTGATCTGAGGACTTCCTGTGGTGACATCTACGGCAAGTTACTTCATCTCTCTGACCCTCTACTTTGTAATCCCGAGGACATAGGCAGCACAAGCCCAGTGGGTTATTGTGAGGATAAAATGAAATCATATCCTTAAAGGGTTTAGCCCCAGGGCCTGGCTGTAGGAAAAGCTTAATCACTGGCCACTGAGGGAGACTGGGGCCAGAGGGTGTGAGGCCAGCCACGGCTGAAGGCAGGCAGGCTCCAGCCACAGTTCTCTTCCGGCGACTGAGGGAGAGAGGATCTGCCCCCCCCCCCCCACCGACTTCCTGTTTGTAAGACGACTGTTGTGGCATCAAGACTGAACAACAGTGCCCCCACGTGTCAGCAGCAAAACGAAGGGCCACTTGTTTTCCTTGCTTCCTTTCCTCAGGACCTTGGTCTTCCAGCCCCTTTGACAGAAGACTAAAAGGATCCGGTCTCAGTTTTCCACAAAAAGAGGCCCTAGGTACACAAGAGAGGTTCCAAGATGGAGGACAGAAGGCAGAGCGCCTGGGCCTGGGAGGGCTGGGGGGGTTGGGGACACCAGCTTGGACCTCGAGACTCCCCTGTTGGAGTCAAGGGCCTTGGGGAACATCTAGGACATGTCATTCCAGTCATTATTCAGCTGGGAAAACAGGCTTGGAGAAGAGAAGGGGTCCGGCCAGGTCACAGAGTAAAAATCTGGAAAACCCAGAGGGAGAGAATGAATTCCTCAGAATACGCTTGGTATCGTGCTGCTGTTCCAGGTGACAGTTCTGTTTCTTCTTTCCCATCTCTCCCATTCTCCTGGGTCCAGCGGCTGCCCCCATTGTTGAAAGCCCCCAGCAACCCCATCAGCCTGTGCTAGGCAGGTGGGGAGGTTGGGGGAGAGAGGAGCCGACCCCTGCTGATCTCCCAGGGCTAACCTTAGCTCTTGATAATGAGCCCTGACCTCTCTCCTGCCTTGCCTCCCACTCCTCTTCTTCATCCCTTCTGTGCTTCCACCCCCTGTGCCTTTCTCTGAGCTTTCCTGTCTCTGGGCCATTATCTACGCAAGGCCCTCCAACGGGAATGCTGTCCTTGACGCTGGTCTGTGGACCTGGCCTGGTTCCCAGAGCCAGCCCATTCCCTGAGGGGATTTCCAGTGTTGGGACCAGTAGTCCTTCACAGCTGGCTGAGGGCCTCCGATTCATCAGGCCCAGGCTGGAGGCCAGAGAGGCTCTGCAGAGAGGAAAGGAAGTGACTACCATTTTGTCTCAATCTTTCTGGGGCTTCACCAGAGCAGGCCCCATTCCCTAGGCCTCCATAAGGTGTTCCCTGGATATCTCCTCAGGCTGGCCATGGAGGGGCCCTTCTCTGAGTTCTTTTTTGGTCTGTCTGTGCAGGGCTCAGGACCAAGGTTCTTGCTGGGAGGAAGATCGCTTAGAACCCAGGAGCCAATGGCCAGCATGGCAGTCATGCTTTACTTGGCTTGCCTCGCATCAAAATAATTTTGAATTAGTAACTGACATTTAAAATTTGGGAGGTTTCATATATGGATGTTTGGCTTTTCTTTGGAAAAAACCCCTAAAACCCCATTCTGGCGACGCTGGGCGGACTTTCCCACATAGCAACAGTTTTCTGTGGCTGTTGAGTCTGCAGTCTTCCGACTGTTCCCTACTCCACCTGCTGTCAGTTATTCATGTTCCACTTTTCTCTGCCTGAAGGCTTTTGAGTTTCTGGAGCCCTAGGATGTACTCTGAAGAACAAGTCTGCGTCCAGTCTGTGGTAACGGAAACCTGTGGGAGGCAGCGCCCCGACCTGGCCCAGTGTGGCTGTGTGTGTGTGTGTGTGTGTGTGTGTGTGTGAGTGTGTGTGGTCAGGGAAGTGGGCAGTCGGTTCTTAGGCCAGTAGTGGGTGGGGTAGGGAAAGCAGTAGGGCAGGGACAAGGAGCCACACCCCTTGTCACCCAGAACAGTGAAATTGAGGTTGCTCAGTCCACACCCAGCAGATGGGGTAGTCCAGGCTCCGAGGGCACAGGCTTGGCCTTAGGGCATAGAGGGAATGCTCAGGGGCAGTGATGATAAGGCCCCGGGTTTCCATCTCCCAGCCTGGCTGGCCACTCTCCCCCATCCTTCTGGCCTTGTAGACATTGGCACTCTGACAGGTGTAAGGCTTCCTTGGTAAAGCAGGGGACCTGAAGCCAGGTGGCCAATTGAGGGGCTTCTTGGGCCTTTCCCTAGTGCCTAGGGCCTGTCCCTTGGGTGGGGGGAGTCAGGTTTCGGTTCCTCCTGGCCCCCGAGTCCCTGAGTTTCACTTTGATTCAGTGAGTGAGAGCCTGTGTGAGAGCCAACATCATTGAATACCCCCTCCACCCCTCCCTACCCCTGTTTGTACACTTGCTTTGCCCAGGCCTTCCCCTCCCAACCCTTGGCTCCTTTTCCCATGGGCTGTGTGCTGGTGTTTCCAGAGAACCCTGGGAAATGTAAAGGGCGGGCTGGCAGAATGTGAGGATCTCCATTCAGAGGGCTGGTTCTGAGGTCAGCCAGAACAAGAGTTGTGGGGTCAGCTGAGGGGACAGCTTAAGGGATAGAGAACCTCAGCCACAGGGGGAAGGCTCCCTGCTGGGAACTTAAGGTGGGATTCAACTTGGCTTTCTTCTCCACTCTGTGTGTCTCTGGCCCTGTGGAGCAGAGAATCTCATAGTCCCTTCTCTCTGGCTGTGGAATATGGTTGAATCCTTGGCTGCAGCCTGTGGTTCAGGGGCCTCACAGGGCTCTAAACTACTAGAGGCTTATGAGACAAGGGCCAGAGCTGGAAGGAGGGGGAGTAGGACCTCTGGGTTCCCATCCTGATTCTGCGGCTAACTTACTGGTGACCTTGGAACCCCTTCCTCTCTCTGGGCCTCAGTTTCCTCATCTGTAATATGGGATCAAGGAATTCCTAAGGTTTTTTGTGGCATCAAGATTCCGACCTCCTAATCCCATCTCGAGTTCTATTGCAGTATTTTATTTTATTTTTTTTAAAAGATTTTATTTATTCATTTGACACAGAGAGAGATCACAAGTAGGCAGAGAGGCAGGCAGAGAGAGAGAGGGGGAAGAAGGCTCCTCGCTCAGCAGAGAGCCCGATGCGGGGCCCGATCCCAGGACCCCGAGACCATGACCTGAGCCAAAGGCAGAGGCCTTAACCCACTGAGCCACCCAGGTGCCCCTGTTGCAGTATTTTAGAAGAGTGGTTCTCAAACTTTTGGTCTCGGGGCCCCTTTAAACGCTTAAAAATTATCAAGGAGTCCCAAAGAACTTTTTAGTTTTTGTGGGTTAATTAAAACATTAACACTTAAATATTTACTCACTAATTCATTAAAAATAACAGTAATAAATAAGTAACCTAAGTCATAAGTTTGAAATAAGAAAGATTCATATTTTCCAAACCAAAACATTTAGTCAGAGTGGCATTGCTTGACGATTTCACAACTCTCTTTAGTATCTGGCTTAATAGAAGACAGTCGGATTCTCATATCTGCTTCTGTATCCAGTCTGCTGTGATATCACACATCCTAGTGCCTTTGGAAAACTCCACTGAATACTTGTGAGAGAGTGAGAGTGAATAAGGCCAATAAAGTCTTAGTTTTATTGTGAAAATAGTTTTGGCTTCACAAGGCCCCCTGAAGAGGTCTTGAGGACTCCTTAAAGGGGTCTCCGGACTAGACTTTGAGAATCTCTGCTTTAGGCTGTGGCGAACCCTGAGCTTGCTAACTTATCACTCATACAGAGAGGGAGAGCAGCTAAATGGTTTTAGTTAAAAGGAAAGGTAGCATCAGTTTCCCCTACACTTAATTCCTGAAGGCAGTGGGAGCCATGGCAAGTCTTTGAGCTGGGGAGGGAGTAACAAAACATACTGGGCTTTGGAAACCCTGCCCTAGCACAGTGGGGTGTACAGTGCCTGCTCCTCTTCCAAATGTGAGCCCCCACAGAAAGGCACAGCTCCTGAGGTTTCCCTCATTTCCAGCAGAGTATCTGTAGGGTTGGATCTCCCTCCATCAGGCTTCCTCCAGGGTAAAAAGCAGCCACCTAGTGCTCCCTAAGAGCCTGGGGAGTGGGCCTTTTGAGACCCAACCACATCTCTCCATCCCTGCTCAGCTCTGCACTGGCTGGCAGATCCCTGAGACCTCACTCTGGCCATAGTTTTAGTGGGGAGAAAACTCCAGAAAATATTATTGAATAGAAATGAAGACAAATAAAATAAAATAAAGTAGTAGGTTTGGTATTTATCTTGATTCCTGCTATTTGAAGAAAAGTAGGTCTGAAAGGCAATGGAGACAGGGGAGATTTCTGTTCTGGTTCTATAGGGGCTTCCAGGTGTTTCTGGAATGCCAGTAGTTGGTCACTGGCGTGTGAATGTGTGTGTGTGTGTGTGTGTGTGTGTGTGTATGATTTCACTTTGGAATATCCAGTTTTTGTGTTCAATGATACAAGTTTATCACTTGCCCTGGCCTTTCCTTGGACTAATGGACTCACAAGGAGGAGAGGGAGAAAAAGAGAATGCCCTAAGGTCATTTGAGAAGAATTGAGAGACGGAGGATTAAAGGTGTTAGAGAAGAGGTGTATGAGGAGGAGATTGCTTGTAGTGAAATGAACTGCACGGTGTGTGAGAGGAACAGAAAAGCCCGCCCAGTGGAGAGGCTTGAGGGGGAGGATGAAAAGTGACAAGGGGTTCAGACACTTCCCAGTATTAGCCACCAGGTGGCACCATTGACCCAAGACAGCTTAGTTGCCGTCCAGGGTTGGGGACCAGAGGGGTAACAGGGTAGTGTGTACCAGCCAGGTGTGAGCTTGGTGTTCTTGTAACTCAGCGGCGGGTGGCCGTGGCCAGGGAAGCTGACCACTTCCGTGAGTCTCACTTCTTTCACAGCATTTGGTTAGGGCAGGAGGGGGCTGGACCATCCTCGTTGGGGGTCAGTCTGGTCCTTCCTCACCTCCCCGGTGCAGATGTCTTGATATAAACCTTCCTGGGAGTCAAGTCCTCGGTTCTCATCTAAGCCTTTACTTGCTGTGTGATCTTGGACAAGTCACTTCTTTCTGAGTCTTGTTTTCTGTGTGTCAAAATGTGGAGATTTGAAGAGGAGGTTTTAGGGATCTTTTGGGCTCTGACATTCTGTGATGTGCCTGAGGGAACAGGAGAGTTGGAGTAGGATTCAGGATCATTCTCTGTCAGCTGTGTGACCTTGGGCCGGTCACTTCCCATCTGTGGGGTTTATTATAACCTCTCCCTCAGACTTTTATATAAAATAGCAGGGTGGAAGAAGCTTTGCAATCTTTTTGGGTCCTGTAGGACAGGGAAAGGTTGTGAGGTATCATTTCCCTTGGAATTTAAGTTGGCCAGAGGCAAACATTCCACTGCTCAGAAAGTTTGTGCCTCTGCCAGTGACCACAAATAAAAGCCTTATGGCAGATATTTGTTCAAGGTCACTGCATCTCTCGAGTCTGCTCATTTCTGTCTGTCCCCACTGCTACTGCCTTGGTCTAAGCACTCTCTTGTCCCCTTTGGACTGTTGCTGTGGCTTCCTCATGCGTCCCCATCTCCAATGCCCCTGACTTCTCCAAAGAGTCCACTTTCCATGAAGCAGCCCCAGCGGGGCTTCTGGAATACAGTTCTGATCCCAGATTCTCCTGAAGGGTTTCCACCCTGCAGATCTGCCCGTCGTTCTTGGGAGCCTCTTAGCGAGGCTACAGCGCCTTCCTTCCGTGGTTTGGGCTCCTGCCCATCTTTGAGCCTCATCCCTCTCCACCCTCCTCTTTTCATGCTGACTCCAATCATACCAAACCGCTTTCCATGCCTTCTTTTTTCCTGCTTGCAGCCAAAGAGATCTGAGCATGGGCTGTGGAGTCAGGCAGTGGCAGCTCTGGGACTGACTCCAGCCATGCCTATTCATGGGACTTCAGGCAAGTTATCTGATCTGTCTGAGCCTCAGTTTCCCCATATGTAAAATGAGGGCCTCGATTGTGCTGCGATTGGGCTGTTACGTGGATTGTATGAGGTAATGCATGGCAAGTGCCCAAGATGACCCCTGGGCAGGGTATGTGCTTGGTAAAGGGTGACTTTCACTCTGACTGCTTGGAAAACTGTCTTCTCTCACCTGCCATTGGCCCAGGTGACTTTCCAAATCTTCAGGCTCCAGTGTGACGGCTTCCTTGGTGCTCACTCTTGTTAGCTCCCCTGGCCACGCCTACAGCACACAGAACCTGCCTGCGGGTAAAAATAGCGCAGCTGCCAGTTGTCCTCCCTGTGAGACTGTATCTGCAGTGGTCACCGTTGTCGCCCTCGTACCCAGCATGGGGACTGGTTCATGTTAGCAAATATGTACTGAATCGGTGCGGGCCGGCGGAGGGGTACTCTGGATGTCACAGAAGCCTGGAGCCCATCTGGTCAGTAGTGCGGGCTGCTGGGTAGAACCCAGAACTTTGTCCATCAAACATCCACCCGCTCCTGCCCGACCCCACGGCCCCTGTCCTCCAGCCTCTGCTGTCTGGCCCCTGAGACAGGAGCTCATGGCAACAATTCTGGAAGGGAAGGGAGCTCTCTTGTGGTCTAAATACACATATACACGTGCATGCGTGTACACATGCGTCACACACACCACACACGCATGCACAGATGTGCACGCTGGTGCCTTCAGCTCTCGTCCTGCTTGCCTCCCCTGAGCACCTGTTCCATTGTGTCTAGATCATGGCCCCGGATCGCAACAGCAATTTGGAATTATTATAATGGCTAGCACTTATGGAGTACTGACTGTATTTGAAATGATTAATGCATTTAAAGCCTCCATGGTACCAGGTAGCGATGCTCATCATCACCGTTTTATAGAGGTTTGGAGAGATCCAGGAAGTTGCCCAAGGCCACGTAGCTCCAGCACTCAAGGGTGGTGGTGTTGGGACTGGCCCCCGGGTCCGTGGTTGGCTCCAGAGGAGCCTTACCCACCATCCTGATCTTCCCCTCACACAGTGTCACAATAGGAACTCATCAGTGGGAATTCCCCCAGCTCTCAAGTCCACCATTCCCGCCCCCCAGCTCTGCCATCCCTGTCATCCTGCCTGACTGAGCTCAGGGGGGCCTTGGCTCAGAACCTGCTTCACCGCTCAGGTGCCCCACTTCTGAGTTTCCCCCCAACACTGCTGTGTATGCTTGTTGTCACACCTTCAAGTTGTCAGTTTTAAGTGCAAGAGTTGGCTGGTGACATGTAGGCTTTAAACCATAGCAGGGTGGTGCAGAGTCTGGACCCAGCCCTTCCATTTACTAGCTGTGTGAGCTCTGACAAGGGCCTGCTTTGAGTCTCAGTTTCCTCACCTGTCATAGGGGGATAATAATTCCTGCTTTTCTTGGCAATTAAGAAATGGTACTTGTGATATTTTGATAGGTGCTCGCATGTGGCAAGTTTAAAAAATAGCTATTATTATTTCTGTCATCAGAGCAAAGAGTTTTTACACTGGATTCAGATTCCTTGATGACTTTGTTGAGAATGTTCTAGATTCTCTTTTCTTCTGTTTTCTCCTTATTTATTTATTTATTATTTTTATTTTTTTAAAGATTTTTATTTATTTGCCAGAGAGAGAGAGATCACAAGTAGGCAGAGAGAGAGGCAGGCAGAGAGAGAGGGGGAAGCAGGCTCCCTGCTGAGCAGAGAGCCCGATGCGGGGCTCCATCCCAGGACCCTGAGATCATGACCTGAGTCAAAGGCAGAGGCTTTAACCCACTGAGTCACCCAGGCGCCCCTCTCCTTTTTTATTTTTTAAAAAAGTTTTTTTTTTTTTTTTTTTTTTTTTGAGAGCGAGTGAGTGCGTGGGAGAGGGGAGTAGGAGCAGAGAGAGAGGGATAAACAGACTCTGCTGAGTGTGGAGCCTGACATGGGGCTCGATCTCATGACCCTGAGATCAAGACCTGAGTCAAAACCACGAATCAGATGCCTAAGTGACTGAGCCACCCAGGGGCTCTTTCCTCTTCTTCTTCTTTTTTTTTTAAACGATTTTATTTCAATTAT
Source organism: Nasua narica (assembly GCA_028533885.1). NCBI lineage: Eukaryota > Metazoa > Chordata > Mammalia > Carnivora > Procyonidae > Nasua > Nasua narica. The sequence goes on along the minus strand of CM052813.1, from coordinate 49,939,834 downwards.
TAGGACTAATGATAGGATTATTCAGGCAAGAGGTCAGAAGAAAAAGACATACCCCCCAGAATTTATACTGGCAGGACTTTAGGTCTGCATTTCAAAAAGCTAATAATTCAAACTGTGGATCAGGACAGATTGCAGAGGTAGGATGAGCCCACCTGGGGTGGAGAGGCCTGAGTTCCTGACCCCAGTTCAGCCACTATCTTGCTGTATGATCTGGGTCAGGTCCCTCCACTCTGGGTCCTTGGTTTGGATTCAATGAGCCCAGACACCCCTTCCAGTTCCCTATCCTTCCTTTTCCCTCCACCCTCCTCCCAGCTGCCCCTCTCCCTCCTCCTCCGTCTTCTGTCTCTTCAGTTTCCTTTCTGTCTGAGACATCCAGCACTCTTGAATGGGACTTTTGTTCCGCTAACATCTAACATCTCTTTTCTGAAAAGGACCATTGGTCAGGTTTGTATCTTTTAAATGCTGGCACATTTTTTCAGTTAAGAACCTGCATACCTCTCTCCCGAGAGACAGCCTTAAGGAGCCGACAAGCTGCAAAGGGCTGGTTCATGGGATACAACTGAGGAAAAATAAATAACAAAATCTCTTTGGGGTCTAATGTATGGTCCCTATAGGAAAAGAGCCCCCTTTCCTGCTCTTGCCATGACCTTAAGCATTTTCCAGCTCCACTCCAGTTATTACCTGTGTGTCCCCCTCTTTGTTCCCGACGGAATGGAGAGAGGGGGCAAGAGCAGACCTGTGCTTGAGTGGTCCCCATCTTTGAGGTAGCCTCTTTGAGGTAGGTGTTGGAGCACTGGACTGGGAGGGACAGGGCTCTAGGTGCGAGTGCTGGTGGCCTGGGGCAAGCCATTCTGGGCCTCATTCTGCTTGGCCAAAGGGAACAGATTGCCTTTCTTAGAGTCCTGTACAGATCCGTGAGAAGCAATGTGTGAGAAAGTGCTTTGTAAACTGCAAAGCTCCGTGTAGGTGGGAGAGGGTTCTTACAGTTCACCTCATGAGCCTATTCTGTGACCTTGAACAATGCCTTAACTTCTCCAAAGGTCAGCTTTGCCATCTGTACAGTGGGAACCACCTAGGTCCTGCAATTACTGTGAGAATTCTGTACTGGGTGAAAGCACCTGGCCCAGTTCTTCGCCGTGGCAGGCCCCCAGGTCGAGGTCAGCGCCCCCTGCCTTTCCCTTTTTCATGTCTTCACAGCCCTACCCTTGCAGTCATTCAGCGACAGCCTTTTGAAATCAGGCCGCCCAGGCAGGGAGATCTCAGCGACTTCCCTAACCGGGGCCTCCATTCTCGTGCCTGGAAAAGAAAGATAATAGTAATATTTGCTACAGAGGGTTGTTGAGATGAGACGCTGCTCGTGCACCGCTCTGGCCAGAGTCGGCGCCAGGTGAATCTTAGCGATTCCGCCCCGACCTTGCTGGCTCCGCACGGCTGGACGCGGGCCCCGAGCTGGGCTGCGTCTTGGTTCAGCCCCTGGGCCGGTGGAAGAGAGCCAGGCCTGAGCGGAATGGGAAGGGATTTACTTCAAGGTCGCACCAGGATTCAGATGCCAGGATCTTTGAGGAATTTCCAGAGATTCCGCGGTGCCGCCTGGCGACCAGAGGGGCCAGAATCCCCCTCCTCGCCCGGTCCCCCTCGGCCCCGGAATGGAAGGCAAACCCCTTCCAGGAGGGGCACCGGGATTTTCTTCGGCGACTCGAAGGAGAAATAAATTCAACCGCAAATTCAGAGCGCCGCGCAAAACGAAGGGAGTGCGCGGCGCTCTCGGGAAGGAGGCGGCCCGCTGCCCGGCTCCGCCAAGCATTTGCAATTTAATTGACATTTGGCGGCAGGAAGCCAATCAGTATAAGTCAATTGACGTTGGGCGATAAAACTACCCGGCGACCGGGCGCTCCCCCCGCCGGCGGCCTCGGCTGGGCCGCGGGGCACAGCGTGGCGGCCCCGGCAGGTAACGGCGCTGGTGCGTGTCTCGGCCCGCGAGGGGGCGGCGAGCGGCCCGATGATTGCCGCGCAGCCCACGGCGGCCGGGAGAGGCCCCTAATGAATGACTTTATTTGCCGGGGACCTGCTGAGAACAATTGAGTTTGTTATAGTAACAACGGATGCCAGCTTTCCGGACCCCGGGGAGCGCGGGCGCGGCGGCAGCCGGGAGCCGGGCAGCCAAGCAGATGACGCGCGCCGGCGGCGGGGATCGGCCGGCCGGGCGCATGTCAGGAACCAGGGGACGCTGTGCCCCCTCCCAGCCTGCAGGAGGACAGGCCGCGCTGCCGGGCCGCCTGGAACCGAGGTGGGGGGTGCACACCGTTCTCGCCTTGGACCGCAGTGCAGAATTGGGATGGCAAGATGCTTCTTGCACGTTGGACTGGCCGGTCCTCCTGGTGTCCCATCCGCCTCTTCTTCCCTCGGCCCCTGGGGCCTGGGGAGTTCTGGTCAGGCCCCTCGATGCTTTGACATCCACTTTTTGTCTCTTGCAAGAGTGGAAAAGTAGAAAAAGGCAGAAAGGCATCCCTGCTTCGATTGCTAAGGCTTGACAAATTCAGGGCCGGATTTCAGCCCCCCCTTTACAGGCATTGTCTCTACACCCTCCGCCCTGGAGAGGTGCCTTCCCTCCATCTCTATCCCGGTTCTGGCCTCCCCATGTTTTGTGGCATGGCACCTCCCACAGGAAGCCCTCCTTGCTCCCACAGAGAAGGCTGTCAGCTGCATGGCTGCCTCTGAGCCTCGTCAGCCTTCTCTTGCCTCCCCCATCAGACCATGAATTCCAAGGACAGGGGCCACCTTCCATTCAGCCTCAGTGCCCAGCCTAGAGCTGGGCACAAAGCCCAGATGTGGAAAGAGTGGATAACAGACAGGACTTTCTTCCTTGCGATCTCTTTCTTTCCCTCTGACTAGAGACACCAGAGTGCCTTCTCTCTCTCTCTCTCTTTTTTTTTCCTTTTCTGGTTCTCTTTTTTAGGCATGCTGTCATTCATTCACTCAACAAATAGTTACTGAGAGCCAACCATGTGTTAGGTACTCTGGTGCTAACAGGTGCCCTTGGGCAGCGCACGGGTCGGTGAGAGAGGGTAATGCACTGCTCATGGTAAATATGGCAGGCACCTACCATGTGCTGCATGGTGGCCAAAGTTCTGAGTTGGCCAAAGCTTAATAAAGGCTTGCTTTCCCTCCGTCACTGCATTCAGTGATCCCTAGTGCTGCCCTGTGACAATCCCCCTTATTCACAGACAGACACACTGGTGCATAGAGTGTGTAAGAAGCAGCACGCTGGTGTGGAAGGAGTCTAGCTTGGGAATCTAACACTACTTTGCATGTGAGCTCTATTTTCTCCCCCTCTGTGCCCCAGTATTCCCATCTGTAAAATGGGGGAGTTGCAACTGATGACCTCTGAGGATCCGTTGAGGATGAGTGGTCCTCAAGGAGACGGAGCCAGGACAGGGATCTCTGTTCCCAGCACCTCGTCCCCTGGTCTGGCAGTGTGACCAGTGGAGGAGAGAATACTCTTTTTTCTCAGCCTCGTGAGGCTGGCAGTGAGACAGACACATTCACAATGTGGCACGCACTGTGCTCGCAGCAGCCTTAAGAAGTACAGGTGCTGGGGTGCCTGGCTGGCTCAGTCAGTGGAGCGTGCCACTCTTGATCTTGGGGTTGTAAGTTCAAACCCCACGTTGGGTGAGAGATTGCTTAAAAATAAAATCTTTAAAAGAAGGAAGTACAGGTGCTCTTCTGTTTCCTTCTTGCAGATGGAAAAGATGAGAGATTAAATCACCAGCCCAGGGTCATGCAGCTGGTACCTTACAGGGCCGGGATTCAGACCCACACAGTCTTGTTTTCGACCTGTGCACTTACCTGCTTTACTTGTGGCGGAATTAGCACCTCCTCCCACCCTTCCCCTCCGCTTACACTTCACCCCAGGCTTTGCCCCACCTCCTCAGCTCTTTGAACTCTAAGCCCATTCTGCATATTTGCGGGATAGCAGGAGCACTGATCTCTCCAGGTGTCTTTCCTTCCCCTGGCCTTTTGCTCTTTCCTTTGTTACAGACCCTGACAGGAAGGAAAAGCGGCTGCAGAACCTGAGTCTATTCTTGGCTCTGTCCTAGCTGGATTTGTATTTGGGAAATGGATTTCTAGAAAGGATAGAAGGAATCCAGGGGTTGTCTTTTAGGGACCAGACATTTTTTAAAGATTTTATTTATTAGAGAGAGAGAGAGAGAGAGAGAGAGCATGAACAGGGGGAGGGACGAGAGAGAAAAAGACTCTCTGCTGAGCAGGGAGCCTGACATGGGGCTCAATCCCCAGACCCTGAGATCATGACTTGAGTGGAAGGCAGATTCTTAACCGACTGAGCCACCCAGATGCCCTGGAAATGCATTGATTTTAGAGTTAAGTTGGGCACCTGTTTTCCTGTCTCTCAAAAGGGGTCTGGAGAACTCTCTCTCCCTGGATATATCCTTTTTTCAGGAAGACAGATTAGGGAACAGTCCCTAACACAAGACAGTCCTAATGGGCAGAACCGGAGGGGCCTCGGAAAGCATATAGAGTGATTACTTGTCAACTTAGTGTTCCCTCTTTAAAACAAATATTTTGTAGTGCTTCCTTCGCTATCCTAAAATGAAATTTAGAAAAAACAAAACCTACCTACACATATAACTTAAAAAAATCAAGTCAGTGCCCCAATTGTGACAACAGAGGGAAAGAAAAATAAAATAATAATAAAATGATGTATTTTATTATGTAAATGCCCAGGCATGACTACACCAGAAGACATAATAAAGTAGTCAGTTGCTAACGCTTATGCATAGAATCACCATGAACGCAGCAGCTACAAATGTGGACAGCTGTGTTTTTTGGCAATATCAATTCTTCTGGTGGTGTTGCCATCAGCAAACTGATTTTCTGAAATTGGGAACACGTCTTGATGAAATTCCAACCAAAACAAAGCATCATCTCTCCTCCATTCATGTGATGTTGCATTCCTAGAAAAGGCAGTGTAAATTAAAACGCCAAATTTGTGTCTGTAAGTAAAACACTTAGGTTCAAGGCTCCGACATTTATAAAGAGAGTTTTCACCAACCAGAGAGTTTGATGGGTCATCCCAAAGACATGTGGGCACCAGGCAGCTCTTTGCTGGGCTGGACTGGGCTGAGCGCGCCCCCCTACCTGCCCCCACTCTGCCCACTAAGCACTGTCATTTCTCCCCAGTAGCAGAAACTCACAGATCCCCCACATTTCCTCTGATCTGATCATCTCTGTTGAGATCCACTGGAACAAACAGTTTCTCTCTGGGGTCTCTTCCTTTGGGAAGTTCTGCGACTCTGTTAAAAAACAAAATCTGCATTTGTTGTGCACCTACTATGTTCAAGACCTGGCACCAGGGAGACCGAAGCATGACTTGCTTTCTACCTGGGCTGTGAAAGATGAGCCCCTACTTCATGGCTGCCGGGCTCCCAGGGGGCTCAGTCCTCAGGCGTGGCCCCCTACCTCTGATCTCTGTTTGGGACACCCTTTGAATACCCTCAAGCCCAAATCCTGGCTCAAATGCCACCTCCGCCTCCAGGAGGCCATCCCTGACTGCCCCGCTCAACACCAGACAGTTCTCTCTCTCTTTCTCTGGGCCCTCACTGCCTGCTGGGTGGGGTCCTCTAGGGTCCTTGCCCATGCTTGAATCAGAGCTCCACCTCCAGGCTCCATCTCCCTGCCGGAGGATGGGTTCCCTTGAAGGCTAAGACTGGGTTCCCTTACGGGGCTCTGCTTGTGGTCAGAGCACCGGCAAGAGACGGTTGAATATTTCAACCGAGAGATGCAGCTCAGCCACGTACCTCTCTCTGTGTACATCTTGTCCTTTTAATTAAGCAAATGGCTTCTCTTCTCCTCTCCGCGCTCTCTGGTCCTCAACGGCTCGCATGAGATCCTTGCTGTGCAGACAGTGTGGCTCATTTGGGGTCTAACAGCCTGCTGCTTGCTCTGACCCAGTGCTTAGACTCAGCACAATTTATTTATTTATAAAGATTTTATTTATTTATTTGAGAGAGAGAGCACGCGTAAACACAAGAGGAGAGGGGCAGAGAGAAGGAGAAGCAGGCTCTCCTCTGAGCAGGGAGCCCAACGTGGGGCTCCATCCCAGGACCCTGAGACCATGACCTGAGCCGAAGGCAGATGCTTAATGGACTGAGCCACCAAGGCGCCCTGACTTGGCACAATTTTATTGAGTCCATTGCCCAGACGAGATGAGCTGCATAAGGTCACACAGCCGGCTAGTGGTGGAGCCCGAGCTGGTGCCTAGGGCACCACTATCTGTGTCATCTACACACTTCCAAGCCCGGGCCTTCCTCCTAGGAAGTCATTCATCCATTTAGTGGCTTGTGACTCCATGTTGGGCACAGTGGCCTCTGTCGTAGACCAGGCCTGGTGGCCCCCTTTGATTTTCCTTAGGGGGCTCTGTCTCCCTAGCCCCAGGGCAGGTGTGGAAGGGAGCATCCGATGCCCCCAGGGAGGGAGCATCAAGTCCTCGAGGAGTGGCCGCCTCCTCTGTACTTGTTTAGTTTTTTCACTTTCAGTGAAATGTCCACTTTTATCCATTCATTCACAAGTATTTATTTTGTGTCTGCTATGTGCTCTGGGTCCTGGAGACACAGGAATGAACAAGTTAGACAAAAACCTCTGTCCTCATGAGCGACATTCTAAGAAGGGAAGAGAGAATAAGTAAATAAGGAAAATCGACAGCGTGTTGCTAAGGGCGCTGGCGGATACCAAAGTGGGGAAGGGGCGGTACGGGCTGGTGTGTGGAGGGTAGTCAGAATGGTGAGTTGACATTTAAGGAGAGACTCTAAGGGAGGGAGGGGTGAGCCAAACAGATATCTGGGGAGGAACATTCCAGAAAGAGAGAGCAGCATATGCAGAGGCCTGAGGCAGGGGTGTGCTTGGCATAATCGAGGGATAGCAAGGAGGCCTGCACAAAGCAGAGTAACTGGAGGAGAGTGGCAGGAGGGGAGGTCAGGAAGGCCCCCTTGAAGGGCAGAGTACCCAGATTCATCCATTTAGTGGCTCCTGACTCAGTGTTAGGCACCGTGGCCTCCATGGTAGGCAAGGCTTGGTGGCCCCCTATGACTGATCTGGGGCCGCAGGTGCCGTAGGGCCTAGTAAGCCATGATACAATGGGGCTTTTGCTCGGCGTGAGGTGGGGCATCCACGGGGCACAGCCCAGAACGTCTAATGGGGAGCCGCAGAGGCGTGTTTTGTCCCCTGCCAACAGTGAACCGCTAACTCCAGCAGATTTTCCCTCCTGATCATCGGCTGAACCTGGCTGTGAACCTGGGTAGTCATGCCCATCATCAGCTCTCTCCTGGGCAGGAACCTTCAGCCGGCCCTCAGGGCCTCTGTCACATCTCTCTCTGATGGGGTCTCCACACGGTGGCCAGATCAGACGCCGTGAGCCCCTCCACTCCACAGCCCTTCTGTGTCCGGCATGGATTGTAAGTGTATTAAATGATCAGACAAGGGCCCGACTCTTTGGAAACCAGACTGGGGGATCCAGGAGGTGGGGACAGGGACTGCTGGAAGGTAGACTACCATTTTGTGGGTAAGGGAGGCAGCATGCTGCAGGGGGAGGCCCAGCAGCCCTCTCCCCACCCTCAGCAAGCCCCTCATCTCAGCCCTCTCTTTGGCCTCAGCAGTGGCCCCCCCAGAGGCGCCTCCTTTATTTATTGTTCCTCCCCTGATCCCCGCAGGCAGAGGAAAAGTCCATTAGTGTGTTTGCAGACTCTGCCCGCTCTGAGCAGATGCAGGGCCGATTTGCAAACTGTCATCGCCCTGGCCTCCTCCGGAGACCTGCCTGCTGGGCTCAGCCTTGTGGCTCCAAGAACCACCTCCCCCAGGCAGACAGCCGGGCTCTCGTGCCCCGATTTCCCAAAGCACAGCCCCTTGGCTTGCAGTTGGGAAATTTAAATTAAATACCTCGAAGGAGTCATAACAGCACATCGGGCCATGTTGACGGTAGAGAAGGAAGTTCTCTCTGGTGACAGGAGCTCATTGGCTCTGCATGAATTAGAGAGGGGTCAAGATGAAGTGCAGAGAGTCCTGAGCGGAGCACCTGGGATCCAGGTTTGAGTTCTGGTTGGGCTGCCGAGTGTCTGGATGACTTTGGACAACGGTTTACTGGCCCCTGGGCCTCAGTTTCTAAGCTGTACACGAAGCTGCAGGTCATATTAGAATCTGTCCCCCCCCTCCCCCCAGCTCTAAAATTCCCTGAATCAGAGTTTGAGGATGTTTCTTTCCTCCAAGAAGCCGAGGACAGTGTTGTGCTCCGCGTGGCTTGGCAATTCTGGAATTGCCCGGAGCACTTGGGAGCTGAGACACTAGGGCTTTTAGTCTCACCTGCTGGGTGACACTTGGGAGCTGAGACACTAGGGCTTTTAGTCTCACCTGCTGGGTGACTCGGACAACCCCCCTCCCCCTCTCTGAGCCCACTTGCTCATCCATAAAATGGGAATGATAATCTCCTGCCCTACTCCTTAGGTGGTTGTGAGAATCCGGCAAACTGGGGAATGTGGAAGGTCAGAGTGAATACATGCTTGAGTGGCGGTTGCTGTTACCATTTTGGGGTGTGCCTTACCCCGTGCGGGCACACGCACGTGCCAGTGCAATATAAGAAGATGCCGCTGCTGTATGAAGTCCAACCAGGTCGATTCAGCTGTGTCGCAGGGAATGCCACGGCTCCCATGCGGAGTGCAGACCCCTCGGAGGGGTTGTTCCGTGCCACCCTAAGTCCACCGTTGATGTGCGTGTGTTTGACATATGCATAGATAGACACAAAAGCCCTCGAGTTCTTTTCAGCTGAGACAGGAGATGACACACGTTGGCGGACAGAGGCTGATCTCTGTGTATCCAAGAGGAGTCGAGCCAGTCCGAGTATATCTAACAGGTCAAGCTCTGAAATGAAGAAGCAATAAGCCAGTGAAATGGTACTATCACCGAAACATGATTGATCAATTGAATTCTATCAGAGACAGTGGACAGTGAGATTAACTCAGGCCTGATAGGTTCAATGAGTTAAAGCATGATGTTCATTTCAGCTTCATTTCACCAGTCTTTGCTTGTGAAATTGGTCAATCAATAGAGGTTGAAGATCATATATATATATATATATATATCGGGGACCATCTTATGGGGAATATAATCTCAGTAGTTGGCTCCTGGCTGGGGCTGCCTGCCTCGGGTAATGGAGACAGAAAAGGGACTCCATCAGCCCCATCGAAATGGCCTGATATCTTCTCCAAATGAAAAGTATTTTTGGATCTCTGATGATTCATCTTTTTTTTTTCTCCCTCTCACTTTGATCTATGACAAAACCCATACCCATCTTGGAGAAATATAGTGATTTCTCCTGAAAACATTTGTGTGATGATCAGATAGATACACTTCAAAATATGAACCTTCTTTTTAGTTATATTGTCCTTGGAAAAAAATAAAGACAGTAATTTAAAAACCCAAATGGGGGTAAGGCAAAGATATCAGGGCAAATATGATTTTTAAGCACTTTTATTTATTTATTTCCGTGCAGTGGAGGATGAGGGACAGACTGTGTGTGGGAGCCCAAAAAAGGGGGTGCATACATAAGAAGTCCTTCCAGGTGTAATTAAAATGAAGCCTCTAGTGTTCTTTGATCTCATTTAAAAGCACAACCCATAGAAACAAATCACCCTTTTGCTCCCAGTAATATTTCATTTGCTGTAGAATATTTTCACTATGGTGGTTAATTTAACATCCCTCCTAATTAGCGTGCATATCTCTCTGTAAGGTAGAATAATTAGGAACTACTTACAAGATAATGGACTTGGATAGTATGGATTGGAGAGAACAGACTTGTCTTTGGCAATGCACAAGGTATTCCTTCCTCCCTCTTCTTTGAGGTCATCTTGATTCAGTTAAGCACAAAATATACCTCAGAGTATACATTAGGCTCTGGATAACGGAGAGCAGTGCTCAGGATCGAGACAGAGAGGAAATAGCCTTGCATACTTTGCTCTCTTCCCCCTTGCCCAGTTCTTGCATTCCAGTCCTCCTGAATTATAGCCATTCTCCAAACACCACATTTTCACGTGCCCCTGGGCCTTTGCATATCCTGTTTCCTCTCATTGGAATGCACTTCCTCTCCTTGCCTCTTTCTTTGGCTCACTCCTTCCTTCTCATTCTTAAGTCTTGGGGTTCATTTCTTCCAGATGGCTTTTTTGGATCACCCCTGCCCCCAGCCTGGATTAAGTGGAGCGATTTAGTATAGGGTTAGGGGCAGACTCTGGGGTCAGACTGCTTGGGTCTGGATCCCAGCTCTTCAGTCTCTTAGCTGTGCGAACATGGGCAAGTTACTTAAACTCCCTGTGCCTCAGTTTCCTCATCTGTAAAATGGGAGGGGCAATAACAGACTTGACATTATGGGACTGTTATGAGGATTAAGCCAATACGGTGCTTAGAATAGTGCTTGGTGCAGAGTAAGCTCTGTGTTAAGGGTTGGCTACCATTGCCTGGGTCCTGGGGCTGCCTCCACTTCTCAGGCTCTGCGCACTGACCTTACTGCACTGGAATTATTCACTTCTCTACGTCCTCCACTCAAGAGCAGGGGCTAGGACTTAAACCCCTCTCGGGTTCAGGTGCCAAGAGCCAGACAGCTAGTGGGAGTTTGGTGCATGATGTTCTGAAACGAATGGATCCATGAGGCTCAGAGTGGGCCTCGGGGGCCTCGTGTGTCCCCAGGCTCAGCTCACTTTGGATGCCCCCTGTGGCCCTGGACAAATCCCTTTGCCATCCCGGAGCGTGGGATCATCGGTCCCTTGGGGCCTTTCCCTCACTGACAGCCTCTGACTCATTGGGTAACACACGGCACGATCCGATTCACTCCGGTCGAACCCGAACGTATTTGGCAATTTTACAATTTTGCGTTTTCCTTCTCCGAAAAGATTGAGTGAGACTAATGGCTGAATAATGGTAGTTCCAGTGGAATTTCCTGCACGTGACTCTGATTTTTCTCGGCCCACTTTAAGCTGGGATTTATAAAATCACCCAGAACATCGATTTTGGTTCTGGGCTGCCACAGGACGGTTCCAGCCGTGCACAGGGCCTGGCTCATGGCAGATGCTCTTGGAGTCTGGCTTGGACGGCCCCTCCCGCAGGGCGGTGTATGTGAAGCTTAGAACTCAACTGAGTTCTGGTGGTTTATCATGCTCTCATTTAAAATTTTATGAACTGCCTCCAATTTTTCTTAGAAGTAGGTAGAACATAAAGCCTTAGTCGTTTCACTTTCCTGCTCCGGGATCACTGATGTCCTGGAGGTCACTCCTGAAGGTTTTCTCCCGAGTTCTCTGAAGATGCCAAAGACTCTCCTGCTGCCAAGTCCCCCCGAGCCTCTCAGGCCTGCAAAGCCTCAAGTCTTCCTAGGTCATGCATTCAGTCAACAAACACCGATTAGCGTCTCCTGGGCTTGGGGTGAGTCAGACGTGCGCTCTGCCCTCAGAAAGCTCGTACTGTTCACAGGGAAGGACCATAGAGACGGTGAGGGTTTCTCAAGCCCTTGCTGTATGGCAGGCACTCTGCCAACCATTTTACACGTAGTCTGCTCACATTCTGTCATCAACCCCGGGTCTCATGACTGTCCTGATTTACAGATGACAAAATCGAGGAGTCAAGAGGTTAAAGAAGTTTCTCGAACATCATAGGCTCGTGAGAGACAGACTGGAGATTTGATCCTGGGCCTGCCGGCGTTCAGGGTGCCCAGGCTTCCCTGGCACGTGCGCCCCGTCCTCCCCAGGGCCTAGCTTTCCTCTGTTAAGAGGCATGTGGGTATTTGCTGTGGCCTTGAACACATTGCTTCTTACCTTTGCCGGGTCCCTCAGCTGAGAAGGGGGACTGACCTGACAGGATGTGTTGTGAGGAGTAAAATCCAGGCCATAGTGGTGGCCGGAGCTCCCTGCTTAGGGGACCCAGAAGGAAGGGCCGTCGGACAGTCTGGGAACCTAGAGGCAGGCTTCGGAGAGAAGGTGGTTTCAAGCTGAGCCTTGATGGGCAGGAGTGAAGGCGAGCCAGCAGAGGGACGAGGAATGAGGAGTAAGTCGCCTGCTGGGATGGCGTTGCGAGGTGACCGGATGGTGACTCTGACTGCAGGGGCAGATCGCGGAGGCACGGAAGGCTGGGGCTTCGTCTTGAGGAAGGCTTGGGAGGGTTCTCATGGTGAAAGTGACGGTGACAGCAGCTAACACGGGTTGGACACTAACTTCGTGCCAGGTGCCGTGCTAAGCACGTTACGGAGATGATCTCATGGATTCTTACAAAAGCCCCAGGGATTCTCTTGCAGACCATCGTGCCAGTTTATCGATGAGGAAATGGAGGGTGTTAGTTTTAGTGGCTGGTCCGAAGGGTGAAGGGGAGCGGAGAGAACACTGCAGGTATGGGGCCCAGGCACACATCCTGGCTGAGGGACCTCAGGTACTCAACCCCTCGGAGTCTGACGCGCCAAGACCCTGCTGTGCCGCATCTTCACTGGGGGAGGCAGGCCTGGGAGGGCGGTGGGTGTCAGAGAGCTGGGCGGAGAGGCAGCAGCCTGGCTGGGTGTCACGACCGTGGAGCCCTCCCCGCAGGCCAGATCAGGAGCAGACCTTGGACCCTGAGGTAGGGGTGCGGGGCATTGTAGTGCATAAAGCAATAATGGTATCTGGGATTTCTCACCAATTCAAAAAGATTAAGGGTAAATGTATCCAATGAAGAAGAAGGCGATTTCTTCCTTTCCAACCTCTTCCCAGAAGCCCCCAGCAACCCCCTGGCTACCCGCATGTCTGTTCCTAAACCACGTATTGGCAAAGAGAATGGGGTCCCCTGGGTAGGCTTGGGCAACTATTGAGGGGTGGAATGGGTATTGCGGGGGGTCGTGCCCTACAAAGACTGAGCAGAACAACCGAAATGGGAAAATAAGTTAATGCTCATGTAATGCTATTTAATAGACAAAATCTAGGTGGATTTTGGAGGAGAGAATGGTTTGAAATGACTGACTTGGCCTCCATGGTGGATGATCAGGCCTCTGAGGCCCAGAGAGGGCTCACACAGCAAGGAAGGGCAGAGCTGGAGGTAGAACCCAGGTCTGCTGGCTCTCAACCCTATTCCCATGGGTTCCTGCCACTGGCCTGTCCTGTAGGGGAGCACCTGGGAGGACGGAGATGGTGCCATAAGGGCTCTGGCTTTGGCTGGGTTCTGTAGAGAAAGAGGGCCTGAGAAAGGCGGAAGACTGACCCAGTGGCTCCAGGCTTCCCTTCCTGGGACTCCCGGGCGGGCGGGCCTTCAGCTAGGGTTTTGTCCCAAAGGCCACAATACCAGAAGAGATTATGGAAATTCCTGTTTGTTTTTATTTTTTTCCCTCCCAGTGAGCATCTGCAGACATAAAGTACATGATGATTTTTAAAGAAACAAACCAGAACCCTTCTAGAAAATGCAAAACCCCTGAATCTGCTGTGCTCTGAAGAAAACGCAATGGGTTTATGATCTTTTAAGACACACAAGAGACAGCTTTCTCTTGACAGATGGGAATCTGAGGCTATTTTGCTTCCTCCCCCTTTGCGTGACCAGACCCGATTGTGTAAAGCTTTTAGCTTCAAAGCCGGGTTGTGAATAACATTGGTTTAACCTGAAATTTAAAGCCAGCATTTCTTTGCTGCCCGAGACGGGGCTTCCTGCCCCTTGCGCCCCTGAAGCTAGCTTCCAGAATGTTAATTCTACGAGCCATGGTTGACTAAGCCCAGCACTGGGTCTATTACATATTATTTGATTTGGAGTAGAAAAAAAGATTTAAAGATACCATGCCCCCTGTATACCTTTGTACTTCTGCTCATGTCTGTCCATATATTTAAGCATACCATTCACATTGCAAGTTCAGATTTTTCTCCCTGGAATAAAATGGGTCCGAGGGTTTCTGTAGCTTGTCTCCAAGACCATGTTCCCCAATGAAATCAGATGGCATCTTTGCAACACAGATGAGAAATACTACAGACTTCCACGGGAGACTTGGAGGTCAGGGCTGGTTTCCGGGTATTCGTTTTTATAGCCGTCTCTGAGCATATATAACTGGTTCGTTTGGCTCACACTTGCTGTGCACCCACTATGTGTGTACCCAGAGGCGGGTCGTCTGTGTCCTGGCTCAAGAGTTATGCCGAAATCAATCAATCAATCAATTAATCAATCCCATTTTCATCAGGGGATTTATCCTGGTTGACACGTGCACCTTTTCTGGTCTGATTATTTTTCAATTAACGTTTGCCTCCTCCACTGAACAGAAGTCCATGAGGGCAGGGCCTGGCCAGCTTTTGCCCATCACTGATGCGAGCATTAGTGTGACACCTGCTCACTAAGGTTGGTTAAGAGAAGAATGAATGGGGGCGCCTGGGTGGCTCAGTCAGTTAAGTGTCTGCCTTGGGCTCAGATCTTGATCCTAGGGTCTTGGGATCGAGCCCCACGTCAGGCTCCTTGCTGAATGGGAAGCCTGCTTCTCCCTCTCCTCCCCACTTGTGCTCTCTCTCTCTCAAATAAATAAATAAAATCTTAAAAAAGAGAGAGCGAGAGGGAAGAATGAGTGATTGGATGAGTGAGGTCAGATGGGGGGATGCTGGTGTTTGCAGACCAGACCTGCAGAATGAAGGTGGTCGTCCCGGGTATTACTGACTTGTTCATTTATTCCACAAATATTCCCCATGGAGGAGACAACGATGAATTAACCGTGGCTTCCCCCTGAGGTAGCCAAGAGTGTAGTGTCCAGGTGAGGGGCCCGGCGGGCTTGACTTCTAAGAAAAGGGAGAAAATGGTCAGAGCTTGAGGAGTAAGGGATGAAGCGACTGGAGCAGAAAGGAAGGCGTCCTGGAGGAGGAAGTACGCATGCTCACAGGCTGCGTCCGTCCTGGCGACAGTGCGCATGCCCACGGACAATGGCTTCCCTTCCGTAGCGGCTGTAGCGGCACGGTGGATGACCTGTGGGTGACCGCCTGACTCCATGCATCACATTCAGATGCCCACAGGGGCAAAATTCACCTTGCCAGCCCTGAGTGTCACCAAGGGATGAGGCTTGGGAGCAGGGCTTCGAAAGCACAGCCTCATCTAAAGGAACGGGCAGTTCAGGTACTGCGACTGAGGAATGTGGAGGGTGATTGTTCCTCAGCCCCTCCCGTGGCCCCTCGCTGCTCCCCCAGCAGGACTCAGACCCTCCCGGCAGCCTCCTGTGGGCTTGGGGCTGCCTGAGCACCCCCCACCTGCCTCTCCACAGTCTCCTGGGGTCTCTTCCCCTGTGTCTAAGCCTTCGTAGGTGGCCTTCTCTGCCTGGCGTGCCCTCTCCACCCCTACCCTCTTTGCCCGGCTGACCCCCTGTCCTCTATTCTCAGTTCAAGCGTGATTCTCCGGTGGAAGACTTCCCTCACTCCTCCCTGTGCAGCCACACCTCTTCCTTATTCTCCACAGTCCTGTGCATATGTTTCTAGACACTTTTTCTACTTGGCAGTAATCACAGTTTGTAGCCATATGTCCATGCAAGTATAGACGAAAGTGAGCCCTTTCTAGTTTGGGAAGAGGGGACTGTCTTAGTCATCACTGTATCCTCTGATGTTTTTTTCTAAACATCACCTGATACAGAGTAAACGCTTCGTCCACATTTGTTCAGTGAGTGATTATATGGGTAGACGTGTCCCAGCCTCCTCGGGAAATGACCGACGTCAGGCATCTGTGCAGAGTGACAAGGTAGACCGACCGTACCTCCCTCCCCAGTAGGGAAAGCAAGCGGGGGTGTTGGAGGGGCCAGGGCAGTGGGAGGGATCATAGGTCGTGGGCACACACCTGGAGAGGTGGCTCTTTCCAGCTCGTGGTCCTCCGCTAGGAGTGTCTGGGTCCCCACGACAGCCTGGACCCTCTCCCAGACTTGGTCCGTGGCTGCTGTGGTTGACCTTCAGAAAACCCGAGCAGAATGCAGCAAGTCTTCTTCCCCAAAAATGGCTCAGGTCCCCGCAGGGCTGCCTGGGCCTGGAGTACGGGGACCTGTCCTCAGGGAGCTAGGCTTCCAAGGACCCTGGTGCATACAGTTGAGTTGGGCCATGTGCCCTGAGCCTTCTTTAGTGTCCAGATGGTGGCCTTGCCCCCAGGAGCCCTCAGCAGAGCCACCCTCAGCTTCCTCAGTGGAGGTGAAGCTCTGCCCTTCCAGAACTCTGAGCTGTGCCAAGAGCCTGGCCTGTGAATCCCACAGGGGAGGGATCGAGCCTGAGGACATTGGTGGGAGGATTGCCCGGCCAGCGAGTCTGATGGAGCAGCCTGAGTGGGAGGGAAGAGGTGGGCACTGCCCAACTGGGGGCAGAGTGAGACCTCATGGAGGTCATCTGGGACTGACCGACAGGAAGGAGCCTTCATTAGGAGTTTGGGCCCTGGCTAGCAGGATGGGACGGGGAGTCTAAGTGAAGGTGGCGGACAGAAAGAGGTCTTTTAAGAGTGGGTGTGGTCTCTTTGACAGGGAGACACTTGATGGGAGTACTGGGGATTGAGGCCAAGGTCATACTTCAGTAGGAGTGACTAGGGCCAGGATGACAGGCCAGGGCAATAGCTGAGGAGGAGAAAGATGAGTGTCCTTGTGTGTGCGTGTGTGTGTGTGTGTGTGTGTGTGTGTGTGTACTTTTGATAATAGGGTCATTTGGCAGATGCCAACCAATGGGAGAGCACAGACAGGGTTCTGAGCTCCTACGTTCTGCTAGCCTCAATGCCCTTGTAGCAATGGTCCCCATGGGGATAGGCCATGATGGAAAAAGGGACTCCAGGATGATGTTCTTTGGGCAGGAACAGGGACCAGTCTTGTGGAAGACTCGTGTCACAGGTAGCCAGAGGAGGGGCCCAAACTCTAGGCTGAAGGACATCAGCCAGAGAGCCCAGCTTCCATCGTGGCCCACGTGTTGGGATATCTGGTCATTGAGGCTGTAGCCTACCTAGCCTATGGTACCCTCTCGGGTCAAAGTGCAGGTGCGATCTGTTTCCTCAGGGGGCTTTATGAACTGCCTCTGAAGGTCCTTCCTGTAGAGACGCTGGGGTGCTCTGAGCCGTCAGCCTCCATGGAGGACTCTGGAAGACCAGTATTCCTGGGAACACCACAGCTGGTGTCTTTGCTCAAATGTCAGAGCCTGCATTGCGTCTGCCTCCAGATAGGACAGTTGGGGCAGCCTCTCAGTGACACAGCACCCCGCTGATTCAAGCTCCTTGGTTTGGTGTCTTTCCTCACACAATGGGCTGGATGAGGAGTAGGGCAGCCTGTGCTGACAGGGTGGGACGAGGGGGAGAATCGGGAAAGGCGTGCATGAGGGCACCTGCCAGCGAGAGGGCCAATGCCTGCTGGTCTCCCCCCGGGGTTCCATAGGCGAAGGCAGAGGTCTGGGTTCCAATGGGGTCTGTGGTCAGCCCTGCATGAGCAGCTGGGTCCTGGAGGGCCCCAGGGGATGAGGGCCCTTGAGGCCATTTCCTTGCTGGAAACTTCTGCCTTCCTTGCCGTCTTTCATTTTGAATGGTTCAAGCTCAGGGCTCACCAAAAATAGTTCGTCCTATATTTTGTTCGTTCATTTGTTCCTTTCTTTTATTTTCTTTTTCTTTCTTCTTCTTCTTTTTCTTTTCTTTTTTTGATTTTATTTATTTATGTGAGAGGGGGAGAGAAAGAGAGAGAGAGTAAGCACACACCAGCAGGGGGAGGGAGAAGCAGATTCCCTGCTGAGCAGGGAGCCCAATCTCAGGACCCAGGCTCATAACCTGAGCCAAAGGCAGATGCTTAACCCACTGAGCCACCCAGGTGCCCCCCCCCCATTTTCTTTTTTATTGGTAACTCATAGTATTTTCTTTGAAATGCAAGCATCATCCCCAGAGCCTGTAACTGTGTGAAGAGCTAACAATACAGAACACATAGAGAATTGAATCCCGTACTTTCTTGGTAATTTGTATTTTTGAGTAGGCAGTAGTACATTGAGAGTTCTGCAGTAAGACGAAACACAACAAAATGCATGCTAGGAGGGGTGTCCCTCCCTTCCCCTCCTGCCTCCAGGAAAGGAAGGATGAGTGCTCTCGATGTTTCTCATGGTGCCTTCCGGAGTTCCTTTGGCGATATTTATACAAAAGGCACATAAAGTCTTATTTTCTTCCTTTTTCTTACACAGAAACTTATACGTTATACATGCTCTGCTGTAGCCGGTTTATTTTTCATAGGACGGCGCGCCCCAAAGCTCTCTCCATACCTGCTCCCAGCGGGAGCCCGCACTCCCACGCCGCCGCCCCGCGTTCCTTCCACTGTGGGAGCACACCGTGACTTATTTAGCCAGCCCCTGCAAATAAATTCTTGCGTGGTTTCCAGTCTTTTGCTACTAGAACCTGGTCCATAGATCACTTCCCATAAGTGTGAGTCCCGGGGTAAAATATATTTCCAGAGGTGCAGCTGCTTTGTCAAAGGAAATGTGCATTTGCAGTTTTGATAGGTTTTGTCAAGGTGTCTGTCATGCGTGTGTGATCAGTGGGCTCCCACCAGAATTGCGCGAAGGCTGTTTCCCTACAGCTGTCCCGGTGCAGCGCTTTACTGACTGGTCACGTGGTGTGGCGGCAAATGTCTGGGTGAGGGGCTCGGCTCTGGGACGAAACTGTACCTTCAAGGGATGGGGAGCCTCAGTGCAGAAGAGGCAGATTCGCACTCCACAGCTCAGTTGGTTCAACGTCCAATTCTTGATTTGGGCTCAGGTTATGATCTCAGGGTCATGAGATCGAGCCCTGAGTCAGGCTCCGTGCTGAGTGGGAGTCTGCTTCTCTTTCTCTCTTTGCTGTCCCCCCCAACCACCCCCACCATCCGCTCTCTTGCACGCTCTCTCTCTCTCTCAAATAAATAAATCTTTAAAAAAAAAAAAGATTCCCAGTCAACTTGAGCTCCAATCCTCAGGCAAATTATTTGATCTCTCAATTTTCTCATCTGCAAAATGGGGGACGTGTTATCTACCGTGGGTCACCCTGAGTTTCAGATGAGATGATGCAGGGGAAAAAGGGCTTGGTGTGCTGCCTGGCACGTGGTTCTGGGAGGCTGGCTCTGCCCTGACCGGCACGGTGCCCTTGGCTGAGTCCCCTACTGTTTCCTGTCCCGTCAGGGGAGGAGCTGGGCGTGGGGTTTTCTCAGACCCTCTTCCCCAAATCTCACGGTCAGCCACGCCTTTCTTCAGCCACTCGTGTAACCTGCCCTCCCCCTTCTCCTGCTCATCCAAGGTATTCAGGAGTCTCCAGTGCCCAACGGTCACTCGCTGCCGGGCAGAGATTTCCTCCGGAAGCAGATGCGGGGAGACCTGTTTACACAGCAGCAGTTGGAGGTGCTGGACCGCGTGTTTGAGAGGCAGCACTACTCAGACATCTTCACCACCACGGAGCCCATCAAGCCGGAGCAGGTACGCCCCCACCGCTCACTGCCCGCCCGACTGCCAGCCGGGCGCAGGCTCGGCTTGCCCTCTCCCAGGCGCTTGGCGGGGTGTGGGCGAGGATGCTGGGTCCTACCCCCAGGAGGACTTCTCGTTGTTCTCGGCCAAACTTGCATTGTTGCGGCCTCCCACGGGGTCAGGAGGACTCATCTGGGGTTCTGGCAGCTTCTGGCCTCGGCGCCTCTGGCTCCCCGGCCAGTCTGGGGGGGGGGCGCGGGGGGGGTGGTGGCATGCCTGGTGGGGCTGCTCTGCCCTACTGCCGAACGGGGTCCTTTCCCCAGGCTCCTGGCACAGGGGCGGTGTTGTGATCTTCGGGGCCACTCGAGGTGGTCTTGGGTCCTTATCCTGTCAGTCAGGGTGAAGATGGAAATGCGGCCACAAGCCACATTATGGCGGTGCTAGGGTGTGCCCCGCTGTCAGCCCCCCATCAGGCCACCCTGCCATGCTTTTAGAGACTGAATCCCAGAGCCTGGAAATGAAGTGTCTCACTGGACAAACTCCCAGCTGGGTCATTTGCAGGAGAGGGAGGGAAGTAGGAGGATGAGCTGGACAGAGGTGCAGTTGCTGCCTTGGCTACGGGGCCAGAAAGGCTCTGCCCAGTGAGAGGCTTCTGGGGCCTGGATAAGGGCCCTGAAGTACCAGTTTGAGCTCAGGAGGCTATTTCCTGATGCCCAGTCTGGGCTGGTTACCTGGCAGGCCCCAGCAGCTCGGACGCGGTTCCTGCCTGCAGAGAGCTCCTGTGTGGTAGGAATGTCAGACAGACCCCGCTGGTGCTGGTAGTGAAGATGGGCCTGGCTGGGCTTCCTCTACGTGCTCATTAGATGGCACTTCTGAAGTTTTCCCCCGGCGCCATTCAAAGCCACATAGGCTGCCTGCACAGTGTCCCGTGGAGAGGAAAGAGGCCAGAGGGGATGCTGAGGAGTGAGGAGTGAGCAAAGGCTCAAGGGCCACCCTCCTGTGACAGTCCGGCTGTCTGAGCAGCTCCTGTGAGGGCTTTCACAGACCATATCGAGGAGTATCACCTATGTGCAAAGCATGGAGCTGGGCACTAGGTACTTCAGTGAACAAGACAGGCTTGGACTTGCCCTCAGGGAGCCTAGAGGTATGTGGAGGAACCACAATCAGTAAGAAGAACCTAAAAGGTCATGGATTACAGATGTCCTAGGTGCTGAGGTGGGGACGTCTGAGGTTCTCTGAAAGAATAAAGCAGTGGCTGAGCCAGCCTGGAGGCCACAGTGACCTCCTGGGGGAAACACTGAGCCCTGAGGCCTAGGGCAGAACCAGGAAAGGGACATAGGGGTGAGGGGAGTGTACCTGACACAGGGAAGAGCGAGTGCGAGGCCTTGAGGTGAGAGGGGGCGTGGCAAGAGTGAGGAATGGAAGGAGAGCCCAGAGAGAGCGATGTGGCTTGGCTTCAGGGCACAGGGGTGTGGGGAGATGGGCCAGGTCTTGGAGGCTGTGGGTACGGCTTTGGTCTTTCTCCTACGAGCGAAGTCTCCTCTGGGAACAAGGTGGTCCTGGGTGCTGGATGGGGCTGATCCCATGCCTCTAGATCTCGAGCTTGCAGGAAAACAGTCTGCTTCCGTCCCAAACAGCCCTTCTGAGGGATGGCCGAAGGCACATTCCGTCTGACACTGGAGGAGAAAGAAAAGACTTCCTTGGATGAGGCCTAGCTTTCCCTTCAGAACCGGGGAGAAAATTTTTCTTCTAACTACTGACAAGGTCACGTGATTTTAGAGACAGCGGAGACTGCAAAGGCACGCTTTCAGCCCCCTCATCTTTTAGAGGCCCCGAGAGGGGACAGGGTTTGTCCGAGGCCACCCAGCAAGTGAGTGGGGAAGAGTGAGGGCTCAGGCCTCCACACTCAGCCCGGCCTCTACCACATGAAGCCTTTGGTGCTCGTATTAGGCTCCCGTTAACTTAAAGCAGACATTCAGTATCAGAGACTGGGTTTCCCCTCGTATTCCACGTGATTCTCGTGGAAACTCAGACATGTGTTAGATTTCATTTAACTTGGAATGCCCAGGAAATCTGGGCAGAGACTGCAGGGCTTCATAACTGGGAGGGGTCCAGAAGCCCTGCATGAGTTTACCCCCTTGCTCAGACATTCATATGCTCATTTATCCAATGTATCCCTTGCGTGCTGGCTATGAGGCTGGCACAGGTGCCAGGCACCCAAGGGGTGGAGGGATGAGTCAGAAGTCAGCTCTGTCTGCCCACAGCTCCCAGGGGCAATATGATGTGGATTTAGAACCTGCAAGGCGAGGGAGAAGGTTCTGTGGGCCCTGATGAGGGGAGGTTGCCTCGGTTGGGACCAGGGGTGGGGGAGGAGAGAGACGTTACAGAGGAGGCAACGTTAGGGGACAGGTCTGATAGGCTCGTGCAGAGATGGGGCCCGGCGGGGAGGAGACCCGCATTATGGATCCCGCGAGGGCCCCATTCCTAGCAGTCTTGCTGGCTGGTGTCCTTCAGCGTGGCGTGGACGCGACCGCGGGCCTGTGTCTGTGTGGCCTCCGAGGAGGGGCCCGCAGGCGAGCGTGTAGCGGGGTAATGACGGACTCAGGGCTTTCTGGTTAATCTGCTTCACCTCCCCGTAATGTGCCGTAATGAGGAGAGATGGAAGGTGAGGCCGCGGGGCCGCCAGGCACACACGCAGGCACTGGACTATGAATGACATACCCTCGCTCCCGGTTCCCAGTCACTGGACAAATGACAGCCAAAGCAAGGGGCCACAGCCTGGGAAGGGGTGCCTGTCAAGGGTATGAGCTCCTTGAGCCCCCTCATGCCTGCTCTCTGCCTGGCCTGCTGGTGGCACCAAGAAGGGGGCCTGGAGCTCTGGCGGCCAAGGCGGGGGAGGGGAGTGTCTCTTCCCTACATGAGCAGACCTGGGTCTCCACGGTCTAGTGGCCTTGGTGGGGGCTCACTGTCCGTTCCCTGAGCAGCCTATGGGGGAAAAAGGAGCTTTTCCTGGTCCTGGGGTTGAGGGAGTTTGACTTGAGTGCAGCTGAGTCCTGGCTCTGCTCTGTTGGGTGAGATGCTTTTTCTCTGGAAGTTTCCATACCTGTGGGGGCAGTGATGGGGATTTTGCACAGCAGCCCCTCGACAACAGCGGTCTTCCTCACCCACGTGGTATGGTGAAGGCCCCAAAGGGCTTTCACGTCCACTCTCTTGTCCTTCAACTTGTGATTTAAATGCCCATCAAACAGTGTGGGTAAGATTGGTAGAGCCCCATTTTACAGACTGTTCCCCCCATGTTCAGCCCAGGGAGCTTCCAGGACTCGCGGAGGCCGCAGAGCTGGAATTTGATTTCAGGGTCTTCTGTCCTCATCTTGTGCTGGATGGTTGCATGGGCCCCTTTCAGGGGAAAGACTCTGGGACTGCTTTCTAACTGGCAGGTTCTCAGAACTGGCCTTTTGCAGCCAGAGTCTGTCTGTTATTCCAGAATCCTCAGAGTTTCGCCATGGGCTTGGGTGGTCAAATCCCTCTCAGTGACCCAGCCCACGCACTCGTGGGAAGAACATTCCTCCTTGAGGCCAGGTGGGAGTCCTGCCAGTCGCGCCCACCCCCACCCAGCCGCTCATCCCCCGAGATCGCCCTGGGCGGTCGGCCTGGTCTCTGGCTTTCATGTGGGCGCTCAGTAAACCCCTCGGCCTTGGGTGTCCTGCGTACACACTTCTGGGGCAAAAACTTCTCAGCGTGGTTACTGAAGAAGCAATCCGGTTTTCCCTACATGTGGAGGGAGTAAACATCACCCTGAAGGAGAAGAAAGGAAAGAAACAAGTGCTGGTGGCACGTGTTCGTGTTCGGAGCAGCGGAGTCTGTTTGGTTAAGGCTCGCGGTGACCGTGACGCTGTCGCTGCCCTGCTAGCGGGAGCCGCTCCCTCCTCCGGCCTCGGCAGGAAGGCTGAGGCGAGCACAGGCTGCCGTATTTACTCTCGGCAGACTATTAACCAACACCAGGCTATTAATCTGGCTTTTGAGCCTTCACTAAAGCCCATAAAAGCTCACAGTTGTCAAATGGAGTTCATTTTAATTTCCTTTCAATCACAGTAAATTATTCAGGTGATAAATCAGCTGGAGCAGCCTCCTGGCTGTAATAGAAACCCTAATTCCTGGCTAATTATCCAGCCCATTGCTGCCAACAGATCAATACGGGCGCAAAATGGAACCGGCCCAGGGCCCTCCCTCCCATCGGGCCAGAGACAGAAAGACAGCTGGGGAAGGGGACGTGCTGCTGACCTCCCGGGAAGTTCAAAGGTCATGGGGGGTTAAACTGGGAGAAGGCTTGGCCCTCGTCTAAAAGAAAAAGCCACCAGAAATGCTTCCCACCTGCTTGTACTGCCTTGCCCTCTGAATGGTGGCATCTCTCCAGGCCGGTGAGCCTGGGCTGAGCCCGGCCTGTTCCTGTGGGTGTCCTACTCCTGGAAAGGGGCTGGTTTGTGCTTTTGAGGGGAACTGAGCTTGGTCATCAGGGATGCTCTGAACGCCTGCCTGAGTCAGGAGAAGGGCTGGGATGGTGGGGAAAAAGATGCAGTGAGGGGCATGCTTCCTTGCTTCAGGGAGTTCATTTTCCTGGGTAGTGGGTCTGGGCCCAGCAGAAGGGGCTGGGGCAGGAAGAGGAGGGAGGGAGGAGATGAGTGTGAGGTAGGCTGAGGAAGGGGGAGGGCTTCCTGGAGGAGGGGCCTTCATGCTGGATCTTGAGGGATGGGCAGAATCCATCTGTGGAGATGGTGGAGCTGGCCAGTAGGGGCATTCTGGGTGGAAGGAACAATGGGGGCAAAGGTATGGCGGGGAGCTGGGAGCCAGTCTGGGAGGCTGGGGTGTAGGAGGAGTGAAAGACAGTCAGGACAGTGGGGCTGGAGAAGTAGGAGGTGAGCAGACCCCAGAGGAATGTGGAGGTGAGGAAGTCTGACTTCGCTTTGGGGGTGTGTCCTGAAAAGCTCAGCATCGATGGCCTGGATCATTGTGCTCACCTGGAAGCTTCCTTCACAGGGCCTCCTGCCTTTTGCCTTGTCCCTGTCACTCCTGTTGGATCTCTTTTCCTGACTCCCATTCTCACTTAAGAGCCCCTCGTGGGTTCCCCTACTTGAGAGCCCAGCCCCAGCCCTTCATCCCCATCACGACCCTTCACCACAGCCCCACGGCCCCTGCCGCCCCCCAGGATTTTCTGGCTGTGGCCAGGCCTGACGTCTCACGGCCCCCTGTGGACTGGGCCCCTCCTCTGAGTGTGTCTGAGCCTGCCGGTGTGTCCGAGCGCATGAACAGAGGGGTTGGCTGCGAGCCTGCAGGGTGGCGGGTACCGCCTTTACTATGACTGTCTTATGGGGGTTGTTCTCACTCCAGGCCCCTGCTCACTGTTTCCCTTCAGTCTGTTTCTAAATCCACCCGGGCCAGGCCCTCCAGGAGTCCTTCACTGACCCCCTTCAGTCCGCACGGACTCGCTTCGTGTGTGAGTTCACGAGCCTCAGGTTCTAATCATTCCCATCGTGATTGTTGTAGCCACGGTGTATTGGCTGCTTCCCACGTGCCTGGCTCTGATCTGAGCAGCAGCCTCTTGCCCCTTGTTATAAAGCCCCAGCCGCGCTCCTATCCCCACCGCGCAGGCGGGCTGGCTGGGGCTGAGGGAGGTTAGCAGGGACCCCGCCACGGGGATGGGTCAAGGTCGGAAACCAGATCCCTGGCTCCAGGGTCCCGGCTGGCCACCACTGGGGCTGTCCCAGGTGCAGCCCACTCAGGTGGCCCCACTGATTCATACAGGTGACGGGGTTCCTGGGAACACACCTGGGGCTTCCGTGTACTCATCCTGGGAGGCAAGCACGAGTTAGAAAGCAGTGGGGCTGCAGTGGGGGGATGAGCAGAACTCTGTGACTCTCAGCAGTGACTCTGCTGTTCTACCGCGGCCTGCTTCTGCTCCGCTCGCCCCGGTCCTCCCCTCGCAAGGCTGTGCTCAGGGCCGGGCTCCTCCTTTGCAGATGAAGTAGGAAGTGTTTAGGAGAGACAATTGGAAATTCTGTCGTAGGAGGGATGAATGGAGAAGTTAGGGCTATTTCTCTGAAGAAGGGAAGACTTGGAAATGTGAGCAGGGAAGGAGGCAGGCTAAGAGAACTTTCTGATAGCTCAAGCTTTCTAACTAGCGGAGTGGGCCTCCTTGTGAGTAGCGAGCTTCCTGTTGCCAGAGGCAAGTAAGTAGACGTGATCCTTATTCATATATGCTGTATTAGAAGTTTATGAATCCAGTGATGACTTGATGAACTAAGTGTCAAGGCTCTTCCCATCTGAATGAATGATTCTAAGGTATGAAGAGCAAGAGGGGTCTGGTGGGAGGAGGGGAAGGAATAGGGGAGCCGACAAAAGGAGACCTTTAATGCTGCAGGGTGGAAGGGACACTCCAGGGAAATTGCCCCCCACCCAGGGACTCTCACTGGAGAGGGGGGCAGCCTGGGTCAGTGGAGCCATTGGCCCTGAGCGCAAAGGGCTGGAAGCTGCAAGGTCTCAGGAGGCTGATGATGCCCCCAGCTCCCCTCATGCACAGAGCAGGGTGGAGGCCACTGGTGAGGGAGTCTGGGTGGTGGCAGCCACCTCCTCTACCCGGGAGCTCAGGGCCTCCTCAGGGAAGGAGGATGGAGAGGAGGATTAAACAGACCCGCGACCTGCCAACGTGTGCCACAGCTTGTGGGGGCGGGGGAGCTGCCAGAGTGATGCGTAACTTAAGAAAAAGGAATCACTAATTGAAAACCCCAACATGGGCTTATGCATAGGACTCTAGCTCACAGCGGCTCTGTGAAGTTGCCCACAGTACTGTCTTCGTGTGGCAGATCAGGAGACCGAGGCACAGAGAGACTAAGGAATGTACCCCGGTGACATAGCTCAGCCACATTCTCTGCTTCCTGCTGTTCGCGAGTGTAGACAGTCCTCTGGAGTCCGTGCCCTTTGCTCTGCATGTGCAGACACTTGCTGACTGATCGAGTGGCTTCACTCAGCAGGTGTGTGTTGAGCACCCCTCCTGCACCAGGTGCCGGGCTAGGTGCTGGGACACAGCCGCAACAAAGACAGACGTGCTCCCCAGAATTTACCCTACGGCAAAGACGACATGTGGACAGAATGATTCTATCAATACAAACGATGTGTCATTAGCAAGTGTCACAGAGTGTGATGGGTGCTCTGAAGGGAAAGACCAAAGGGTAAAGAGTGGGACCTCATCTAGATGGTGGGGTGTGTCAGGGAATGTCTCTCTGAGGAGGCACCTTTGAGCTCAAGAAGGGGAGGTGTGGCGGGAATCGTGTTCCACGCAGAGGGAAAGGCCTATACAAAGGCTTGAGGTGGGAAAGACTGTGGTCCAGTAGCCAAAAGATGCCCTGTGGGGCTGGTCAGCATGGGCGGCAGGAAGCAGCTTGTGGTACAGAGGTGGGGTGGTGGGGGCCGGATGGGGACTGGGGCCAGGGCCTTGGATTTTGCCTTGAGAGCAAGGAGAAGCCTCTGCAAGGTTGCAAACCAGGGACTCTCAGGAGTCAGTCCAATATGGATTAGAAGAATATTCTGCTGCCGTGGGGAGACTTGGAGGGTTGGGGGACCGGGAGGCTGTTGTCAAGGTACAGGCCATGGCGCTGTACCCCTGGAAGTCACTGTACCCCTGGAGACAGTTGTCAGCCCTGTGTGGGATTGGCCTGCTCTCTAGTCTGGAATCCAGACCAGGAATTGTGGCCTGTGATGCACTGCTTCTCTCCCCTCCTCTCTGCTTCCCCGTATCCCCCCACCTAACCCCAAGCTCCCCAGCTCTGCAGCCAGGCCCCCAGCTTACTAGAGCTGAGCTCAGATTTGATTCTGAGCTTTCTGAGGGTCCAGGCAAAGTGAGAAGCTATGAGTTGTGTGCTTCTTGCTTCTCATTGTCCACTGGGGAGGGGGGGATAGGACACTTCCCCAAAGGAGGCCATGCTCTTTCCGTGTCCCATGGAGGCCCCAGGCTCGGTGCTCAGCAGCATGCACAGACGAGCCACAGGGGCTTCATCAGGCTCCGTCGGCCAGGGGAGTGTGAGGACCACATGCTCAGCAGTGCCTTTCTGCTCTGACCACAGGGTTTGAGAAGGCAGCCTTGCTGACAGCCCAAGTTAAACTAAGAAAAATCCGAGACATTCTGGGGCATTATTCCTAGATTTTCCAGTTTGATGCTTGGAAGATGTGCTACTGTCTTGGGGCTTTGTGACTTCCTGCCACCCAAGGGTACCTCAGAAAAAATGTCCCACCCAGAAAGTTTAGTTTCTAAGACTGTACCTCAACAGGATGCCTGGGTGGCTCAGATGGTTAAGCATCTGCCTTTGCCTCAGGTCATAATCCCGGGGTCCTGGGATCGAGCCCCAGATCAGTCTGCTTCTCCCTCTCCCTCTACTGTTCAACTGCTTGTGCTCTCTCGCTCTCTCTGTCAAATAAATAAAATCTTAAAAAAGAAGGTACCTCATCATCACCTCAACTCTTGATGAAGACCAGTTAGTAGTTTTGCGTTTGACTTCTCTGAAGTGGGCCTGGTGTGCAGGAACGTGGGGATGTTGAAGAAAGGAAGAGGCATGTTTTAGAGACTGAAGCAGCAGACGGCTTACCTGCACGGCTGCAGATGGACGAGATGGGACAGGGAGGGCACGGCTGGGCCTTCCCATGGGAAGTACGCACTCTCTGACCTAGTTGTACCTGGAAGCCTGATGCCAGAGGAAGATTTTTTTTTTTTTAAGATTTATTATGTGAGAGAGAGAGCGAGAGAGCGCGCGAGTGCATGAGTGGGAGAGGCAGAGGGAGAAGGAAAGAGAGTCTGAAGCATACTCAGAGCTGAGTGTGGAGCCTGACATGGGGCTTGATCTCATGACCCTGAGATCACAGCATGAGCCCAAACCATGAGTCAGACGCTTAACTGATTGGGCCACCCAGGTGCACCCAGAGGAAGACTTCTGCCCCTAAGGCACAGTGGAGGTGACCCAGTGAATATCCTGGGCTTTGAACAGTCTGATGAGTGAGTCTTCCCATGGAAGAAGCCATAAGAGTGGAGAGGGTGGTAGCAGCAAGGGGAAGGACGGGGATTCTCTTCCCAGTTCTTCCCACCATGTGGATAGGGCGTAGAAACCCCTTCCTGAACACTGAAATGCAAGCAGGATTTAACTTGGATGTCATCTTGCCTTCAGAATGAGACAATAGCAAGGAATATACTGGAATTCTTGCTCCCTAGATCTCTAGAGGAGCTCTAGACCAGCCATATTTCCTTTTGCAGGCTTTGTGTTGGGAGTGCACTGCAAGTCTGGCTTAAGGAATTTAGCTATTTACAAAGCTCTTAAGAAAATAAAACTTTATTGCTTTTTTTTTTCTCAAAGATTTTACCTATTTATCTGATAGAGATCACAAGTAGGCAGAGAGGCAGGCAGAGAGAGAGGGGGAAGCAGGCTCCCCACTGAGCAGAGAACCTGATGTGGGGCTCAATCCCAGGACCCTGAGATCATGACCTGAGCCGAAGGCAGAGGCCCTAACCCACTGAGCCACCCAGGCGCCCTATTGCTTTGTAAATTTAAAAATCCCCATAGATTTCTGGTTCTGATAACAAGGTCTCAGCTATTACAGGCATCCCTTCTCAAACAATAGAAATACTGGATCAAATATAACAATAAAATATTTTTGATATATATTTGGTATTGAATTAAAGATAGGGAAATCCTTGGAAGCTGGAAGTTAGGAAGGAGCTCAGAACCCTAACTTTAAGTGCATGAGCTAATGTCCCAGGGGCCCAGGGTACTTACTAGTCTTGGATATAGTTCCTAGTGAACAGGGGCAGGGGGCATTGATTCTGGTGCTGAGACCGAAGATAAGACCTTAGACCTGTGTGATATGGGAATTGGAACTGAAACTTCTGCAAAAAACTTGAAACCTGCAGGGGTGGCACTTTCCACGTAATGAGCAATGGGCACATTTTGCCTCCTAGACTGATGAAAGTAGTAGAAATTTTGATTCTGCATTGGATTCAGAGCAGAGCAGAAGTTTCCCATGGGAGGTTAAAATCCCAAGTCTGTGTCGCGTACAAGCATGATATTTCACTATTTATTATTCTCAAGAAACTTAAGAAGAGAAAAGAATATAAAACTGGGCTCACATCAGTGAGATCCTTGAGACGCCTAACAGAAGCACATGAAAAACCTCACCCAGATCCTTCTACAATCCAGTCTATACAGCATGCCCACAGAGCAAACAATTACAACTGAAGATGAGCTCACAATTTAAAAAGTTGCAAACCGGGGCACCTGGGTGGCTCAGTGGGTTAAAGCCTCTGCCTTTGGCTCAGGTCATGATCTCAGGGTCCTGGGATCGAGCCCCATATCGGGCTCTCTGCTCAGCCGGAAGCCTGCTTCTCCCTCTCTCTCTGCCTGCCTCTCTGCCTACTTGTGATCTCTCTCTGTCAAATAAATAAAAAATATTAAAAAAAAAAAAAGTTGCAAACCACACAAGGAACTGAGGGGGAAATGGAGATGTAACCAGAAGAATTAGTACTCAAGAACCTAAAGTAACAGGCAATCTGAAGGAAACTATGAAATGTCTACAGACACGAAGAAAAGACTGGAGACACTACAAAAGGATAAAACACCATGAAAAAGGAATACGCAGATTAGAAAAAGAACCAAAGACATTTTCTGGAAATACAAATTTAATTAGTCATCAAAATTAAAATTTGAGTTCATGGATTAAATACTAGATAATACATAGCTGAGAAGAAAGTTAGTGATTTGGGAGACAGAGCTGAGGAAATTGCTGAGAATGCAGTATAGAAGTCTAAGGAGTTGGGAAGTAAGAAAGAGAGGGTTATGTGGAACGCCTGAGTGGCTCAGTTGGTTAGGCATCTGACTCTCGATTTGGGCTCAGGTCATGATCTCAGGATTGTGAGATTGAGCCGTGTGTCAGACTGCATGCTCAGTGCAGTGTTGGCCTGAGATTCTCCCCATCTCCCTCTGCCCCTCCCCACCATGCTCTCTCTCTCTTGCTCTCAAATAAATAGGTCTTAAGAAAAAAAAAGAGAGGGTTACAGATAAAGCGGAGTTTCATGAGAAGGTCCAACATGTGTCTTGAGAGTTGCTCTGGAAAGATAAATAGGAAAAAATAGAGCTGAAGCAATATTTGAAGAAATAATGGCCAAAGAGTATATAGAATAGAATATATGAATAGAATATAGAATAGAATAATAAAAAAAAAAGAATAGAATATGTTACAAGACATGTGTCATTAGATTGAAGAAACATACTAAATCCCAAACAAGTTAAATAAAAATAAATGCACATCTAGGCAAAGCAGTAGTGAAACTGAAGAACATCAGAGCCAAAGGGAAAGTTATAAAAGCAACCAGAGAGGAAGTATAACTTTTAGATGGACAACACTTTTTTCCAGCATCAGTAGGAGTCGGAAGATAGTAGAATATACCTGTAAGTGTTAAGAGATAATAAGAATTGATCTGTATTCAGATAAATGATCATTTAACAGTGAAGGCAGATAAAGACATTTTCTGATAAGTACACGGAAGGTTTACAACTCACAGACACTTGCTGAATTGCTGAAGGATGTACTTCAGGAAAAAGGATATGAGAGACTGCCAGTTTTAGCTCTGGGATGTGAAGAGCTTGGCAGCCATCACTCCCATATTTACAACAACAAATAAAGCTGAGCAAATTGAAATCACCAACTTTTCTTGACCCATCAGAGAACTGAGGTTGAGGGCAAATAGCTACTGAAATCTGCAGAAATAGGAGCATACAGAGTTACACTGGAGATCTTCCAGATTAACACAAAACCTCGACTAACAGCCTATTTACCTCAGTTTCTGTTATACAATGCATTATGCTCAGCTTTCAGCAAAAAGTTAGGCAAGAAAAAACAGTGTCTCAGAAAGAGACTCAGATATGACATGGGTTTTAGGTTCATTATGTGGGGAATTTAAGATAAATATGGTATGTTAAGGGCTCTAATGGGAGAAGTAGGCAGCACAAAAAGACAGATGGGTAATGTAAGCAGAGATATGAAAATTCTTAAAAAAGAACCACAGGTAAATGCTAGAAATAAAAAGCACAATAATAGAAATAACGAATGCCTTCAGTGGGTTCCTTAGTGGATTGGACAGCCAAGTAAAGGGTCAGTGAGCTTGAAGACATGTTAGCAGAAACTTCCCAAACTGAAATGCAAAGAGAAACAAAAGACACAAAAACAAAGACAAACCCACGAAAACAGAATACCCAAGAATTGTGAAATAACTTTAAGAGGAGTAACAGGCATAATTGGAGTACCAGAGAAGAAAGAACGAAGAAGTGTTTACAGTGGTAATGGCCAGAACTTTCCAAAATTAAGGACCAAACCACAGATGCAGGAAACTCAGAGAATATCAAGATATTTCAATATCTACACCCACACATAATCATAGTCAAACATCAGAAGACTAACAAAGAGAAAATCTTGAAGAAAGCCAGAAGGAAAATCTACCTTACTTCTAGAAGAACAGGGATAAAAATTACAGTGGATTTCACATCAGAAACCATGCAAAAAGAAGAGAGTGGGGTGAAATATTTAAAGCATTGAAAAAAAATAAAAAACACCTTACCAACATAGAATTCTGTGTCTTGGGAAATTATCCTCCAAAGGTGAGGGAGAAAGGGGTCCCTGGGTGGCTCAGTTGGTTAAGCTTGTCCTACTCTTATTTTCAGCTTAGGTTTTTGTTTTGTATTGTTTTTAAGATTTTACTTACTTATTTGTCAGAGCACAGGCAGGGAGAGTGGCAGGCAGAGGGAGAGGTAGGTTCCTTGCTGAGCAAGGAGCGTACCTCAGTTCAGGTCTTGATCTCAGGGTCATTAAGTTCGAGCTCCACACTGGGCTCAGTGTTAGTTGTGGAACCTACTTAACAACAACCACAAGGGGTGCCTGGGTGGTCGGTTAAGCATCTGCCTTTGGCTCAGATCATGATCCTGGGGTCCTGGGATCCAGTCCTGAGTTGGGCTCCCTGCTCGGTGGGGAGCCTGCTTCTTCCTCTCCCTGTCTGCTGCTCCCCTGCTTGTTCTCTCTCTCTCTCTCTCTCTCTCACTGTCAAATTAATAAATAAAATCTTAAAAACAAAACAAAAAAGCAACAATAAAAAAGTGAAGGAGAAATACTTTCTCAAACAAAACCACAGTGAATTTATGATTAGCAGAACTATCATGCAGGAAAAAAAGTTCTTCAGAAAGAGGGAAAATAATATAGGTCAGAAACTCAGATCAAACAAAAAGTGAGGAGGGGAGTCAGAGAAGGAATAAATGAAAACAAATTCTTTGATTTTTCTAATTCTTTTTTTTTTTTTTAAAAGATTTTATTTATTTATTTATTAGGAAAGAGAGAGAGTGAGAGAGAGTATGAGAAGGGAGAAGGTCAGAGTGAGAAGCGGACTCCCCATGGAGCAGGGAGCCTGATGTGGGACTCGATCCCGGGACTCCGGGATCATGACCTGAGCCGAAGGCAGTTGCCCAACCAACTGCACCACCCAGGCACCCTGATTTTTCTAATTCTTAATTTATCTAAAAGGTAACTGTTTGAAGTAATAAAAGTAACAATATATGGGATGATTATGACATACGGATAAGTGAAAGGAAAGACAGCAACGTCACCAGGGGCAGGAAGGGAGAATTGGGAAAACTACTCTGTTAGAAGGTACTTGTAGTACAGTTGAAGAGGTATAGTGTTAATTGAAGGTAAACTTAGTAGTTATAAGTATATACTGAAAACTCATAGGACAACCACTAAAACTTTTTTTTAACTTTAAAATTTTTTCTTAATGGTGGTGAAACACATGTGATGTAAAAATTACCCTCTTAAACGTATTTAAGTGTACTTTTCAGTGGTGTGAAGCAGATAAAATGGAATCCTATAACATATTTAATTAAACGCAGAGAAAGAAAGGAGAATGAAAAAAAAGGAGAATGAAAACAAGGAACAAGTTCAATGAATAGTAAACAATGACAAGCATAGTAGATATTAATCCAGCTAGAACAGCATTTGCTTTGTATGTGAACGGTCTAAATATACCCATTAAAAGACAGAGATTATCAGAGTGGATTGAAAAAACACGCAAGAGCAATCTATTTGTTGCCTACAAGAAGAATGTGAAACGCAGAAGGAAGAGATGAGAGGTGGGATTTTTTTTTAATTAAATGTTTTATTTATTTATTTATTAGAGAGAGAGAGCGATCACAAGTAGGCAGAGAGGCAGGCAGAGAGGAGGGAAGCAGGCTCCCCACTGAGCAGACAGCCTGATGCGGGGCTCGATCCCAGGACCCTGAGATGGTGACCCGAGCAGAGGCTTTAACCCACTGAGCCCCCAGGCACCCCGAGAGGTGGGATTTAAGGAGCAATGTTTTTGTTTTGTTTTTTTAAATTTTTTATTAACATATAATGTATTATTTGCCCCAGGGTACATGTCTGTGAATCATCAGGCTTACACATTTCACAGCATTTGCCATAGCACATACCCTCCCCAATGTCCATATCCCTACCCCCTCCACCTCCCAGCAACCCTTAGTTTTTAAGGAGCAATGTTAACCAAACACGTCAATAAACAAAGGATAATTTGAATAACTATTGATGTTGAAATAATGACTGATTTTAAAAATCAATAGAAAAAAAGTACAATAATAATATGTAAATATTGGGAGTGGGCTGATCTGAGTTAAAAATTCTAAGATCCTTGTATTACTCAGGAGGAAGATACATGATGGTCATCATGAAAGTCATGGTAGTGGAATTTATAACTTCCAAATCAGCTGAGGCAAAAAGAGATATATAGAATACTCAGTGGCTTCAACAAAAGATAGGAGAGAAGAAGAAAGAAGAAAAAAAGCATGGTAAATTAAAAATACAAAATTAGATGGTAGATAGTAAAAATAAATACAAACATTTGAGTAGACTCAGTAAATATAGATGGAATTTGTCAAACAATACAGAAGATATGAAAAATTACCAAAACCCAGAAATACTGTTTATAGGAATTAACCTAAAACAAAATGGTACTCAAAGGTTGCAAGTAAGAAGATAGGAAAATAAAGACCAGGAAAATACTAACCAAATCAAATGTGATAGAGTATTATCACTCTGAGATGAAATGAACTTTCAGGCCCAAAGGGTCAGCAAAGACAAAGGATCAAGAACTGTTTACAGGAATATATAGCAATCCTGAAACTGTATGTCCTTAGCCAGAGAGTCTCAAAATTTTTAAAGCAAAAAATGTCAATGAACCGATTTAAAAAATCCCATAATACATTCTAGGGACTTTAATATACCCCTCTTACTAATGGGTAGGTCAAGCTGACAAAAAATTGGAAGGCGTATTTATAAGCTCTGTACAACATAATATGCTTGATCAAATAGACATGTAGGGGCATCTGGGTGGCTCAGTAGGTTAAAGCCTCTGCCTTCAGCTCAGATCATGATCTTAGGGTCCTGGGATCGAGCCCCACATTGGGCTCTCTGCTCGGCAGGGAGCCTGCTTCCCCCTCTCTCTCTGCCTGCTTCTCTGCCTACTTGTGATCTCACTCTGTGTCAAACAAATAAATAAAATCTTTTAAAAAAGTAGACATCTAAAAGGCCAGCAATTAGCAACTAAACATACTTTTCAAACACATGTGGAAGGAACTCTTAGAGATTGACTATGTGCTAGTTGTGAAAGCAAATCTTCATGATACCAAAAATGGACATCATAGACCATGGTCTTTATTAGAGTGTGCTAACATTGAAAATTAATAGTTCAAAGCAAATTATAGCCTCAAATCTTCTGTATGTTTGAAAGTTAAGAAAGAAAATCAACTTTCTAAATAAAAACTCCAGGGGTCAAGAAAGGAGTCCTAACAGAAACAATGAAATATTAGAACTGAACAACCAAAAAACCCGACCCTCCCCACAATAACAATATGGCATATCAAAACCTGCGCAATGAAGCTAACATAGTACTTAGAGGGAAATGAATAGCTTTAAATGCAGTTTGTTTTAAAAAAGGTGGAAACTGGGCCCCTGGGTGGCGCAGTTGGTTGAGCCACTGCCTTCGGCTGAGGTCATGATCCCGGAGTCCCGGGATCGAGTCCCACATCGGGCTCCCAGCTCCATGGGGAGTTCGCTTCTCACTCTGACCTGCTCTCTCTCACTCTCTCTCTTTCCTAATAAATAAATAAATAAAATCTTTAAAAAAAAAAAAAGATGGAAACTAATGAGCTAAGCATTCAAGTCAAGCAGTTACCAAAAGAACAGCAAATTCCAATAAGGCAAAGCAGAAGTAGCACATAAATGTTGCAAAAAATACAAACAGGACACAATCCTACTAAAAAAATTGGCAGGTTCTTTACTGCTCACCCTAATCTGAGTCTCCTTAGAGAGCCAGTGTTAACTAATGAAAGAAGAATTTCTAGATAGTTACAGAGATAGGAGGGGGGGCAGGCCCTGGGATAGGAAGAGATCAGTGGTTTCATAAATAATAACTCCATAGTTATATGAATGATATCTCAGAAAAAGCAAGAGGACATGAAGATAAACAGAAGTGCTGATGAGAAAGATCTAGGGGTTTTCGTTGTCCGTGAATTCAGTCACGTGGGTGCCAGTGAAAGCAGACTCCGGACTGCTTGTTTTCGTGTTGGTCAGACCACACATGTGTTGTAGGACTTCAGGTGGATGTCTGACCTTAGGAAGGGTGGCAGTTGATTGGAACATGACCAGAGAGGTGACCGGGTAGGGGAAGGGACTAGACCTAAGAGCTAGCATTTATTAAGGCCTCAGTATGTGCCAGGGACTGTGTGGGACTCCTTGTGTAGCTCCTTGCCTACCCTCTGCATGTTCTATGAAGTAGGTGGTGTACAATTGTTCCCATTTTACAAATGAGAGAACCGAGAAGAGAGAGGACAACTTGTCCGAAGACCCACAGGTGGCAATGTCTGTCAGAGTCTTAAAGCCAGGCAGTCAGAGCCCAGGGCCTGTACCTTGAACCACCACTTGCCTTACCCCCTCACGTTCATCCCCCGGCTTCCCCACCCCCAGACCTGTCTTATGAGGCTCTTGTGAAGGAACTGGAACTGGTTGGCCCAGAGAAGAGAAAACACAATGGATACGCGAGAGCGTAGTTGGATCTCAGAAGGGCTCCTATGGAGGAGGAGCAGATCTATTTGTGTGGCCAATGGGCAGGCCCAGACCCAGGTGGAAATTAGGGGTAGCTTTCAAAGCAGTCGAGGGAAAGCCTGCAGACAGAACTGCCCACATGTGGATTAGGCATTGGGTTTCCTGTCACTGGGAGTATCTGGCATGGGCAGTGTGGCCACTTAGGGGGAAGGCTGAGGAAAGCGTTGAAGCATTGGATGGGGCCTCGGAAAAGATGACCTCTAGGGTCCCCTCCAGCTTGGAGCTTCAGCATTCTGTGACCAATGCAGTTAGCTTTCCTCTCGTCCATTTTGGAAAAGAGATGTTGATTCTTTCCTGATAGCTTGGCTATGAAACACAAGGGTGAGTTTATTGAAGACCATCACATCACCCAGCCCAGTATCAGTGCTTTTTAAGAAAATACAGACCATTCTAGGGTTGGAGTAGGGGCATTGGCCCTGCTATTATCATTTCAGCCTACCAAGAGGACAGATAACTTTATCCACCTGTTGTAACTGCTCGAAGTTCCTGGCAGGAGCCCACTCATCAGGAAGAGAGTGTGTTCTGAAGGTGCTCAGAGGTTTGAGGTCTGGGAGATGGACCAGCTCTAAATGACAGGATAAGGTCCTACCTGTGTCCATCCATGAGGCTGACACGGGGGAAAGGAGGCTAAGATCAATGGAGTCAAAGAGACGTGCATGGTGAGGTTGAAAGCAGAGGAAGATGTCAGGGGAGGTCCCCAGGGAGGGGGCGTCTGTCAAGAGGGAGATAGACAGTTCATTAACACTGTGGAGGGACTGCTTGGGCCGGATGGTGACGGCTTCCGAGGAGCGTCGTGGCTGGGCGCTCTGGTGGAGCAGTGGCTTGGATGGGATTGGTGCCGGGGCACGGTGAGCACGCAGATCCTCTGCCTTGTCCAGAAGGTGGCGGGGAGCGGAGGGAGGCAGGCTTCCCATTGCAGAGGGCGTCAGGGATCGTGCGGAGGATGGCGCCCTGGGGAAGAGCCCAGGCTTCCAAAGCAGCTGTTGGTGACTTTGCAACCTGTTACCGGACTATTGGGCCTCGGGAGAGCCCGGTAATACGGGATTACAGGCTCACCTCCAGAGTCTGTGGGACGCCCTATTCCTGGGTTTGAGTATACAGGTCACCATCACTTCTAGAACAAACATTAGCTTTTCTTCCCTTGTGTGCAAAGTTTTTATTTGACACCAGTTTGGCCTTACCATGGCTCGAACCTCCGTTTTCTCATATGTAAAATGGAATAATAACAGTTTTTGTGTCATTTTTGGTTGTACAGATGAAATGAAATGGACTTGAAGAGAACTGAACAAAAGTCCAGCCCATAACAGACACTCCATAAATGTTGCTTCTGTTATTGTTCCTTTCATCATTATCGTCCAGGAGCATTTGCTACAGCAGAGGTTCGGCAGGGCAGCAAAGGGATGGGGCTGTCTGGGCAGGGTGGAGGTGGAGAGGAGGCGGGAGGGGCCGAGAGGTTGGACTTAGCTGGTGGGAGGGATGGGAGGATCAGAGGTGCCGCTTGACCCGTGGCGGGGGGACCCTTTGCGCTGCCGAGTTGCTGGAAACTTTCTCTTCCCCAGGCTCTGTTTTTACTGTTTGCCTGCCTACAAATTACACCAGCAATTGAGCTCAGGCTTTGAGGGGAAAATCCCATTAAAGTAATCAAAATAACAATTTGTATCACTTTTAGAACTTCTGCCTGAGGAGCTAAGAAATCTTTGTAATAAATTATTAATTCTGGGTTGTCTTATAAGAATTTTCCCCTACAAACAAGCAAATTAATATTTCCCTTTTGGTGCAACAGAGGACAGGAATTCTCCAGTCTCCTAGATCTGTCTTGAAGAGAGAAGAGAATATTTAAAGTCCAGACTTTGATACTTCCGAGCTTGGGAACATCCCTCCTGGGAGGAAGGGCTGGGATTGGCAGTGCCTGTGACCAGGCTCTCGGGGATGCCTGCCGCTCGCCTTCATGCTCAGCCTGTCTGGGACCTCAGGTGGCACCGTGCTGGTCACCTGCGTTGGCCACATGGCAAGGCGGTTCGGAGTGAGGTCTCTGGAGTTTGCTTGGTTCTGGAATCTGGTGTCCGTACTTACTGGCTGTGTGATCTGACCAAGTTGTCCAACCCCACTGAGCCTCAGTTTCCCCATCCACAAGAGGATGATGGAGATACTAGTGTGCCCTATGCAGAGTTGGGGTGAAGACAGAATGGAGGGCTCGCGCATGAGGTCTTGGACAGCTCCTGGCATGTTATTTATCCTCATTATTTGCATCCTCAGGGAATGCCAGAATGATAGAGACGAGGCTCCTCCCGCAGGGAGTCTGAGGGCTGTGCAGGGAATGGGTGGGGAGGGGTGGGAGTAAGAGGGTGCTAGGAAGACCAAATGCCCGGACACCTGTGCTTGTGTAGTCTGGGGAAGGAGCAGTGGTTTCAGGTGGGTGGCGCGTGAGGGGGTGGGTTTGAAGACTCTAGAAAGCCTGTTTAAACACACAGACACGCACATAGAAGCGCACACAATACCCTATAACGAAACGTAATGTGGCATAACACGTAATGGTATGATATCCGGACAGTGTACCAGATACATGCTTTGGCTTATCTCATTTAATCCTTGGAACAAACCCTTACTGGTTGCTGTTTATTTTCCTCCTTTAGAAGATGAGGAAGGTGAGGGGATGACTGTTGACACACAGCGAAGGCTCAAATGTTGACGTGACTTTTGTCCCCTCACGACACATGCGGAAGGCTTGGTTACGGTGTGGTTCGTATCCTCTCTTCAACTTTGGTGCTCGTCACCGTTGGATGCTGGAGTGTGGGGACTGGTGGTGGGGCTGACGCAGCTGCGTCTGGAGCTGCGAGGAAAGGGGCCTGCTTCCCTGTGGGATGCTCTTTAAGGAATAGGTATATCCATTTATACAGAGTGTTCTCGACAAATTTATTATGAACAGATCTGGGTGTTAAATTATAACATGGACTAAAACTGGAGAAATCCTTTGTGCTCTGTGCTCAGGGGACAGCTCTGTAGGTTCTCCTGGTACTAACCTAGGCTTCTGATCGTTTCTAGAATGGGTAGGCGTCTCCTCCTGTGTTGGCTCTGGGCACGGTTTCCTCATCACTTAGTCCTTGTGATTTGGGAAGAAGCAGAAAGTGGGTCATGGAGCTTTCAGATATTGTTGGGGACCTGCCTACTGGTAAATAAATTGCCTCAAGGATCTCCTAGGGATGCCTTATGGCTCATCAGTGAATTCCTAATATCCTAAAACAGACTTTAACCACAAAGGGCCCTGGTGAGCCTGTGACCTATCACTAGCACCCAGTTCTCTCTTCCATTACCCAAGAGTCAGAAACCCACATCTGTGCTGGGGGAGCAAAAGAACTCAGAAATGTTTACACACAACTTTGAGCGATAAACCCTTCATTGCCTTGGAGAAACTTAGCTACAGGAACGTCTTAGGGGAGGACCTGGCCAGGAGATCCCATGCTGGGGCAGATTTGGGGTCCCAATCTCTAGAGATGTTAACTTGGAAAATGTGGGCCCAGGTTCTGGCTGGTTCTGGGGAAGTTTATTTTCCCAGCTCTACAAACTGAGGTCAACTGTTTGGATTTCTCCAGATTTTAGGCAGGTTCCCAGTAACCGTTCCTTGGTTGAGAAACTCAAGTCGGCCATCTGTGCCCCCAGAAATGCATACGGGAAAGGTCAGAGTGTCACTGCTTGTCATCGCGGGGGTCCTGAAGCTCGGGAGTAATGGCGGGGGGACCCTTGGGGGGGCCTTGTGATGGAGCAGCACAGAGTTTCCGGCACATTCTTTGTTTACTTTGCTGCCCTTTTGGGATAGCGTGTGTGTTGCATGTGTGTGGATGCAGAGAACTCAAAGTTGGATCTTCTCCAATCCACGACCACGCTGCTTTATAGTTGCAGAGCACTTATATTGTGCTCAGCGCCGGTGTTGATGCATTACCCTGGTATGAACTCATTTCCTCCCTTCTACAGCCCTGTGAGGTGGGGACTTTTATTTTCTTAATTTTACAGATGGGGAAACTGAGCAACACAATGGCCAAGTAACTTTCCCAGGGCCACGCCGCTGGTGAGTAGTAGGGCTGGGATCTGAGGACAGCCTCCTCTGTCTCATTCACGGAGTGGCCCACGCCATGGGATCAGCTGATTCCACTTGCCGGAAAGAATGGCTGTGGGCCAAGTCTTCTAAAGTAAAAGTTACTATTTTTAGGGCCCGTTTCCGGTGTTTGATCAGATTTATAAATAGCAGTCCCTTTTAACAAGCTACTTGATTTGGTTATGTTGGCATAGATTTCATCTCGGAAGGTACGGGGAACAGCACTGATCAAAGCTGGCTGTCCAAAGGGAGTTTTATTTCCTTTGTTTTTTAATGACAGAGATGGGAGTGTGGCTACACCTGCCCCCGGCGCCTTCTGGGACCTAACCCGTGTCAGTGCTAACCGGAGGAGAACTCCCGGGTCTCCATCATCTAGATGTCTGTGTGTTGGAGTGGATCCAAAGCAATTTTCTAAGGAGACTTCTGTCCCCGCCGCGGGGTCTCTGCTCGGCTCACCTCTGTGCGGCTTCAGCCCCTCCGTTTTCACAGGCAGGTGTCAGGGCTGCTCCCAGCTGGGTCTGTATTTAGCTGTGGGCACAGAGTTGCTTCCTTCCTGCCACTTGTTAGGACTCCAAATGCTTCACATTGTTATTAGTTTGGCTCAGAGGAGCACTGTTTAGGGAGGATCATGTGGAGAACATGTAATCCTTGAGTGTTCCATTTATTAAACTTATTTCCAGATTAAACCGTTCAGTTGGGTAACTAAACCACACATGTGGTCCCCTTAGAGTTACCTTTGCTGTATTGCATTTTGGGGTGATGCCTGAATCTTCACGAGGGACACCCTAGGAAACAGCCTGTGCTGGTCGTCCCATTCACAGTTTCTCAGCTTGCTGTTTGGGGAGGGCTCAGAGGGAACCACCCCTTGGTCTGCAAGTCTGTAGAAGAAGCGAGGAGCAACGGACGGTTTGTGTCTCATGGACCCATGAGGTATCACACCAGCCCTCTCCTCTCCAGCTGGCATCGAGGGGGCCCAGGTGTGATCCCTCCTACGACGGGTTCTTAAGCCTCTAGCCTCGATCTTGGCTTTGAGGGTGTTTGAGAGCGTGGGCTGTAGACCCACACTGCCTGGCTTCAGTCCCAGCTCCACCGTCTACCACCTGTGTGGTCTTGGGCACGTTACCTGGCCTTGCGGAGCTTTCGTTTGTTCATCTACAAAATGGGGGCAGTGAGTTCTTGCTTTGTAGGATCGTGTGCGGTTTCATCAAGGGTCCCTGTGCGGGGCAGAGCCGGGGCCGAGCATGTTGGATGGGTTCGCTCTTGGCCCCTCGCGTGCTCTCCTCTTGCTTCCCTTTCTGCCCTGCTCGCCTCCTTCCATTTTTTGTGTCATTGTCAGCCACCTTATATCTTTTCTGGAAAGTGATGAGGTAAGAAAGAATGAGTGAATGAATAAAGTTAATATAACAATTGCTAATAGGAACTGTTGTTTGGGGACTTGTTGACTCTTCTCAAAGGCTTTCATGCATCCTTTCTGATTTCATTATGAAAATTCTCTGGCAATATTATTTTACTCTGAGTCCTCATACAGAGATTCCCTAGGCCTTCTCTTTGGATATTTTTTTTTAAGATATTTATTTATTTGAGAGAGAGAGAGAGAGAGCGAGAGCGAGAGAGAGCATGAGAGGGGAGAAGGTCAGAGGGAGAAGCGGACTCCCCATGGAGCCGGGAGCCCGATGCGGGACTCGATCCCGGGACTCCGGGACCATGACCTGAGCCGAAGGCAGTCGCTCAACCAACTGAGCTACCCAGGAGCCCCCTTCTCTTTGGATATTAAATAGCTCACAAAGATGTGGCTTGTGTGTGTGTCTGTGTGTGTGTATGTCGAACTAATCCCCAAATCCTCAGCAATGTGTTCAGTAGAGCTGAAGGAAGTGAGTGACATCAGCTTTATCTCACCACGAAGTTCTGAGTTTTGAATGAAATGTTGTGTGGTAAGACTCCAGGCTCCTGTTCTGGAGGCCAGGTCTATCCATTTGAAATGAGGGGTGGGCAAGGATGGGAGATGCATTGGAGCGAGTGCCTGTGGGATGCCAGGAGCCAGCCAGCCAGGCACTGCGAAGGGCCTGGGGACTCCAGACTCGCTCCCTCTGCTAGAACTTTCCCTCAGACTATACTGACCTCAAGGTGGCATCCCTGGGGAGGCATATTCGGTTATCGTCCAGATGGACCAGAGACCCAGCAGGCAAGATGTTCCTGCTGGTGTCACAGGGAAGGGGGGACAAAGAATGTGAAGCAGTTGAGGTGGGGGATGGTGGGACTGAGATGGAGAATAGAGAGGTTTGGCCACAATGGGGGGGTGCGCACCGGTGGAGGGGAAGACTCAGGACAGAGAAGGCCCTCGGTGGGGGGAACTGAGGGCTGGGTGCAGAGGAGGGGGGCTGGGAGAGGCCAGGGGACTTGTAGGAATCCCTACCTCCCTGGAGTATAGTTGGCCGTGCTGAAGGTAGTTTTCATGGCACCCAAGGCTTGTGTGCCCATTGGGGAAGAACCTCTCTTAGCTTCTCTGCTAAAAGCTCTGGCCCCAACATCAGCAATTGCAGCTACATGATCTCAATTACAGTTTTATTGTGTGAAACTCACTTCATCTCTCTGTGCCTCAATTTCTGCATTTGCAGAAAGGAGGAGTACTAATGACAGCACCTCCCTGCTTGAGTTGGAGCAAAGCTCAACGTAAGAGGTGGAT
The DNA here is from genome assembly GCA_028533885.1 of Nasua narica. Lineage (NCBI taxonomy): Eukaryota > Metazoa > Chordata > Mammalia > Carnivora > Procyonidae > Nasua > Nasua narica. Next base: position 49,896,399 of record CM052813.1, on the reverse strand, counting down.
CAGCGGCTAAGCACAACATTTGCAACAAGGAGGGCTTGTAAATGCATCACATGTATCCATGGTGGAACTTCAGTGGGGATTTCTGTCTGCATGAGGTGCTGGGAACGCTCTCAGATGGCTTTCATTTTTGTGACCTTATTAGATCCTTTTTAATACTTCTGGGATATTAAGGGCAGACAGAAGCTCTTACTCCCATTTTGCCAGTGAAGCAATTGAGACCCAGAGAAATGGAGCTGGTCTCTTTTCTCTTTCCCAACAGCAAGTGTCACTTTTCCTGAGACCCGCAGTCTGATTTGACCCACATCCTTGAGCACACAGCTCTTTTTCTCGCTAGGCTCTCAACTTCCTGAGAGTTGGTGAATGGGGACACCCCAAATCCCTTCTGCTTAGATGCTGTCTGGAGCTGTGGATCTGATGTAAGAGAGTCTCCGACCTTCCCCTGAGCTGAGGAGTGGCCCAGGGTTATAGTGCGTGGTGGGCGCACGAATTCATATACGTGGCCGCCCAGTGCTCAGCATGGTGCCAGAGAGACTTGTAGCGGTCACGCTGGGTGATGCAGATGTCCAGGGGGCCCCTCAAGACAGGGCAGGTCCCAAGGGACCCACAGCCTGGCCATGGCCCTCTTGAAGTCCAGGCAGCCTGTGCTCATCGCCACCTCCCTATCACTGTTTTTACTCAAAAAGTTTTATTAAGTAGTGCATGGCAAGTGGTAAAAATTTCAGACAATACCAGAGGTAGACAATGAAAAGTGAGTCTCCTCCCCACTCTCCTCGTTGCTACCCAGCTCCCTCCTGGGAGGCTACTACTGTTATTAGTATCTTCTGTCTTCTTTAGAGATCTACATACAATCCTTGAATGAGAGTTTGTATATATGTGTATTACAACGTGGATAATTCCTTTTTGAACACATGTGGTAGCATCCTATATGCATTATTCCATGTTTGTTCTTTTCCATGAAGAAATATTTCTTAGAAATTGTTTCATAGCGATAGAGGGCTGTTACATTCTTTTTTTTTAAGATTTTATTTATTTATTTGACAGAGAGAGAGAGAAATCGCAAGTAGGCAGAGAGGTAGGCAGAGAGAGAGGTGGAAGCAGGCTCCCTGCTGAGCAGAGAGGCTGATTCGGGCCTCGATCCCAGGACCCTGAGATCATGACCTGAGCTGAAGGCAGAGGCTTTAACCCGCTAAGCCACCCAGGCGCCCTCTGTTACATTCTTTTTAACAGCTACATAGTATTCCACTGTATGAACTATTGTAATTGATTTAACAGGTCATTTGTTGGTCACTTTCTTCTTTTTTTTTTTTTAAAGATTTTATTTATTTACTTGAGATAGAGACAGTGAGAGAGAGCATGAGAGGGGAGAAGGTCAGAGGGAGAAGCAGACTCCCCGTGGAGCTGGGAGCTGGATGCGGGACTCGATCCTGGAACTCCGGGACCATGACCTGAGCCGAAGGCAGCTGCCCAACCAACTGAGCCCCCCAGGCACCCTGTTGGTCACTTTCAATCGAAAGTCGAAAAAGCCTGCTTTGAACATCCTTATTTTTGCACATGTGGGACTATACATGCAGGATACGTTCCCAGAAGTGGAAAGGCTGGGTCTGTCTATATGCACTATGAATTTTGAAAGCTAGAACCCCTGCTCCCTGAAGAGGTTGAGCCCCTGAAGTGATGAGACCTGTTTCCCTTATTGCTAATCTTATAGATAAAAAAGGATATATTGTGGTTTTAATTTGTTTTTCTCTTATTATGAGTAAGGTCTGGTGGCTTCTTCTTCCTCTTCTTCTTTTTTACACATACTTTTTTAATTTGGAATATTTTAAACTCAGAAAATTTGTAAAGGTAGTACAGAGAGTTTCCATATACTTCTCACCCAATTTCCTTGTCATTACCCTCTTCTTCTATAACCACGGTTCATTTGCCCAAAACGAAGAAACCAACATTGGTACAATACTAATAGCTAAACTCCAGACCTTATTTGGCTTTTGAGCAGTCTTCACACTTCGGTGAGCATAAGGTGGATGTGTAAGCTGACAGTGGCATTGTGGATGCCTGAGCCACTCCCCTGCCTAGAGGTTGTGGGTGCCTGTGATTGACATCATTCACCGCACAGCACAGCCCATGGCCCAGGCCTCTCGGCTGGAAAGGGGGACTCAGTGGAGAAATGACTGCTTTATTTCTCTAAGTTCCTCTGGGAGACAAATGCAGTGTGGTTAAATCACTGGCTCTCTGTGGCTGTTCTATCAGCATACTCATAGCTTTTGGTATTCCGGCAAGGAAATAGCATGTGGCAAGGCCCGGGGGTATGAAGCTTCATCGGGTTTTTTTTTTTTTTTTACATTTTATCTATCTATCTATCTATCTATCTATCTATCTATCTATCTATTATCTATCTATTTATTAAGATTTTATTTACTTATTTGACAAAGGGAGATCATAAGTAGGCAGAGAGGCAGGCAGAGGGAAAGGGGGAAGCAGGCTCCCTGCTGAGCAGAGAGCCCGATGTGGGGCTCGATCCCAGGACCCTGAGATCATGACCTGAGCTGAAGGCAGAAGCTTAACCCACTGAGCCACCCAGGTGCCCCACCATTTTATTTATTTATTAGAGAGAGAGAGAGAGCATGGGGGAGCAAGAGAGAGAGAGAGCTCGAGCGCATGAACAGGGGGAGGGGCAGAGGGAGAAGCAGACTCCCTGCTAAGCAGGGAGCCCAATTCGGGGCTCAATCCCAGGACCGAAGGTAGATGCTTAATGGCTGAGCCACCCAGGTACCCCTAAAACTTCATCAGCTTTAAAAATCCCATGGCACAAGTAATACTTATGTTCTAGTAAAATTAGCACGTTGCAGATAAGGCTGAAGCTAATCACTCTGATCTCAGTCCCTTCTTTCCCCTCCCAGAGGCCACACTGTGGTTGCTTTGGTGTGTATCCTTTGCACACAGGACCTCATTTCCCCCTCAGAACAACTCTGTGGGCCAAGTACTGTTCTCAGGCTGGTTCTGCCCGGAGGAGGTGGAGTGTGGAGGGATGAGGGGGGCTGTCTGAGATGGCGGAGCTGGGATTCTAAGGCAGCTGTGTCTGCCCCGAGCCCGCAGCTTTCCCCGCTCTGCTCACCAGCCCCCCTCCTATGCCTTTCTCTTCCCCCACAGCTGTCTTGCAACCCGGTTTCGCATTCACTGGGCATTTCCGCTCTCTCACTCACCGGATCAGAGGTTATGGTGCTTCTGGGGCAGTTCCTGCCTTAATTCCCACGGGGCCTGTGCCGCCTTCTGTCTCCCCTTCCCCCGGTTTCAGTGTTCTTCTCATCCGCTCGCTGCCTGGGCCCAAGTACTCTCTCCTCCTCTCTTTGCCCTTCTTTAGGCCATTTCCCGACCGCCCACAGGGTGCGAGGAGGTGGTGGAGGTAAAGCAGGGAACAGAGCAGGCAAAGATCAAAGCCCGCTGCCCGCAGGCCACTTCCACTCTCCTGGAACAAAGACTGTTTCTGATCTGAGGTCTCTGGGCTCCTCCAGGTCCGAACCAGTTCTCCCCGGGGTTGGCTTTCCGAGCATCCCGCCTTCTTGCCATTTATGGGGACAGTGGCACGAGCTGGTGTCCATTCTGGAAGGCCCCACATGTTTCCCCCTCAAAATCTGCCTTCTTCCTCCCGTCGTCCTGGGGATGTCGCCGCATCTCAGGACAGGTCCCCTGGCTGCTCCCTGGGAATCGTGTGCCCGCGTGATTTACCGTGCCTCATAGCACCTCATGTCTTTAAAATTACAGTGCCCATTTCCTGCTGAAATAATTTCCACAAAGAGTGGCTCCTATTACCGCAAGAGGCGTGCAGACGTCATGATTTATTATTATTTATGGTCCCAAAGCCTTGTTTATGCAAGACGGGTTAGGTGCGTGCGATAGAAATGCCATTATGCAAATGACATTGAATGTCCTTACTGCGCCTAAATAATTTCTGTGTTGGACGATTAAACCTCATCTGTTATTGATATGGGCTGCAGTCGGGCTATTACAGAGTCCCAACAGTACTTACTCCCAGTAATGGGAAAATTGAGAGAGAGACACCAACACAATTGCCTCAAGTGGGCCGTGATGGTCAGGAAGGAGTAGAACATCTCGGAGGCGCGCGCGAGGAGCCCGCCGGCACCTCCGGATAAATAAGGAAGGCAGCGCCCAGCAATAAATTAAGCCCCGGGTTTGTGTGGGTGTCTTGGGAGATTTGCAGCCTTCCAGTTGTGTGATTTAGCTACTTGATTGAGCCAGGGGACCAGGTAACCCCACCCAGAGTTCGAGGGCGCCCCTGGCTGAGGAAGCTGCCCGCATAGAGGGGAGGGTGCAGGCGAGGAGGGTGGCCACTGGTGACACCAGGCATCCAGCCGCCTGTCGCCCAGCCCCTGCCCACAACCGCCTGCCTTCGAGAGCTCCCTCTCGCTCTCGCTCTTTTTTTTTTTTTGACACAGCTGTGAAGTCCCATTTTGATCAGTGTTGATAGCTTATGAATTCCAAAATTGACAAAATTTACAGAAAAATGAGGATAATCCATCTTCCTTAGCAGCCTGTCAGGAGCTGGCCATACTTCATAATCTCCAATTACAGATGCTATTTTCCGACATTTACATGCAGATATTAGAACCAAATGAAAATGAGAAACAAAGAGAGAATGGAAATGCAGCTATTTATATGTATAAAAGACAAACAGGTAAATTCAAGACATTTAGATTGGATTTGGGGTCCCTTTAGGAGGCTGGAAAGAGACAGCCGGGAGCACGTGGGGTTTCAGAGTGAAATGGTAAGTCACGTGGCCTCGCCAGGCCTGCCCGTGGTCTGGTGGTTTGGGTTCAAAATGGGTCAACCCTGCTTGGAACAGCTGATTTGGGTGAGGGTGCATAGGGCCTCCCTCAGGGTTTTCAGGGGACTCTGGGGACCACCCCTAGCTCAGGCTCAGCCTTCGAGCCCACACATAGTTCACCAATGAGTGAGTTTTAGACCCTTCAGCCTTCATTTTCAACAATGGTGTGTGTGTTGCGATGGGGAGACAGGAAATGCCACCAGACACTCTTTCTCCCGGGCAAATTGCAAAAAGATGGCACATTCTGGTGACCAGTGCAGCCACGGCTCCTGAGTAGGAGACACGTGAAGGTACCACTGTCTGTCAGAAGGGCTCTGCCCAGGTGCACCAGAGTGGCACCAATAAACTTTTAAAATGGGATATAAATAATGAAATTAATGGGGAGAGAGGGAGTTCGGATACATGGATCACGCGCTTCCTTCTCGAGGCTAATCTGGCAGAGAGAGGAGGGCCTGGGAGGAGGCTTTGTAATGAAAATGTTCTTCCCATAAAATTGAAGGGAGAACAGCCTTGTTGCCCTCGCAGCTGTATGTGGCACTGGCTTCTGGAAAGCTGGGGATATTAATTAGCACTGCTTTGGATTAAACTCTCCCAACCATGTCGGATGGTACGATTTTTTCTCTTTGTGAGCTTGACACGGGTGGCAAGGAGAAGTCCGCCTGGGTTTTCCCCGCTTCTTATCATTGCTAAAGTTTTCTTTTATTTGGGAATCAGACCTCTTCCTCTCCCAGAAATGAGAATGAGGTATTTCAGGCCTTTCCAGGGAGGTCGGGCAGAGAGAGGGGCTGTTTTTGTTGGAGGAGACAGAGAAGGTGGAGATTGTTGGACGGGTTTGAAAGTGTTTGTTTGTGTGAAGCCTGTTTCCAGCCAGCAGTTTTATATTATTTGAGGTTTGATTTGTGGGAGAGAGGTGAAGGAAATAAAACCAGGAGGCTAAATTTAATGTATATGGGTGTTGAGAGAGCAAAAGGAATTGTTAGGAATCAGACTCAAACCAGGCTCTCAGAAGTGTGTTTGTTTACACATCTGGTCTCAAGGCCAAGCGTTTGCTTGTTTAAGTAAATTATAGGTATTAAAACACACAAAATGATTATTATGCTTTGTTTCTGGGTATAAAATGCGAGATTCATGAAATTACTACATCAGCGTAGAACGTGAATGTATTTTCAATAATTAAAAGCAAAGGCTCTGGGGGAGCCTGGGTGGCTCAGTGGGTTAGGGCCTCTGCCTTCTGCTCAGGTCGTGGTCTCAGGGTCCTGGGATGGAGCCCCGCATCGGGCTCTCTGCTCGGCGGGGAGCCTGCTTTCCCCTCTCTCTCTGCCTGCCTCCCTGTCTACTTGTGATCTCTCTCTCTGTCAAATAAATAAATAAAATCTTTAAAAAAAAAAAGCAAAGCCTCTGAAGTCAAGTTAGCCCTGATAAAAAGGCAAGTACACAGACACACTGTTGGCACTGTGCTAGTTTTTTCTCTACTGCCTACATTAGCTAAATTTGGGCTTAGACATAATAGCTAAAACCTAAGCCTGGGGTCTACTTCCTTCCATTTCTGATGTCTCTAGAAGCCAGAATGTTGCCTTCGGTAAGGAACACAGTGCTTGAACCAAACAGTCCGAGGCCTGATTTTTCCTTGACGGGACTGACAATGTCACGTGGTCCTGCTTGTTTCTCTGTTGCTTCTCACTAATGTTAAGATCAATTGGTAGCTCTGGCGTCCATCTGAGCATGGCTGTCCTTCGAGTCTAAGCAGAGAGCGGAGAGAATAAAGTTAATGGCATCTATGGCTGATTCCATCTGGAAACGTGTCCTGCAGGAGGCCATTCTTCAGCCAGGCCTTGCAGGGGTGGATAGACGAGGGTAGGAGGAGAGAAAGGGAAAGGGCCCTCAGGGAGGGGGCATGGCCCTGTGACAGGTGCAGGGTCGGGAGCAAGCAGGTGTCCGAAGGGGCTGTGAAGCATGTGGGACCTCACCCAGACTGAGAGCTGGCTTCTCTTTCCCTGGGCCCTGGCACCTCCGTGTGAGACACTTGGAATCCTGGTGAAGAACACAGATCAGAGAGAACCGAGTCTGACACCTGCCTCCATGGCCCACCTGCCTTCCCTTCGCTTGGTTTTCTCACCTGCCCTGGGATGGGGTTGATGACAATGGCAGAGAGGTGGTGCGTAGTGCTGTAAGAACTTGGACTTGGGGTCTCACTGCTGGGGGGTGATGGGGACACGTTCGTTGGGCTCCTTGTGCCTCACTTCAGTCGTCTGCCAAGTGGGAGTGATAGTAATACCCATAGGGTTGTTGTAAGGATGCAAGAAACAACCGTGTTTTAATATCTGGAATCCTACCTGTGTGTAGGCAGCATCCAGGGAGTTCATGTTATTCTGAGGGTTGTTAAAAGTGTGTGAGGGTTTAGGTGAGAGCCCATAGAATCCTTAGACTTGCAAACCAAGGAGTTCTGGTCTCCTCGCTTTGTTTTTGTTTTTGTTTTTTTTCCTGGTGCTTCTCTGGCTTGGCTTCTGTTTGGCCCTAGCAAACCTTGGGGACGAAGAGAGCACTCCCCCACAAGGCCGCCTGTGTTTGCCTTTGCAGAATATCACCCTTCTGAAGGTTCTGGCTGAGAGGGAGCAGACAGGGCAGAGAGGTGGCCTGTGGCCCCAGCATTGTGTGTGTGCATGCACACCATGGGCCTCACCATGCAGCTGCGGCCGGGCAGAGGCGGGGCTGGGGGGCAGGGGCACCCACCTCCCTGCCCTGACCCCTATGGGTCTTGCAGAGGGAAGTCTCCTTCCATTACGGCCCCAGGATAACCTCTGTCTCCTGCAGATGGGAAGTCCATCTGAAAGAGGTCAACCATGAGCAGCTCGAGCAACCCCCCCACTCCCACACCAGTTACTTTAGGATGGGGGGAAGGGTTCCTTCTGCATGCCCCTCTTCAGGGCCCTCGCTAGCCAGCAGGGCTGCATTCCTTTGGAGGTAATGGGCCTTCCTGCCCTGCCCCCTTTCTAGTCCCATAGCAGGCTGAGAGAGCTAGGCCCCACCATGGACCGCCTGGGAGAAGCCCACAGGGTTTGGCTGCCTGGAGATGGGGCTTTATTTGGGGGGACTCTCTCCTCTCTTCTTCATGTCATGGCCCAGAGCCGCTCATCACACAGACAGGCAGAATCTGAGCAGGCCCCGGGGCTCCAGAACGGGTGTCCTCCCCCTCCTCCCCTGCGTGATCTCCCCGCCCCCGCACCACACACAGCACCACATGCGCACTGCCTCTTCTTATCACTTAGGAGACCTTCACCCCTGGGTCCCCGCTCTCATCCTCCAGAAGCAGAGCTTAGTGCTCTAAGCCTTGTCACTTCTTTTCTTGCATTCGGAAGACAAGAGCCAGGATACTCTGTGCCCAGGGCCTTCTCCTCCCCCTCTTCTAACAGAACTCTTATGGTTCAGGGTGAGCCCTGGTTCCTTTGCCCCCTCTCCCTCCCTTGCTCGGTTTCACTCAGGATAGGTCTGTCCAGCTTCAGCCCAGGCAGGGATGCTGCCTTTAGGTGTCTCCCCACCACAGACGGGGAGCAGACACCATCCCAGATTGCTAGAGTGAGGTAGTATGGGACAAATGTCCTGAAGGAAGTGTGGGGAGAGCGCCGTGGGGATTCAGGGAAGGAAGTGTTCTTCTTCAACCACAAGCTTAAGGAAGCATCAGGAGCAGATGCCCTTTGATCTGGACTTTAGACAACAAGGATTTCGACTGGGGTGGGGATGGGAAGACAGTGTGAGCCAAGGTACTCATATGGGCTTTCAGGGATTAGTGTGTGTGGTGTGGTTGGAGTGGAGGACGATGTTTTGGAAGTAGGGTAGATTGGAGTGGCCGCTGGAAAAGTAGGTTGGAATTTGGACTGGGACCTGTACAGTTCAGGTCACCATTACCAGGAAGCTGGGTGAAGCCGGGAAGAGTTTGTAAGCACTTGGGTAGGGATGGGAGAAAATGAACACTTAAACAAAATCATGTACATAATCACTTTCCATTTGTAATGAACTTGTTGTGAGCTCTGCATTGACTGAGAACAACATGAGTCATCCAGGTGATGAGGTCACCAGAAAAGTGGAAGCAAGCTTCTTATGCCCCAGTCAGAGAGAATGAAGACTGGAGTACATAGGGGCCCTGCATTGGCTCCAGGAGGGAAGAGCACTGCCCCTCGCCCCCCGTGGCCCAAGAGGACATTTGTTAGAACTGGACCCCCTGAGAGCACACCCAAGACCGGTGTAGGGAGGCCTAAGGGGACAGATTTAGCACTTTCTCATAGCTAAGCTGGGTGGCCAGGCAGTGGTTGGCTCATGAAGTAGTGAGTTCTCCATCACTGGTGGGGTTCAAGTATCAGATAAAAGATCAACCTTCATCATCGCTCCTGAGCTCCTTTGGGCTCTGAGATTTGGGACTCATTAAAATTCTCTAAGTGGTCGGGGGGAAAAGGGGGCATCCTGGTTAGTCATTGATGGAAAAGTTTCTCTTGGACAGAAACTACAATATCTAATTTCAGTCCCCTCCCTGGGGCTTCCCCTGCTATTCCACACCACCTGGGCGTGTGTCTGGGGGTATGCTGGAGGGGTGCCTGGCAGGCTGCAACAGAATGGGGTGATGAGTCAGTTAAACTTTGCAAATCTCTTGATTTGATTCCACTGCAATCCACTGTGGCCCAAGCATGAGCACAGGTCTGGAGAGCCAAATGAATAGAGAGCGTGTCTCATCCATGCCTCTAGTACTGTCTGATAAATAAAAGCACCCTCAATCACTTATCCTCTCAGTGACCCTGGGAAGCACCTCTGGTGCTGTTGGCAGAGCCAGGCCATGGTACCTGTCCCAGTTCATTTGGTGCCACAGGCATTTATGTCACATCTGTTCAGAGCTGGGCATTGGGCCAGGAGCTGCTGTCACAATGAGGAGGGAGACACAGCTCCATCCTCATGAAGTTCATACTCCAGTGGGGGGATGAGGACCCTAAAAAATTAGGTGTATGATGCAAAGTGCTAAGTGTAGTGATGGAGGTATGACCACTTAGATGTTCTAGGAATGCAGAAGAGGGGAAATCAGGGAAGGCTTCCTGGAAAGGGAAGGTCATTCAGAATCCTTGGCAGTTCTTTCCCCCAGTCAATACCTACAGTACCTCTGTAGATTATGGAGTACTTTTGCAAGCATCATTTACAACAGCCCCTTATAGCAAATCTTTTTTTTTTTTTTTTAAGGGAGAGAGCCCACGCACAAGCAGTGAGGGGAGGGAGAGGCAGAGGGAGAGGGAGAGAGAGAATTCCCAAGCAGCCTCCATGCCCAGCTTGGAGCCAACACAGGGCTCGATCCCACAACCCTGAGACCATGACCCAAGCCAAAATCAAGAGTCACTCAAGAGTCAGATGTTTAATCGACTGAGCCACCCAGGTGACCGCAGCAATCATTAAAAAAATTTTTTTATTGATTTATCTTTAAAAAAGTATTTATTTGAGAAAGAGAGAAAGAGTGGGGGAGTAGGAGAAGGGGCAGAGGGAGAGGGAGACAAGCAGACTCACACAGGGCTTGCTCCCAGGACCCTGAGACCGCGACCTGAGGGGAAGAGCCAGGCGCCTAACCTACTGAGCCACCCAGGCGCCCCAGCAAACAGTTTTTAGAAGTTTAATTCATCTTTATTAGGTTCGGTGGGGATGGAATGCTAAAACCTTGTTTTTTGTTTCTTACTTTTTTTAAAATTAAACTGCGGGTTTGAGATCATTGTAGATTCACATGCAGTTGTAAGAAATAATGCAAAAGGATTCTATATATCCCTCTCCGGTTTCTCCCCATGATGATAGGTGGCAAGGCTGTAGTACGATATCACGTCGGGATATTGGCAGTGACAGACTGAGACCGAGAACAGTCCCTCCCAACAGGATCTCTCCTGTTGCCCTCTGAAGCACTTTTCAAGTGTTTGTTTACACATCTGGCCCCGAGAACCCAAAATATGAGAATAAAAAGGACTGCCCTGTAGGACTTGACATTCTTATCACCTACTTTGTGCCTTCTCACGACCGTGGGAGGAAGGTCATGTGTCCCATGTTACACATGAGAGAAGCAGCCGGGACTGTGAGTGAGGCGCCTGGCCTGGTTTCACACAGCGTGACCTTGGCCTGTCCGATTTGA
>CM052813.1:49854687-49885317 GCA_028533885.1 Nasua narica | reverse complement strand
CCCCCCCCCCCCCCCCCCCCCCCCCCCGGTGAGGCCTTACAGCCAGAAGGCCCCTGCCGGTTCTGTCCGTCTCTGTTATTTGGCCGTTGCCCCAGGGTGAATGGAAGTCCAAGGCAGTGTCCAGGCTCCAGGCTCCCTGCCAATTGGTTTGATCCACGGTAATCAAGACAGAGCTATTCCCTTTTTTAAAAAAGATTTTATTTATTTATTTACTTGTTTGTTTATTTTGGGGGGAAGGGTCAATGGGAGAGGGAATGAGAGAATCTTAAGCAGGCTCCACACCTGGTGCAGAGCCCGATGTGGGGCTTGATCTCACAACCCTGAGATCATGACCAGAGCTGAAATCAAGAGTCAGACACTTAACCGACTGAGCCACCCAGGCTCCCCTAAAGATTTTATTTTTAAGTAATCTCTACACCCAACATGGGACTCGAACCCACAACCTGGAGGTCAAGAGTTGCACACACCACAGGTTGAGCCGACCAGGCGCCCTGCGACAGAACTCTCCTTTAACCTATGCTCTGCAGGTCCGGTTCTCATGTAGCCAGATTTAAGAAGTGTGGAACATTCCTGCTCCTTGCTTGCAGCTCTAGGGCTCTCTCCCTAGCTGGCGGAGTAGCGCTCGGCCTGGGGCCACAGCACTTTACAGAGGAGGACCTCACACCCTAAGTGTGTGAGCTTCCCCTCCAGGCTGGTAGTGAAGTCTAGTCAAATCCTAACCACTTTGGGGAAAACGGGCCAGGACTGAGGTGCAGAGGGCACGCCGGGGCTGCCCTCTCTGAGCCCCGTCTTTGCAAGGACTTTGCCAACTGAAAGGACTGGGCAGACGGGAGGCCTTATGCTTCTTGTGTTTGGAACCTCGGCGTCCCTGAAGATGGAGAGATACCAGACTTTAGGACCGCAAATTCCTGGCTGCCCTCTTCCTCTAGGGTGCTCTCATTATTCCGCAGGTGTTTTTTGGACAGTTGATGGGTGCGGCAAGTGGGGTCGTGACTCAAACACGTGCTGTTTGGGATTTCTAACTTTAATTATGGAGGATTTCAAAAGTAGACAAAATAGTCTAATTAACCTGTAAGCATCCTGTCCCTGGATTCAACGATTCTCGACTCACAGCTCGTCCTGTTTCATAGATACCCCTATTGCCCCCACGCTCGGCTTTACTTTTCCGCAGCTTTATTGAATTTCAATTTTTATATCATGAAATTCACTCATCTGAAGTATGCAGGTCAGTGATTTTGAGTCATTTTCGGAGCTGTGCCGCCAACACCGACAGTCCACTGTTAGAACTGTTCCTTCCCTCCAAGAAGATCCCTCGTGTGCGTTTATAGTTAAAGCCCGCCCCCGCTCCCGCTCCAGCCTCCCCTGCTCTTTCTGTGTGACACATCTGCGAGCTCCGGATCCCCTGCTGATATCTGGCGTCTTTCTTCCTCCTCCTCCTCCTCCTCTTCTTCTTCTTTTAAGATTTTAAAAATTTATTCATTTGAGAGAAAGAGAGCACACAAGCAGAGGGCGCAGCAGCAGGAGAAGGAGAAGCAGGCTCCCCATGGAGCAGGGAGCCTGATGCGGGACTCGATCCCAGGACCCTGGGACCATGACCTGACCCAAAGGCAGCCGCTTAACCGACTGAGCCACCCGGGCGCCCCCAGACCTGGCGTCTTTGATTTAGCGTGCTTTTAGGCTCATAGTACTGCAGCACGCGTCAGTGCCTTGTTTGTTTGTACTGTGGAGTAGTATCCCTGTCACATAGACCACAACTTGTTAACGACAGGGAACTTTGTCACCTTCATTTTGAAGCCGATTCCAGACATCCTATCACTTTATCTGTAAATGTTTTAGAATGACTCTTTAAAAGATGAGACCTTAACGAGCATGACCACGATACCATTGTCACATCTAAAAAGTCAGCAAATCTGTAATGTCCTCAGATATCTCAAATATATAATCTGTGTTTGCATTTATCATAGTTTCATAATAAGTCATAATATTTTTTTTACAGTTGTGTTTTTTAGTCTATTTGTGGGAGTCAGGGTCCACATTGTGACCCATTGCTACGTCTCAAGTCTCCTCTAACCTATAGGATCCCCTCCGTCTCTCTTTTCTTGCCTTGGAGCTCATCTGTTGAGGAGGGAATCCCTACTTTGTCAGGTGGCCAGTTAGAGAGGCAAAGGGCCATCAGCGGCGCCAAGGGACTTGGAGATGCAAGTCCTCAGACAGCTCGGGAAGCAGAGGCCAGGGAAGGGAGACAGCTGTCCTCTGGCCCCGGCTCCACCCCGGCTGCCTGAGGCATCCAGACTCCTCTGCCTCCTCAATCTCAGGTCCTCAGGCCAGGCCCTGGGCACAGAGCTCCCCCACTTCAGCTCGTGTCCTCCGCTGGGTAGGTGTGTCTGTGGGCAGGTGTCTGGTCCCTCAGAATGGGAGTGGTTGGCCTGGTGCTGGCCCAGCTCCCGAGGGCCACCCGAGTCTGGGCAGCGAGCCTGGAGGAGCTCCACAGGGAAGCCTCTTGGGCCAAGGTAGCCATCTGAGGTAGCCAGCCCTGCAGCCTCGTCCCCACGCCCTGCCCTCCTTCGTGCTGCCCTCCTTCTCACGTGTCTGTGTTTCTTTTCTCCTCCATGCTATGGCAGTGGTGCCCCGTGCTGATGAGACAATACTTGGTGCAGCCCCAGGCAGTCCTTTTCCAGGTAATTTCCTAGGGACCCAAATGACGCCCAGCACCCACTTTCCTGGGGCACGTGCCTCCTGGAGTCCCTCCTAGGATTCCTTACCCCTTGCGTGGCTTAGCTTCCAGAGTGCCATCCCTGCCCTTACCCTTCAGATCCTCACACCCGCCCTGGCAGGCAGGCTGCAAGGAGTTTGACTCATTTTATTAATGAGGAAAACGAGGCTCCGAGAGCTGGCCTGGCTTGCCTGAGGTCACACCGGAGGGAGAGAGGCAGAGCTGGGCTGAGAACCCCGTGTTATCGCTCCTGGCCCACAGTTCTTTTCCCACAGGAGCAAAGGTTATATATGAATCAGATAAAAATTAGCTCAGGAAGTCTGTTCCCCCGCCTGTACCTCAGTTTTTCCACGTCGGGGAAGATGATTCTGAGAATCTGTCTAGCTCAGACACTGGAGAGTTCAAGACTTTCCATCATCTGGAGCGTGGTATCTGTGAGGAGGGTGTGAGTACCTGCTGGTTTTGACCTTGAGTCCTCAGGAGACTCTGTGGCAGTAGGCAGAGTTTTATCCCCATTGGTTGCCCTGGAGTGGACAGTCAGTGAACCACTGTCCTCAGTTCATTTCTCTTTCTGGGTCATGGTCAAGGACGGCACGAGGGGGCCCTGATGGGAAGGGAGCAGAAGCCCCAAATAACATCCTATGAAAGAACCCCAAGGGCTCAGAGAAGTCAGAATTGTGGAACACAGCTCTTGCTTGTGATTGTCAGTGGTGGGAGGAGAGGGGGGCCCTGTTCCCGAGCGTGTGGGAGCGCCGACGCACTTACGCACGCGTGACCACCGTGTTCCGCCAGTTCAGCCCTTGGCCCCCCAAGTAACTGTGAGAAGTGGAAGTATGTTGTCACGGTTACCAGAGGCAGCAATTATGCCTTCTCTCTCCTCTGTCTCCTGACCTTCCTTTCCATCTTCCTTTTGCTGTCATTCTTTCTACCTCGTCCAGTCTCCACTTTCACAAAGGACCTGAGATGTCCTGCAAAATAAACAATTACATGTACTTAAGTTAGTAAGTTAAGGCTGAAAAAATGCAGAAATGACGTGGCGAAAGAGGGAAGGTCCTAGCGCCAGGTGCCAGCAATGCTGTGGTTGTGGTTGAACACTGAATTTGACTGAGCTTCTTGGCAGCCAAAGCAAAAAGGGCCAAGCCGTGGTTTCCAGGGTTCCTCTTGCTCAACCACAGGCAGGTTAACTACTCAGCGGGAGAAAAACACATCAGGGGTGCTGAACTGTGGGAAAGACTGGCAAGGACTTTGAATATTCTAATGGGCAGTGTCTTCAGAGGTTAAAAAAAAGTTCTTTGTATGGCTCTTTTATTTCCTCTAACAAATGTTGAATACCTGACATTTTCTCATAGATGAGTGAAAGCCCTTCCCCACAGGCTTTTTTTTTTTTTTTCAAGATTTTATTTATTTGACAGAGAGAGAGAGAGATCACGAGTAGGCAGACAGGCACGCAGAGAGAAAGGAGGAAGCAGGCTACCTGCTCAGAAGAGAGCCCAATGTGGGGCTTGATCCCAGGACCCTGAGATCATGACCTGAACTGAAGGCAGAGGCTTTAACCCACTGAGCCACCCAGGTATCCAACAGGCTTTAACTCGTGGTGGCCAAAGACCGTTGTTTCCTGGTCGCCTGACTTGATGAGGGGAGAGGTCAGGGTTGGAGGTGTGCAGGGGAAGGTTAGCGTATCACTTGGGGTTCCTGTTCAAACACTTCTCAGTTAATTTTTAAGTGTTGTGGCTAATGTCATATTACTGGACTATATATTCACTTATTCACCAAGCCCTTAGGGGGCTATAGGGATGTTCCCTATCCTATGCTCTCAAGGCAACCTAGAGGGATATAGACAAACAGCCATTAAACATGGTAGAAGTATGGTAACGGAGGTCTGTGGAAGGAGGGAAGCATAGACAAAGAGTTGTGATTTCTTTGTACAAGTGGGGGAATCAGGAATGGCTTCACCAAGGAGGTGACGTTGGAGCTGAGTCTTGTGGACAGTGTAGGAGTTCTGTACGTGACTGAGTGAGACGAGTCTTCCAGGCTGGGTAGGACTGCCGGGAGTGGCTGAAGAGCAGCTGTGGGAGGAAGGGAGCCCAGGAGATTGGAGTGAATCATTGGCAGCTCGAAGGGACAGGCAGTGACGAAGACTTGGGGAATAATTACACACCAAAACTAAATGCCAGCATCCCCTGGCTCATGCAGGAGCAGAGGAACTGCTGCGGAACCCTACCAAAGAAGGGTCTAGGCTTGGGCCAAGCCCACCAGGTGCTGGTGGTGGGAGGTACAGATAGCCGAGGGCAACTGAGGGCCAATTTCCAAGTCCCCTGTCCTCAGGACCTTCACTCTTTAGCAAAGTTCACTCTACCTTCTGGTAGCCAGTAGTGGTTGGGAGACTGGATTTTTGGGCCTCCTACCACATGTGAAATACAAGTTAAAGATTTTTATCTTGGAAAGGTGATCCAAACCCAACTGTCAAAGGACTGGACAAACTTTGACAATGAATTTATTGACTAAAGCAAAATCAAATAGCTAGAAGACACTTCCAACTGGGCATGGAAGAAATTAAGAGTCAGAATATCCCTGTTGGCTACCCTCTTGCAATTTTCTTAAACCCAGATTGGTTCTGCTTTCTTGAGGGAGATAAAGGCTTTCCCTTGCAGACCCAGCTGCCCAGCTTAGAGTCCAGGGAGGGGGTAGGTCTGGCAGTGGGGTAGGGAGGGGCGCAGGGATGCTGACTCTTGGTTGAAATTGCCGCCTGGCCCGCCTAAAGGTCACTCATTCATGTTTTCATGTGTTCCCTGTGCAAGCCCTTCACAGTTGAATCCCAGCTTGACTACCTTTCCATCTTTGCCTCTTCTTTCACTTCTTCCAATGATTGGCATGTGCCCTGTTCCCAGATTACTTCTGTCCTCTTACCTTTGAGCCTTCCTGTAGCACTTACCAGCCTTGGGGGTTGGGGATCGCCCAGACCCGGGTTCAGGTAGGTTCAGACCCACCTTCTCAAGAACCCTGTCCTGACCACTTCTCACTCCATGTTCAACAAATCTGCACTCCAGCTCCTCTTGGATAAAGCTTCTGGGTCACATGTCTTTTCCCTTGGGGTTTGTGGATGAAAGTCAGAGAGCATGGCTGGTCTTCACATGCCTTCTTGTGCATAAGAAAGGCTCAATAAACACTGAGCATTCGTTATGCTCAGACCTCCACAAGGGCACTCGGGAACACACAGAGGAAGGAGCCCCGTCCTCTAGCCCAGAGTCCCCGGAACTCCAGAAGACGCCATCTTGGAAGAGACCCTTAAGAATTGTTCTGACCTCCTTTTTTGCTCATGGCAACACACTGAAGGAGCCATTCCATCCAGTGAGCTTTACTTCAGAGTTCCTTCTTCAGTAAATTAGGAGGCTAGTGCCATGACCAGGTCCCATCCTGCGGGGGATGAAGTCTAGACAGTGACCTTTGCCCAGCAGCTCCTTGCTGTGTGGAATGAAAACTTTTCTGGTCCTGACCGGAAGCAAGAAACATATTCTCATCTCCGCCTAGTAGACCTATATCTACTTATACATAAAACAAAGATTTCTAAAACAGGACTTACTTTTGCTGTGTGTGAGGACCTTGGATATTTTCTGTTCTAGTCTATTCTGATTTCATTTTTAAAAA
Source organism: Nasua narica (assembly GCA_028533885.1). Taxonomy (NCBI): domain Eukaryota; kingdom Metazoa; phylum Chordata; class Mammalia; order Carnivora; family Procyonidae; genus Nasua; species Nasua narica. Next base: position 49,878,959 of record CM052813.1, on the reverse strand, counting down.
ATATTGGCACTAGCAAATTGATTTTGCATCTGTTTATAGGTCAGGACTCACAGTAAGAAAATCATTAGAGTCATTTTCAAGACTTGGGAGTCAGATGGACCCAGGTTAGAATCCTGGATGTGGCACCTATAAGTTGTGTGACTCTAGGCAAGCTACTTCGCGTCTATCATAGGTCTCAGTTCATCGTCTGTAAAATGGGAATAACATAGAACCTATTTCATGGAGTTACTGTGAAGATTAAATGGAACATTCAAGTAAAGCTCCTGACAAGAGCAAGGGATCAATAAATGTGAGCTTTTGACATGGCTGTGAAGATTGTGGTTCTTAATTGCCTGGCATGACCACTTGGTGGGGCCAGCAGAGAAAATTCCTGCCTCATAAGGAATGGTAGTCAGGAAGGACTTTCTGGAGGAGGAGGCATTTAATCAGGGCGGTGGGATGCCTGGGACCCACTGCTGTCCTCACAGTGACCAAGAACCCTGTGTGAGCATCCCAGGACCACTAGTTTCCCTTTGAAGAACAGGCTTGTTCCCAACGATTTTTGGCTGGACCTAGAGATGACCACGTTAGATGCCTTTGCCTTTCCCATTTAGGTCTCCAATCCACCTGGAATTGATTTTTGTGTCTGGTGTAAAGTAAAGATCCAATTTCTTTCTTCCCCTTGTTTCTGAATGGATAACTGGTTACCCCGCGCTGTTGATCAGAGGCCACCCTTCCCTGCTGATTTGTATATCCCCTCTCTCGTATATCAAGGTTCCATATATGCACAGATCAGTTCCTGGACTCGCTTCTGTTTCATGGATCTATTTATCTGCGCCTGTGCCAATTCCGCGGTGTCTTAATTACTACAGCTCTGCAGTGGTTCCTGATGGCGGGGAGGCGTGTCCCTATTGGCTCCTTCTCCCTTAGAAGCCTGTGCTGTTCTCTGCGTGTTTCAGAATCAGCCTGTGCTGGAGACGATTGAGAGCCCCAGGAGCTCTGGACAAAGCTGTCCTCAGGCAGACTCACGGCAGGGTGCCTGGACCTGCAGCCCCTCGCCGACTCAAGGCTGCCAACCACCCCGGTTTGAGCTGCCTAAGAATTTTTCTAATTCATATCGTGAGAGAAGCAGCAGGAATATGCCTGGGTCTGAGTCCCATCTGTTTGTCACTGGCCCAGGGGCTCCCCTGGTTCCGTGCCCTGTGGCTCGGTCCTCAGCATCCTACCCAAGGAGCCCGAGTCTCCTCTCAGAAGGCTGCTTGCTTCCCTGTCCCTGTCTGTCGAGGACATAAGCCTGGATAGACAGGGATGTGCTCTCTGTAGGCAAGGCCAGGGTCCTGGAGGGTGTTACACCACAATTTGGCATCCACACCCAGTCTTTGGCTTAGGTGATTGCAAATATTTACTTTACCTGAAAATTGGCCTGGGGGTTAGGTGGAAGGAAGAGACCGCATTCATGCTTCTCCTTTCATCTGTCCCTGAATGGGAAGGCCCAGGTCGGCATCTTCTCTAGACCACTGTGAGGGTGGCTCGGATGCCAAAGAAATGACTTATCCCAAGCTCGATTTCATGAAGTGGCTTAATGAAAGGACCACGACTGTGGGCCCGCCGCCCATGGTTGGCATGGACGTGCTCAGTCCGAGCTATGCGCCCGCAGTTCTCAGCAGACGGGTGCTCGCCAAACTGTGGTTCGTTTGGTTATAGTGTATTGGATTTTGCGTGAGAGATTTGGGGGGACTACTCCCCGGACTGGGATCCTGCCCTGTTGGCCGTGGTCAAAGCCCTCTTTGCCTTGGGCCTCAGTTTACTCATCTATGAGTTGAAGGCCCGGCATGATGATGTCTCAGACTCCACTGAACCTTGTTTCTGGGAGTCTGCGTCTGTGGTTTAAGAGCATTGAAGTCGGACATTTTTCTCTCCATCCTCTTGGTGACAAGACTCTCATCTCTGCCCTGCTTTTGGTGGCTGATCTCTCCCTCCCTGCGTGGAAGAGGCCGTCCGTGGCCGCCGGGGCGGGGCTGGTAGAACCTGCAGAGACAGGAAGCTAGGCTGGGATTCCCGTGCGGCTGCGCTGAAGCCCGCCCACCTCCTCCCCTGGGGACAATGGCCGAGTTTGGACACCGATCTGGTTCTGTTGACCCGAACCTGCCTTCTCAACACTGGGGGCGGGGAGGGGTGCCTGTGAGCCCCCGGTGGGCCTTGGTGCCGGCATGGGCTAGCCCGGTGAGGGGGCTGGACCCCAGAACGTGGTTGGTGCTGGCGTCTGGCCAAGGTGCTTTGGAGTCTTGATACTGAGTTCTCTCTGTTTTGTTTCCTCTTTCAGACCACTGAGTATTCAGCGATGGCCTCGCTGGCTGGAGGGCTGGACGACATGAAGGCCAACCTGACCAGTCCCACCCCCGCCGACATCGGGAGCAGTGTGCCTGGGCCACAGTCCTACCCCATTGTGACAGGTGAGGGCAACTAGGGTGGAGGAGAGAGAGAGGGAGAGTGACACAGAGAGACCGAGACTGCGTGCTGGGAGGAGTGGCTTGGTGTTTTTGGGCTCGAATGGCCATTTTTTGTTTTAATAAGGTTATGAGGCCCTGGTATGGGTCAGGCAGGAGACTGCTGGGCCTGGAGGTTGTGACTGTGATGGGAATAGGCTCTCCGTTGCTCTGATAAAGCCAGAGGAGAGCAAACACCAAAGGGACTATGGGCTGGGACGGATGGCATGGGCCCATGACAGAGGGGTCCCAGTGATTTCGGGATCTCCTGGGGGTTGGGCCTGGTGTTCAGTCCCTCTCATGAGACGGGCAGCCCTGGCTGGGGAGACTTGAGAAAGAGCCGACTTCTGGCAAACTGTCATTGGCATTTCAGATTTTCAAGCAGAGACTGAGTCAGGAAGGGCAAGAGGTTTGGGCTGGAAGGTGACTAGTAGATACAAAATAGCTGCCTTTCTGGAAGGCCCAGGGCCAGCCTCTTTGGCTCTTGGTATGAAGAGTGTGGACCCTGGAGGCACTCTGCTGGATTTGAACTTGCCATTGACTTGCTCTGTAATCTTGGGTAAATCACGTAAGAATTTTGGGCTGTGTTTAAAAAAAAAACAACAACCCTAAAATGGGGCTGGTGATAGCGTCTGACCCATAGTGTTGTTGCAAGGATTAATTCGTGAATACGTAGAAGGTGCTTAGACTCTGGTTTAGCACACAGCAAGCCCCTGATACACGTTGCATTGTTATTCCTCTCAGCCGGCTGGTCACCACTGTTGGGCTTGGGGCCGCAGAGGGGCCTGGGCTGGAAGGGCGGCAGAGACCTCTTCCTGTGCTGGCAGCAGTGGGAAAATACGGGAGGACAGTCTCTGGACGTCTGTCTAAGCTGGCAGGCAGGAAGTAGTCTCAGATACTAGACAGACAGATAGTAGGAGTCTTGGGGGTGACGCTTGGCCCAGAGCCTAGGGGTCCAGCCGGGGGTTGCAGAAAGTCCCTGTAGGCTGCTAGGCAGGACATGGTAAGAAGGAACAGGCAGGGGTTCTTAGAAGTATAGTGGGGCTATGGTTATGTCCGGGGAGGTGGAAACTGGCCCTAGGTTAGAACTTTGGGGGAGGGGGCTAGATGTCACATAGTCTCCAAGCCAGCGAGAGCCCCCCCGCCTCCCTGAAGGCTGCTGTTGGCCCAGGCAGCAGGTCTGGGTGTGGATTGGGTTTTCAGGTAAACCCTTGACCAAAGACTTATTTGTCCTCCAGAGTGAAGTCAGAATTATGCTTGATCTTTAAATTTTTTTTTAATTTTAGAGATAATTCTAGTCCCTGCCCTGTTATTAGTCTTTGTGTTGCTTTTAACTCTCATCTTTCCCTAAAAGCACATTAAATTATCTGCTGTAGAACAGTAAAAGCACTCAGGTAGTGGATGGTTACCTTGGAAGAAATATTTTCTGCCTTGTTCTGGGAAAAATAGAGAAAACGGGCTGTTTTGCATGCCCTTCCATGGAGGTGTGTTTTCCTGGGTGTGCACTGCTGAAGGGGTATTTCTGTGGAGGATCGCGTAGGCCTATGAGAGCAAGATACGCAGTGGCCGACGAAGGCTGTTGGGAAGAATCAGTATTACATGAACGGCTCTTACTCTATCTAGGACCACTTTGTGATCATGTGCAATTCTGAGCTATTTTATTTTATTGCAAGTTTTTTAAATTCAGGGGCACCTGGGTGGCTCAGTCAGTGGAGCATCTGACTCTTGGTTTCAGCTCGGGTCATGATCTCAGGGTTGTGAGATTGAGCCCCGTGTTAGGCTCCACACTTAGCAGGGAGTCTGCTGGAGATTCTTTCTCCCTCTCTGTGCTCCTCCCTCCCCCCTCCCCCTGCTCTCGTGCACACTCTCTCTAAGAATAAATAAATAAATCTTGTTTAAAAAATTCAATCTATTTTTTAAAAGTTCGCCCATGTCTTGGTTTTGTATAACCATATGCTTGATTTTGAAACATTAGAAGTATTCTAATTACAAATACAATCATTAGCTTTCTTGCAAGTAAACAAACAATAGCTAGCTAGAAAAATAGAAGAAAAGAGTCCTTTAACAATAGCAACAACAACCAAAAAACCTCCCAAATGCTGAGGAATAAACCTCACTTTAAACCCTACTAAGGACATAAAAGAATAAATGGAGAGATATAACTTGTTCATGAGCAGAAAAACTCAATATCATAAAGATGTCAGTTTCCCCTAAGTAATCTACTCATTCAAAGCAATCCCAATCAAACCAGCAGAATTTTTTTTTTGGAACATGTCAAAATGATACAAAATATTGGAAGAATAAACACTCAAGGATAGCTAAAAAATTCTGAAATAGAGAAATGAGCCAAAGTCGTAGCCTATTTAAAAACATTATGTTAAAACAGCAGCAATTAAAACTATTTTTTTTACAGTTTGTTTATTTGTTTAACTAATCTCTATACCCAATGTGGGGCTCAAACTCATAACCCAGAGATCAAGAGTCATTCACTGTCTTGACTGAGCCAGCCAGGTTCCCCTAAAACTATTTGTAGCTGAAAGTAAAGTAAACAGACAAATATAACAGCATAAAGAGTCCTTAAATGGATCCAAATATATATGGGTGTTGATAAATGTAGTATTTCAAATCGGCAAAGATAAATCACTCAGTTAATGATGTTGGGACAACTGGGCTTGTTGGATACATACCTCACTTTTTATATCAAAATAAATTCTAAGTTGATCTAAACTTTCCATATAAAAAACAGAACCAATAATAAACTAAAAAAAAAAAATGAGGGCTACTTTTTGTAATCTTAGAGTGGGGAAGACCTTTAAAAATCTGTTCCAAATTATAAAAGACAAAGAAAAAATAATATAAATGACAGTTAAAAAATGTTAAGTCCTTTGTATGTGATGTAAAAACATCCAAAAGACAAAGAATAAAATTGGGCGGGGGGGCAGGGAATATGGAACACAGGTGACAAAAGAGGTAGTTTTCTTAATATATAAAGAGCTTTTAGAAATAAATAAGGAAAAAATCAGTAGAAAAAACAGGTCAAGAATATGGGTAGGTGATTCACTGGGAAAAATGCAGATGTCCAACAGCACATGAAAGATAGGCACCTGACTCATGATTTTAAAACTGCAAATTAAAACAATCATGAGCTACTTTAAAAAACTCACTAGCTTATCAAATATTGAAATGTTTCTTGAGGGCCAGTATTGGAGAAGGTTTGAGAAACAAGTATTTTCATACCCTCTTTACAAATCAGTGTAACCTCTTTTGGAGGGAAATTTGGCAATATCTATCAAAAGTTTAAATACACGCACCCACCCTCTAACCCAGAACTTTCATATGTGGGTCACAGATATATTCAGGTAGATGCACAGTGATACCTATCTCTGTATAATAATTATAGAATTATTTATAACGGCGAACAAATGGAAACAATGTGGTGTCTGTCAATAGGGTCTAGTTAAATAAATGATGGCTCCTTCCTAGCACAAAATACTATGCAGCCGATCAAACCAATTAAAAAGAATTAAGTAGAACTGTCTATTCTGAAATGAATAAATGTCCGAGATATATTTTTAAGTAAATAAGCAATTTGTAACACACTGTGTGAAGTATGATCCCGTTGGTGTGAAAAAATATAAAGGACATACACTCAGAGGCACGGACCCACCCAGGTAGGTCAGAGGCCTGTATAATGAGGATTCAGTGGAAGATGCCCCAGTCCTTCCCGTGTTTTATGGGGCATTGTGACGTTGGGGTTCTCTGCCCAATCCTAGCCAGCACCCCCTTGGGACAGTGGATATTAACAATGACCCTTTACTCTCCTGAGATTAAGTTCATAAAAACTATCTTCACATCCGATTTCAAGTAAAATCAAAGTAATCTCTTAATTATGAGATAGAGGTAGAATGAAAGTGAAATTGCTTATAATTAAATACTATATACTTTGAGGGTGCCTGGGTGGCTCATTTGGTTAAGCATTTGCCTTTGACTCGGGTCAAAGGGTCCTGGGATTGAGCCCTGAGTTGGGCTCCCTGCTCAGCAGGGAGTCTGCTTCTCCCTTTCCCTTTGTCCCCTGGTTGCTACTTTCTCTCTCTCTCTTTCTCTCTCTCTATATATATCACAAATAAATAAAATCTTAAAAAAAATACTATGTACTTGGATAAATAAATACTCTGCCTGATTACACTGCAAGACATGATGAAGTAGTTGGGGGCCTGCCCCATGCACAGAATCACTGTGAATCAGCCACAGCCCTGAGCAGGCCTAGAGCCTCGCACTTACTCATACGGTGAGCGTGATGTTATGAAACGATGAGGAATTCACGGCAAAGTTCCAAGTAAAATAAGGTACGAGCTTTGCTCGGTTTACACAGTCATTGCATTCTTAGAAAACTCGGTGTATATTAAGACCTTGGAAATTCCAAGTTCACATTTATATGTAAGTGAAGTTCAGGGCTAGATACAAGTAATTACAAACGGATTTTTTACCTGTCCTATGGGGCAGGACATGACAGTCGTGCAAGATGAAAGGAAACTTCATGGTGGACAGCGATAACGATGCCTCTCAGTCCTCGAAAAGCCCCCGCAAATTTTCCAAACACCCTCTAGGGGGCAGTTGCTGACCCCACTGAGAAGTATTGAGACGGCCTTGAAGGAATGCCCCGAAGAGCTGTTAGGATAGGCCTCCATGTGACCCCGGGGCAGTGACTGAATTCCACTTGTGTTCATGGATGTGTTGATACAGTTCTGAACTCTTCAGGGAGATCTTGAGGCTTCCAGCCCCATGCCTTACCTTCTCCACTCCCCACAGAGCCCAGAGCGTAGCTGGTGCCCAGCGGGACAGCGAGCCAGCCCGGGGCTCTACCTGGAGTCCATGGGGGTGGGGTGGGGGAGGCGGCCTGCGTCCCGCTTCATCTCGGCCCTTACGCTCCGTGCTTGCAGGGAAGATCTCATTAGAGAATGAGTCGATTTCTCTCCATCGTTTATATGCCACATTAAATATTAAGTTAAACTCCTGCTCTACCAGCCAGGGCCACGGTTCAGAAACTGCTCACCATTTGCAAACCAGTGACATGGCCAGCTCGTTTGTGCATCATCAGCAGTTTGGGACCATCCTGATTGGGACTAATTATCTGCAGGCGTGTCCTTGGGCCACAGTCCTGCCATGGGGCAGCCACTGTGCCTACCTGCTGGGGAGGACAGCGGGTGGGATACCAGGCTCCCTGCTTCTGCTCACCTGCTTACTGGTGAAGGACCCAGCAGGCTTGCCCTCAGCGGTGCCCAGCTGACCTTTGCCTGGAAGAACAAAGGAATGGGGGCAGCCCGCGTCCTTGCTGGCCTTCTTCCCCTGAGGACCATCTTTTTGCATCAGCAGTTAGAATGGAGGGAGGAGACCGAGGGAGGCTTCTACTCCTCAAGTAAGGTTGGTGTGGTGGAGGACCCTGGGGTCTGAGGCTCCCCCTGGGCACTGTCCTCTCTAAGCAAAAGAGACCACTAGTGAGGCTGCAGATGCATACCCACAAAGACAGAATGATGCCAGGAGCCTAAGACCACCGGCTCTGATTTGCTGTACCCCTAGGCCAATGTTTAGAGCCTCAATACTCCAGACTTGGCAGCCCAAGAAAGCCCTCCTGCCCTGCCTTTTCCATCTGAGCAATAGCTGAAGACTGGAGGAAAGAGCACTAGATCGGGAGTCAGAGGAATGGGCGTAAGCCTGGACTTCCCCACTTAATTGTCCTATCCTTCAGCAGATAGAGTGTCCTCTGAGCCTCAGTTTGCCTGTCTATGAAATGGGGATGGCGATTCCTGCCCTACCGGTCTCCTTGTCACAAGGATATACTGAGACAGCGAGGGGAGAAGGTTTGAGCCTCCGCAGGGGCATCTGAGAGTGTGTGAGTAGTTGAGGGAGAAGGTACTCTGGAGGGTCCAGGAGCCCGTGTTGACACTTCCCAGCCTCCCTCAGGACAAACATCCGGATCAGAGATAGGCAAGATGGGAGGGTCATGCAGTCCAACTGCTTCCCTGACAGCCGGGGAGACCCGGGTCCGGAGAGGGGAGGTGACGTGCTCAAGGTCACGTCCAGTGAGTTGGAGCTGGAACTAGGGCCTGCTCAGAGCCCTGATTTTTGCGGCCTGCTGCTGTTATATGGCGGGATGGATCCAAAAAAAAAAAAAAAATCCCAGTTTAAATTTCCGGAGGGCGTTTCTTCTACCATGTAATTGAGAATGTCGGCAGGAAAACCAGACTGCTTAGCTTGAAGCCCAGTGTCACCATACTCTAGCTGGCTGACCTTGGACAGGCTACTAACCTCCATGCCCAAGTTCCCATCCATAAAACAAAGCCCAGACAGAACTCACCCATACGCCTCCTGTGAGGCGAACAGGCATGGTCCACGCAGTCTTAGCACAGTGCTTGGCACGTGTGAACACCCAACAGATGGTAGTGATTAGCTTGCTTCTGAGCTCTTGTACCAAAAAGTCTGGCCAGTGCCAAGCCACTCTGAATGGCTGACCGTTTGCTCATCTTTCCACGGGGAGCACTTCCTCATACCTTGTCATGGACCTTTGAGGCTCAGTCAGACCCAACGAAATAGCTGAGAGTGAAATCATAATGAATAGCAAAAACTAAAAGATGAGAAATTCCTTGTGTATCCCGTCTGCCAAAGATGCCTCCAAAAAATATAATTGAAGCTACGAGACAGCGTCATGTAACAAGGGCTCAGCCCTGGAGCTTGCCTAGGATTCCCACGGAAGATGCTGGGGTGTCAAAGTCGTGTGCGCCGGAAAAGAGCATAGCACGAGTAGTTACTGTTTACCAGACTCTCGCTGTGTGCCCAGCTGGAGCATGACGGTGGTCCTGGTGGCCGGGCCCTGCCCTCACCGGGCTTACCTGCTGGAAGAGCCAGGCAATTCACAGCAACCAGAGGAAAAAATGTGCAACTGAATTCCATCATGGCTCGTGTTTTGGAGGAACCAAGCTGGTTGAGGAGCGATGGTGAGTGGGGGTGGGGGACAAAGCTGAAAGCGTGGCATTTGATCTGAGATCCCAGTGATGAGAAGCTTTGGGAAGATATGGGGAAAGGGTATTCCTGACAAGATCCAGCCTCGGTAGATGCCTTTTAACGGTAAAACGAATGAGTGAGTGAGATGTGAAAAGGGTGGGACTATTTCTTAGTTCTGTCTCTGTTGCTAATGGGGCCCAGCCCATAATCAGGCTTTGGGGGATTCTTAAAAATCAGTGGAAATTAACTCCAGAGGTCGGGCGGCCCCTCTCTTCACCCACCTGGGGATTTTTCTACATCAGGGCTTGGTTACCTCTGGTGATGGGGAGTTTACCACCTCAAAAGCAAAGAATCTTCAGGCAGTGCTTATCTGAAGTTGTTCTCCAATGCAGTGATTTTGATTTCCTTTCCTACTAGCATCCCCAACATGAAGTTTCTGCAATGTCCAGCTATATACCCGCGCCGTGAACTCATAGACCCAGCCATAGTCCGACCCCTCCCTCAGCTGGCATTCTGTGTGCCCATGGTGCAGCCCCAAGGTTGTTTGGTCTGCGTCGTGATTTTTAAACTTAAGAAAAAAAAAAAGCTTAGAATAATGTCTTAAAGATCAGAGGAGAACAACCCAAATGTCCATCAGTGGGGAACTGTTGAAGTTAAGAGTAGCTTAGCCATCCAATTCACTGTTGTGCTGCTGTAGGAAAGAATGAGGACACTCTCTATGTCCTGGTAGGAAAGGATCTTCTAGATACATTATTCATGAAAAAAGCAAGACTAGTGTGTACCGAGTGCTACCTTTTGTGTAAAGAACATAAGGACAATGGGAACGTGTATTTGTATTTGTGCATACATGCATAAAGAAACCCTAGACGGATACTCGGAACTTAATAACCATGTTTAGGTAGAAGCCATGAACTGGGTATGGGAAGAGGACTTTTTACAAAATACCACTTACATGTTGAAGTTTTCAAACATTGTCAATATGGGACTACTAAAAATTTAAAAATAGTCCCATAGTTAAAAAGTTAAAAAAAAGTTAAATTAAAAGGTGCCTTAAAGTCAGGAGATTTAACATAAAGATGAAAACCTCTGTCTTGTCTTGGAAAATTGAAAAACGTGTCCACCTTGGGTCCACATCGCCTTGCGGCCACACTCAGTAGAGCTGAGAAATGACGGTCCCCCTGGCAAGGGTGGGGGAGGGCGGTCAGCGCTCTCTCGTTTGCCCACGGACTCCTGGGCAGCTCAGTAATTTACCAGGCCGGCCGCCCCCTGTGGGCTTATGAGTTCTTGACTTTGCTCCAGCCCCTATCCTTCCTTGTCTCCTCTTGTTCCTACTCCTGCCCGCACAGAAAATCCCCCTGTCAAGCCAGGAAGGGCTGGCCACAGGCTGTCCAACCGGCCTTGCCTGTGTCCGACTCCAGGCCTTTGCTCAGGACATTCTGCCTGCCTGGAATGGCTTTCCCCAAATGTCAGCTCAGCAGGTAACTCATCCCGTGGGGAAGGCCTGGGGGGCTGAGGGTAAAGTTCTCAAGAACGTGTAACAACACAGCGTTTCGTCCCCCTGTGCTGATGTCACTCTCTCTCCAAACGAGATGTTGTGCTTCGGGAGACCACAACCAGAGAGAAAACTCAGCATGTGAGACTGGAACTTTCCCCAGAGATACAAGGCTATTTGCTTTCCAGAAAGATTCAAGGTGAATCCAATTGGGGTTGTGAAATAGGCTTACAGTTACAGATTCTATAGACACCTGGAATTTTGGAATGTTAATGTTTGGAGGGGTACTCAGAGGTTCAGAGAAGCCGAAGGTCTGATCATTTTGAAGCCAAAATGAAATTCAAGTATCTCCATAATTAAAATGCACATCAAAGGAAAATATGATTTGCTTTCAGGTTAGCGCGGCGTTCCGAAGAACTATTTGTTGAATAAATGAATTAATATTTGTGGAAAGTGCAGTGCCAATTAAAAAAAATAATTTCAGCAGAAAGTGCTCTAGTTGTTTCTGACCTTGTATTTTGTAGGATAAAAATAAACAAAGCTGGATGGCCATCCTGGTAATGCACTCATAGATTTTTACACTTGCGAGCAGCTTGGAAGCCGACCTTTCCAAATAGCCTTCGAGCAGGTCTCCGGGCCTCCAGCTTCCCAGCCCACCCTGCTGTGATCCATCTTCCTAAAATAGCGATTTCATTAGCTTGTTCTCCTGGTCAGAGATCACCACTGCCTTGCCATTATCTGGAGGAGAAAACATACCAAACTGTAGTGCCTGGCAATTTGCAGAGAGCGGCCGTTCATCACTCCATCGCTCGATCGCTCACTCTCTCGTCGCCTCATCAAAACCCAGCATCTTGGACCCATTGGACCGTAGCCTAGCCTGAGCCTTGAGGGTTGTGGGGTCGCTGCCCTCAACACGCTCATAGTCTGATGGGGGAGACAAACGTACAAAGCGAAACAAAACAAGAGAAAGGGAGATACCACGGTAGAAGCCACGGTATGTGTGGGCACTGAGGAGGGAATGGTGGCCTCTCTCTGACTGTGGGCTTTGGGGAACATCTTGTGGAGGAGGCCATGTCTAGGCTGTTCTGGGAGGGCCTGGCGGTCCAAGCTTCTGTTCTGAAGCTTGGTTTGGTCTCTTGCAATCCCCTTTTATAATTCCTTTTTTTTTTTTTTTAAGATTTTATTTATTTGAGAGAGAGAGACAGAGATAGCAAGAGAGAGCACAATCGGGGGTGGGGGGGGGAGGCAGAGGGAAAGGGAGAAGCAGACTCACTGCTCAGCAGAGAGCCCAATGCGGGACTCGATCCCAGGACCCTGGGATCATGACCTGAGCTGAAGGCAGATGCCCAACCAGCTGAGCCACCCAGACCCCCCTCATAATTCCTTTTTAATCACTACATGATACATGTCTACAGGGCAATAAAGCCAAGGGGCACAGAAGTGTGTATAGCTGCAGGAGACCATATCCCCTCACCCCATCCCCAACCTATCCTACTGATACCATCAGAGTTGATGGTTTGGTCTATGTTCTTCCAGAAGCTCTTCTATGCATATATATCAGCTTATATAATATGGTTTATTTCCTACAAACGGATTTTTACTTCTCGTACTGTTGTTCAGTTTTTTGAAAATTTTATTTCATGTTTTATGGATACCCAACATGTCAATAGGGACAGAACTTCCATCCTCTCTAATGTTCTGGATGAACCATCATGAACTTGTCTCAAGCACTACAGGCTGGAGAGTCCATATTGCAGACGGAGAAGGACAGGGTCCAGGAAGGAGGGCCTGACTGCCGCGTCCTCTGTGCTTGGGGCTGTCGGGGGAGAAGAGTGGTTGCTAGGAGCACATCAGGGAAAGCCATAGGGAGGCAAGCTTTAGTTGATTTCAAAGAAGAACTTTTTAAAGGTTTGAGCTCTCTGAAACTGGAACAGGCTACCTCAGGAGATAATCGCAATGATGGTGAATGTTTATTGAGCATTCATTATGAGCTTTGCTTCATTTCATCGCTTATTCTGTGAAACATAGGTACCATTTTTGTCCCAGCCAACAGTTTAAGGAACTGCTTGGATTCCCACACCAGTAAGTAGCAGAGTTGCTTTTTCTCCTAACTTCTGTACTGTACGGTTTCTGCTGGTAGTAAGCTCCACGTCATCAGAGGTATCCAAGCAGAGCTCTCCCACATTCACCCTCAGCACAGTTACACCAGCAGCCCCTGGGGTCTGTGGAAGTTGATCAAACTGCACCATCTCTCATATAGACTCTGGAGCCAGATCGCCTGCCTTAGATCCCAGCTCTGCCACTTGTGAACTGGTGACCTCAGTTGCTCAACTGTTTGTGGACGAGTGTGTGTGCCTCAGTTTCTCCATCTATAAAATGGGGATAGAAACTCATTCTGTGATAAAATGAGTTGATATTTTCAAAAACACCGCCTGGAACACTGTAAGTGCTATGTAAATGTTGATTTAAGATTTTTGATTAAAAATAAAATAAAATTCTGGAACTCAGGAAAGCAGCCTGAGCCAGAGAGCCTCAGGGCCCTCCACAGCAAGAGGATGGTGAAAAAGCTTCCTAGGGGTGGGACCTGTCCGGCCTGGAGAAGGCTGCATGGCTCCCTCATCTGGATGTTCTCCTGGCCTCTTGAATTAGTTTTTAGCTGCTGCTGCAACAAATTACCAGAAGCTTCCGGGCTTACAATGACACACATGTATTATCCTAACCATTCTGGGGGCAGAAGTCCTGAAATCAAGGAACTGGGTTTCAACTTCTGATGGCTTGAGGCGAGGGGAGTGGAATCCTTTTATTTGCCGTTGCCCGCTTTTTCTAGAGTTTGCCTGCATTCCTTGGCTCATGACCCCTGACCCCATCTTCAAAACCAGCAAGGTAGCATCTTCTTGTCCCCTTTGATTTCTGCTCTTGTTGTCACGTTTTCTGTGACTCTGACCTTCATTCCTCCCACTGTAGGGACCCTTGGCGGTTACGTTGGGTCCACCTGGATAATCCAGGGTCACCTCCACATCTCAAGGTTCTTGATCTGATCACATCTGCCAAGTCCCTTGTGCTTTGTAAGGTGACACAGTCACAGGTTCTGGAGACGAGGCCGTAGGCATCTTTGGAGGGGTCGTCATAGTGTCTGCCGTACCTCCGCAGGTCTCAGTCGAGAAGTTTTCCCGAGGACTCCCCGGGCCCTCACACCTGGCCCGGCTCACCATCGGGGAGGGAGTCAGGCTCCTCCTTTGCTCCGTGTCCGCCTGACCTGTCCCACCACGTCTGCAGGCACTGCTGCTCCTGGCTCGGTCTCCTCCACCTGCCCCACCGCAGTCACGGTTGTACCCGCTCCGGGTCGCCCAGGGTCCAGGCCCTGGACTTCCGGTGCTGGAGGGGCCCTTAGGGATCCACTAGTGGAACTCCCTCGGTGTGCAGATAGGAGCCCTGGGGACTGAGAACTCAGGGTGTCCAAAAAGAAGACAACCCTGGAATCTACATCCCTTGACTCCTACTCTGGCGCTCCTCCCTCCACGCCACACTTAGCCTTCGTCCTTCCAGAATGGGAGTATTTCCCTTTCCCATCCTTGTTTCTCAGCCGGACTCGTCACTGTCATCTGTCGTCTGTCTCCCTCATCTGGGAAGCTGTCCAATGGAACCCTTCATCCAGGCCTAGTTTTCGGTTTTGTTTTTGTTGTTTCTGACCACCATCCAGCTCAGCCATGCCTGGTGTGTCTCCAAGGCTTTTGCTTCTGCTGGTTCCTCCTCTGCTTAGAATGCTTGTCAATTGCCCAGAGGTGGCGGCAGTCTGCCGCGAAAGGAAGAGCCCTGGGCTGACTGGAGTCAGGGTTCAGGTCTTCGGCCCAGCTCTGCGCTGCTCCTTGCTGGCTTCGGGGACACACTTCACCTGCTCGAGCCTCAGTTTTCACATCTGCTAATGGGAATTACGGTTGGGGCTCATCCCTTCATGCGAGACTGTGGTGAAGCGCACATGAGCTATAAGCTATAAGCTGTGCCCTCTACTGTGACTTCATGGAACCTCTGTCACCTTGACTGTGGCCAGGCGCTCAGCTCCTATCTCCCCGTAGGAGGGAAGATGCGAGCCGATGGAGGGCTTTGCTGTAAAAGGCTTTTATGACACCTGCTGAGGAACTGAGGAGCCAGCAGTCCCGCCAGCAGTCTCTGCCCATATGCCTGCAGGGATTGTCTGCAATCCCCAGGTGCCACCTCCTCCAGGAAGCCCTCCTACTTACCCCCCAATCAGAGTGATGTCCCCTTCACCTGGCCCCTGGGGATCAACCCACCTGTTATTCTATTATACCTTGATTTATAATTCTTTGTTATCAGCCTAACTTTCTCTTTAGACTACAAGGTTTGGAAAGATATCTGCCTTCCCCACAACAGCCTAGCATGGAACTTGAACATAGTAGGTACTCAGGAAGTGCTCGATGGATGGATGGGTGGATGGATGGACAAATGAGCTGTCGGCTGTGATTGGTTGTTACTAATTGCCCCAAACCCCACCCTCCTAGGTTATTACCAAGATTATCAACCCCATAGGTTATGATCCACACATTCATATCACTTTGATGAGCATAAGGCACATTTGAATGCAAGGTATTATCACAATTATTATTTCCTTCCAAATTCATTCACTTCTACTGGCTTGCCCATTATATCATTATATATAATATTTAATTATATCATTATATTACATATATTTATATATATTATTATATTACATATATTTATATATATTATTATATATTATTTTATATTTTTTAATTTTCTTTGTATTTCTCTTATTTTTATTCATTGAGGGGCTGTAGAATTGTCCTCCGCTTTAGATCTGCTATGAATGTTTGGTAAGGCTGGTTTCAGCACGGATCCTTACAGGCAACTCTTGTGTGTCCGACTTGCCCATCCAGGGTTGTGTTTACCTTTCCAGACCCACTGCTTCCTTCTGTGAGTCTCTGTTTACCCAGGTCCGGGAAAGTGTCACATGCTCACTCAAGGGTAGAGTGGTCACGCTATCTGGGGAGTTGGCTCTCGGGTCGAGGCAAGGGTGAGGGCCTTCTCCCCGAAACTCCTCTCAATCCTGAACGGGATCCAAGAAGCCACAGTCACCAGCAGGAGCGATAAGACTTGCCTCCCACTCACCAGGCACCAGGAATCGTTCTAAGCACTTTACATATGTTAACTTGTCTCATCTGCCTAACTACCCTATGAAAGAGTTAGTCTTATTGTCCCCATTTAACTGATGCAAAAACTGAGGCCCAGAGGCGCACAGAAATTTGCTTAAGGTCACACCGCTCCTACTTGGTGGAGTCCGGTTTCAAAGGCAAGTGGTCAGATTCCAGCAGCCACACACTGGTCCCCGGTGCCGCCCGGCTTCTCGCCAGCCCGGCGCCAGTGGCCAGCAGGAGATCCGACCAGAGGAGCTCTGAGTCGGGCAGAGCCTCGTGTGGGGAACAGACCACAGACAAGATTGAGGGGTGGATCAGGGCCACATGTGGGGGTCGTGGCTGACGTGGCTCCTTCCCAGCTGGCCTGGCAGGATTAGAGTATCTTTTATAACCAGTAGCGTCGGTCTGGATAGTTGCTCCAAAGCTATTGCCCAAAAGAAGACCATAGCTGGCACAGATAGCCATTCGTGCCAGAAAGGGGATAGATTGCAACATCAAAAATACCTACGGTTTTATTATTATCTTTCCATCTCTTTTGTACTAATAAGGCTGATGGAGTAAGACTCCCATAGAACCCAGCCAGGGAGCCACAGAGCCCGGGGTATGGCTCCCTGTCTCCCTCTGGTCGGCTGCCCATTTCATCTGGCTCCCAGCGCAGGCGCACCGAGCCTGGTCTGTGTTGGTCCGGGCTGCCTGGGACATGCCCAGCACCTGCCCAGCTTCTCTGTGGGCTGAGCGCACCTCTGGCAGGGACTGGTCCAGCCCGTGGCACCCCCCTGGAGGAATCCCTTCTTTGACCTTTGTAATTATTCCTGTTCAATCTTCCTTCGTGTTTTTTTCCTCCCCCCTGCCCCCCTTCCGAGGTGCTCGACTCCTGCACTCTCTCCAGTGTATTAAGGATGTGAGTGAAATTGATGACTGGGATGTCTCAGGTCTTTATGATGATGAATGACTTTCACTGCCAAAGCTTTTATTGTCTGTGATTTGGGAAGAAGGGGGAACTGATATATCAAGACTGCCTGTCACACCATTTAATACAGTTATAAATCCTGACGTCACTAACTGGTGGTCAGGAGCTGGAGAATTCCACCGGCCGCCGCTTTGCCGAGAGCCTTTATGGATTTTTCCCCCTCGCCTTTCTTTGCTTGACTGTCGCAATTGTGTTTTGGGAGGGGGGATGGGAACAACTGGATGAGGACTTTAAATATCCCAGGGGCAGCCTGGATCAGAGTGGAAAGTGGGAGTCCTCTCCCCACTAAAGGGAGGAGGGATGGCAGCCTTTGATTCTAAGGTAAGCAAGGAAATTGTGCGGTGAAGCCAAATTCTGAAAGTACGCGGAACACCTTCCTACATTACTGTAAAGGGTGAGACATATTTACTGATTGATTTCATGTCCGTTATCTTCGGATCATACTTCCATCCTTGGGAGGGTGGCAGGGAGAGGCCTGATCCCCCTGCTATAGGAGAAGAAACTGAGGCTCAGTAAAGCAAGTGAATTGGCCAAGGTTATGCTGCGTTAGGGAGATGCAGAAGGCAACTCCCTGGGTGAAGCCAACAGAACATTGCCGTCAGGAACTTCGAGCATAGCGTCAGACAGCGCTGGGTTCCAGCCCTAGACTCACCCCTGTCTAGCTGCTGATCTTGGGCATTCTCAGATCCCTTCAATTCTCTGACCCTCAATTTCCTCAGCTGGAAATGGAAATAACACTTTCCTCGTAAGGGTTGTTGTCAGAATGACATGAGGTGATGCGTGTAAAGATTCTTAGGAGGTTTCTGCGCCGTCAAAAGGGCTCAGGAAGTGTTAACGGTGAAACTGCAAGAGGAGGGTGTGGCAGGTGTCACAGAAGCAAGAGGAGGGCACTAGGCCTTCCTGCGGTTGTGCCAGGAGGTGACCGGGGAAGGCTTCCTGTAGGAGGTGAAACGTGAGCTGATTGGAATGAGTAGGAATTAGCCACGCTGCCAGGGCAGGAGGGAAAAGCATACCAGGTAGAGGGAACATGATCGACACAGAAACCACATAGGCAGTGCAAGCAGCTCCAGGAGCAGGGAGACCCCTGCTGGACCTGGGGAAGGGCTCAGACCAGGGAGGCGACCGTGACCTGAGATCATAACTTCCACATGTCGGATGTGTGGGGAGCCTTGCAGGGCTTTGAGAAGGGAGTAGCATCTTCCAAAAAATCTCGCTGGGATGTTGACAGAGGGTGGATGTAATGACAAGAGAGCCCGACCCCTTGAAGGTGGTTGTAAACGGCCAGGAGAGAAAGGATGAGGACGGAGAAGACATATTGGGGGCTAGAGTCGGGGACAGGTGGGATGCAGAAGGGAGGGCGGATCCCCCGCTTGGAGTTCGGGGGACTGGGTGGATAATGGAGCCGCCAGCTGAGACAAAGACAGTCGGAGAGGAGCTGGTTTGGGTACTCTGACTTTGCGGTACCCCGGGGACCCCCGGGTGGGAACCGCCAGCAGGCATTGGGGGAGGGGGCAGGGCCGGGGCTGAGGGTTTGGAAGTCGGGTGCCTGGAGATGAGTCACCCAGTGAAGATGGGCAGAGAGGAGCAGGGATCTAGGAAGAGGCTCTGGGGAAACACGGATGACTGGAGAGAGGGAGCCACGGAGAAGCCCGGGAGGCGGTGATGGACGAAGGACAAAGCAGGCCACCATCACCTTCCACCTTGGAGGCTTCCAAGGCGAAGAACCTGCACGTCGGGGCCTCTCCTGTGGAGATGGCGCTCCGTGGCCTGTGGACAGAGAGCGTCCAGCTCACACTGCTGTCCCTGGAGACGGCGTGTCACCACTAGAACCTGTGCCTCAGCAGGTGGGCCGCGTGGGGGCTGGCTTCCTCGTGTCAGTAGTAGCTTCTGGATTAACAACTCACACCGGGTGTCCGCTTGGTAGAGCCGGTAAGGTGCCCGTGTCCTGGCTGCAAGGGACACTGGGAGATCCAGCTTCTGGCATCTGCCTTAGGGAGACTGAACTCAAAAGGTAGAAAATTCCCCGAAGAGGGCTGTTCAGTGGTATCGGGTCACCAAAAACATTTGCAGAATCAGGGAGCGAGCAGAGATCCAAGATAACGAGAGCTGAAAAGCACACCTTGGCGGTGGCAGTCAGGAGGGCCTTGTTCTTGGAGTCATTTCTTGACTACAGTCAGCCCCTTCCCACAGGATTTGAGATATCATTAAGTTCAAACCCAAGGACATCTGTAGCTAGGCCAGAAACCCCTGACAGAAAGGGGGAAATGATTGTAGCAGATGCCAGGAGAGCCCCGTGGGGCAGAGGCGGCTGGACCTGGGGGCTGTGGGGTTGGGCTGTTTTTTTCTGGATTTGAGTGACCTTTGGCACGTGGCTGGCCTAGAAAGAAGGAGGAGGGAAAGGGGAGCAGCAAGGGCCCCGAGGCCCAGCCCCGACCCAGGGGTGGCTGGGAGGCATTTCCCTTTGCTAGAACTTGGGTAGCTTCTGAGTGTTTGGCTGCTGGCTTATCTTCAGAGACGATCAATAGTATCACCTGTCAGGCTTGAAGAGAAAGCTTCCTGTTCTTAAGAAACAGGGCCCAAAAGTCCCTAGCACCTGCCATGCTGGGCCCGGCGGAGTGGCTTGGAAGACGTCTTCCGAGCAAATGAAGGAATGAATAAACTAGCCAGCCCTCGTCTGGCCTCAGCTCTGTGCTGAGTGTTGGGCCAGCACCGTGGGGAACGGTGAACAGGACCTGGCCCCTGTCCGGAAAGGGTCTGGCCTAGGGTCCGAGTTGGGGCCAGCCCCCTAGACAGTCTGTGATGCGGAACTGGGCACGGCGGCTCCGAGAGCACTGAGGAGGGAGTGTGTAATTTCGGGTGGGCAGGGCAAGGTGGGGCACCTGGGAAGCTTGTCTATAGGAGGGGACATCGGTGGAGTTTGCTGTTGCTGCCAGGGAGGGTCAGCAATGTGTGCCGAGGCATGGAGGTGAGAGGGGGAAAAAGCAAGCTGTTCAGGGCTGGGGTGGGGAGTGGAAGTTCCTACTTCCTCCCGTAGGAACGGAGGGTAGCCAGGGGTTTGGACTTGATCCAGACGCTGTGGGGAGCCATTAAGAGTGGGAGCAGAGGGTCTGGTGTGTTGGAGGAGGAGGCTGGGGTCAGGCAGGGAGACAGCGGTGGGGCAGGGGGCGGTGGGGGTCGGAACCGGGGCCGGCTGTGGAGGCAGGGAGGCTGCGACTCGGTCTCCCCAGGGTTGCTGGCGGGAGAACTGGGCCTATGGGTGCTGTGGGCGCCAGGGTGCCCAGGCTGGGCCTTCTTGCCCAGGGCCGCTCCGGAGCCTGCTGGGTGCCCTCATTATGCCGCTCACGGGCGGTGAGAGACGAGGGCAGCGATCGAGACGCCGGCTGCCTCCTGCTGGTGTGCAGAGCGCCGGGCAAACCACATGAGATCCCATCTCGCGCATAATGTGCATCCGAGGACAAAATTAGATTGAGAAGTAAATGGAGCCGAAAATTTCCAAAGCATTTCCCGTCAAGAAGCTGTTTGATTGCGTGTTTTAATTCTCAGAGTCGTCCTGCCCGGTGAGGTTCATTTTGGTAGGGATGGCTGAAGCCCGAAGGAGCTTGACCTGGGATCCGGGGCTGAGGTCAGGGGAGAGGCCAGGCCCCACCTCCAGGGTGACCCGGCCAAAGTGGCAGCGGTTGGATTGGCTCTTCCGACTTTAAAACTCGAACTGATGACACACTGGCTTACACATGTGAATGTTTCCTTCCCCTCCCACCCCAAGAACGCTCTGCCTCATTCCCTCCTTCTCTCCTTCCTCCATTCTAAAGCCCAAGAAGCCAGAGAGGCAGGGCAGGGGTCACCACTCCACTTTGCAGATTTGGAAATCGAGGTTCAGCCAGGTGCCTTCCTTTGTTGGTAGCACAGAGGGAGGAAGTTGGTGGAAGTCTGATTCCTGTGTGTGCTCCCCTGCCTGTCCCTGACCACAAAGGTCAATAAATAGATGGGAAGAAATCTCTCTCCCTGGCTTTCTCTGTCTCTCTCTGTCTCTCACGCGTGCACACACCCACACACAGAGCCAATTTTGAAACACAGAAACGCCAGGCGCCTCCGGGCAGAAGCCTGCCTGCCCTCCCCGGCCCCAGGCCACTCCCTGCACCTGCTCCCCGAGGGGGGTTCAGCCCTCTCCTGGGCTCCGGTGTCCCCACGGACTCCAGCCTCCGCTGTGGAGCCGATGAGGACGCCACCATCCTTAGGCATGTTCACCAAGGAGAGCGTTCTGTTCACTTCATTAGGAACATTTGTTCTCAGACCAACTGGAAGAAAAGAAGAAAATGAAGAATCGGTTTCTTGAGTTTGAGGGGTGTTCTGAGAGAGGGAAGAGGCGGGAAGTGAAGAGGGAAAACAAGAAAAGGCACTTTGGATCAGGGCTCAGGGTGGTTCTGGGGCCCAGGCCTGGCTCCCTGGGCAAGGCCCGGCCCAGGGGCCTCCTCACTCCCCTGCAGTACAGGCAATCCGTGATTTTCCGACTGTTGTTCAATCTGAACATTTTTGCCAAGAAGACTTTTGTTCAGATAAAACCATCATGGGAAGCCTTTATATAAACCAGTTAGAAGCAAGGTTCACCGATTAAAGGAGTGGGAGTCCCAGAGGTCCTGAAGGTCCCCCAAAAGGACCAGTAGAACACAGCTGGAACCCCCTTCACTGGCTGACCCTTAGCATCCTCTGGGCCCTGGTGCTCCCCGATTCCCACCAAGTGATTTAGAGCCGGTGTGAATTTAGCTCACAGTACAAGTGTGCCCTTTGCTTGGCCTGGCTCGCAGTTCCCACCTCTGGGACCCCGGCTGTCTCATATTGCACCCCAGCCACCTGCCCACATCACCCCGAACTCTCTCTCTGCTCCTGAGGACGCTCAGACCCAGGCTCAAGCACCCAGCTCCCCCAGGCTCGCCCACAGGTGTGAGGGGACCCACCGGTACTGCCCACCCCGCCACAACTCAGCCTGAGCCCCAATCCTGATCCCCCTGCCGGAACCCTACCCATAGAGGCCCAGTTCCAGCAGCTTCTCCGGGGAGCCTGCAGTCCAGCTGCCGGAATTGAATCTCAGGACTGCCCTTTGCTATGTGTGGGACCTCGGGCAGGACTCTGAGCTTCTCCGAGTCTCAGTTTCCCCAGCCGTGGGCACCGAGATGGCAAATAACCAGCAAATTGAACCCAAGCCTCACTGACTCATGCGCTGGTGCCCAGATAAAGCACCCTGCTCAGTAGTGCTCCCTCCCCACGTTACACGAAGCGCTCTCACTTCTGCGAGCCCCTTTGGGACTCTGTAGCCCATGGAGGAGGCGGGGTAGGGCAGAGGCGGATCTCAGAACTGGCGATGGCTGGCAAGCAAGAACCCGAGCTACCCTGGCCCTCTCAGAAGCCCTGGCCCCTGATTCAGCCTCTCCGGGAAGGGAGGGCAGGGAGGGAGGGGCCGGCACCCTGGCGGCTTGAAGCTCCAGCGGTGGAATTGAATGCGTATTCTCCGCAGCACATTAATTTGCCACGCACCCTGGGAGGTGCCGCTGCGGGGCGGGCTTGGCTCTCCCTGACAAGCAGTGCGCCTGCCCAGCCTGCCTCTAATGCATGGCCTCGCTGTTTGGTTTGGGGAAACCGTTGGGGGGGCGGGAGGCTTGTCGGTTTGGGTTTTCTCAGTTCCAGGCCTGGATCCCTGTGATGTCCACCGTCCCATTACGCTGTGGACCAGAGTGGACCGGACGGGCCTCAGTCCCTTTACAAGAGATCAGAAGCCTATCTGAGGCTTTTCTGGCCCCGGCATTCGCCTGTTGACTATTGTTTAGACTAAACAGGCCGTCGGCCAAGTACGAAAGTAGGGCAGAGAACCTGGTCGTATGCATGCCTCCCATCTCCGGCATTGTTTGGTCTCGCAGGTGACTGGCCTGGGATTGGGACTCAGGTCCCCAGATGAAAACGTTCAGAGAGGGGAGAGGACCTGCCTGAAAGTGCCATGAGGACGTGGAGGGCTTTCCGACTCAGTCCCAGGTTGGCAGTGCCCACCTTCACACGTGACCCTTCAACCTCGACCTTACCCTTAAGTTGAAGGGTCCAGTAGGTCCCTCCCACCATGTCTGACTTCATTTCAAACCCATCCTCCACGAGGAACTTGGTTAAGAGCGCAGGCTGCCAGGAATTCTAATCCTGCCCCCTCCACCTCCCCCTGGCCTCATTCCCTCCTGTGCAACCTCGGGTACGTGACTTCACCTCTCTGAGCCTCTCTTGCTTCCTCTGAATACTGGAGGCAATGACAGGCATGGCGAACATTTGGGAGCACTTTCATGTCCCGACTCTTCCAGTCCTTTCAAGCAGTCTCGGGAGGCAGTGTTATCATTAGCCCCATTTTATAGATGAGGAAACAGGCGTATCTTGCTCAAAGTTACAGAACCACTAGTGACTAGCAGAGCGGGATTTGGATGCTCCCAGAGTCTGTGTCCTTAATGGCTACGCTCAGCCTTTCGACACCAGCACCACTAATCATCATCATCATCATCATCACTCTACCTCATAGGATTGTCTTGATTAAACGAGATCCTGTGCACAAAGCACTTGGAAGAGTGTCAGGCAGATAGAGCTCGAGGGCTAGCTTCTGCCGTCTGTCCGTCCGTGTGTTCGGTGACTCCGTGGGCACACGCAGGGGTGGGTGGGTGAGGGTTCTGAGGCTTTCCACCTTCGTGGGAAGTAGCATTTCCTTCTCAGTCGGCATCTTTCACGTTTCGGTCTCCGGTGCCTTATGAGGGCGCGGGAGCAGGCAGGAGCGGGGCACAAAGGACGATGGCGGCGGGAAGGTGCAGTGTGTGCATGGCGCAGGGAGTGGGCGGCGGGGCGGTGGGGGGGTGGGCTTGAGGCCAGGCACCGGGCTCACTGGGTGAGCACAGTCACCCCGCCGGAGGGGAACTGTTGGGGTGCTCTTCCCCCTTCCTTCAACATGCGAGGAAAGGGAGCCTGGGGGCATCTGCCCACAGTCACACAGCGGGCGAGGGGCAGCCCTGGGGATCCAGGGCTCCTGGTTGGTGGTCTGGTGCTGTGTCAGCGGCGGGATGGGAGTAGGGCGCACTTTCAGAGACCTCTCGGGGAGCTCCGGAGTGATGGTGGCATGACTGAGTGCCCGCTCTGCACCAGGCCCTGTGCCAGGGGCTCGA